>OZ018387.1:82049700-82474697 GCA_963969525.1 Ontholestes murinus
CTACTGAGATGGCCCTCAAAGAAATGTTGACCTACAACATGGTTTCCAAAAATTCCGCCCCAGACATTCAATGCTGATGATCAACTTGTCTCATAACATGCGGATTATCAGTTAAATAATAGTGAAAATTGTACCTATTGACAGATCCGTTGTTATGGGATGACGCCTCATCCGTGAATAAAATATATTGGAAAAACGAAAGATCCTCCTGTATTTTCTGTCTTCCCCAGAAACAAAATTCGGAACGAAATTGAAAATCAGTATTACTCAGTTCTTTATGTAGCTGAATATGATAAGCTTGATATCGATTTTTCTTCAGAATGCTTTGTACTGACCTCTCGCTTATGCCAGTTCCTTCACCAATGTCTTTTTGGTTCCTCGTTGATGATAGGCTTTCTTCTTTTGTTTTTTGTAATTCACACCTCCCATTTACATGTCAAACTAATTGTTTAATTGACAGATGCATTTTTTCAGTCATGGCTATCTATTCAAAAACAAATTCGTATTCAAGGACCGTTTGAAATATAAATTTTTTTATATCTTGAAAAATATCACTTTTAGGTATAGGGTATGCTTAATATTTTTTGTAGGAAATTAGATGCAGAATAATATGAAATTAAAAAAAATATATGATTCCATTTAAAAAAAAAGAGTTACGACAATTTGAAATTTTAGAAAATGGCGTGTCTGATACAAAGGCAGGGTTCCTCAAAAGTGAAAATTTTTAACACTGGTACATAAACAGTACTTATGACCAACCATAGGAAAAAGAAAATTTCTTAAATTTTAAATACAACATCAGAATATTTTTTTTTGTGAACCTCCGCTTTTTACATTTTTTTCAGAAAAACGTCAATAACTCGGAAATGCCATATCGAAATTAAAAACCAAAAAAAGGTTTAAGTTATAAAATACTATCCAAATTATAAAATGAAAAAATATACAGGGTGTTCCATTTAAAAAAATGTTTGCTTTTGTTATAACGCAAAATTGGGACACCCTGTATATTTGAAAATAATTTTACGGCATAGAGATTTTTAATTCAATAAATTTTTATATGAAACATTTTTTTCTATCTCTTACGAGAAAGGCGCTAGGAAAGCTTGACGCACTGTTGCAGGACCCTGTATATATAGTTTAACACAAGTGAGGAAATTCTGGGTAAATGAAATCTTTTTGAGTTCAAAATAATTTACACCATACCTTTAATTCTTTTATTAATAAATCTTGTATTTTAGAAGTCAGGGCATTAAAATTTTTTATACAGTAAAATCGCCTGCCTGTTGTCGATTTTTATAATCTAAACGGGTTAACACGTATTTCATCCTTTGATCTAGTGTTATATCTATGAAAAGAACTGTTACAATTATACTTTTCGGTATTTTCTTCTATATGCATTTCATTATACAAATACTTGGAACAGTCATTGCTATCTAAAACATTCATAAGTTGTATGCAATCTTTTGTTGGTAATAAATATGCCAGGTAAACCTATTGTAGATCGAGTAGCCATTGAAGGTACTCAATCAAAGATGCAAATAATATAACGTGTGTGGATTGAATAGCATCCGGTGGCATGAACGTACAAGAAAAATGAAGAAAAAGCAGGAACAGGAAACCGACATGTCAAAAACCTGTTGTGAATTGAGTAGCTATCAGTGACATGTACATTGCAGAGGGAATAAGAAGCAAATCGACAAATTGCAAAATCATTGGTAGACTAAGTAGCTACCGATGCATGGGCGACCAGAAGAAAGAAATAAAGGAAGAAGGAACACTAGTGGCGGATTGAGTAGCTACTGGTGAGGTATTCGTTACCATAAGAAAGAAAACAGAACAGCGAAAGAGAAAAGGGAAGAAGCTAACGGTGGATCAAGTAGTTGTTAGCAGATGTCCCAAAAGGAAAACGAATAATACCAAGGGGAGTAATTATTGTGAGGGTGGAATTAAGTTTAGAAATCCTAGGAGTGTAAACATAGGTTGGGTTAGGTTAAATTTGTTTTTCCGCAGGCGTGGCTGACGTGCAGAGCCATTTGGGAGTAGCAACCCCACGTACCCTAGCCGTACACGTGAAGTAATGACTGACACCAAAAAAAAGTTTAAATTTGTTTAAATATAAATTGCAATACTTTTTGAATCAATAAATAAATAAATAGTTTTATCGTCAAACCATTGGTTTAGTGCTGGATGTTGAATTTTAATCAATTTTAAGATACTTTTTCGCAATATCTGCTATAATAGCGTTGATTAAACGTTTGATTGTGGAGGCATTCATTTTGTGCTACATCTTGATTTGATAAAGAACAAAAATAGACGACTTGATCTTACCACCTTAATTTAAAATTACACGTGACAATAGAATAACACCTAGTCATGATCAAACTTTACTTACCTATTTTTACAAACCAGTTAAATAGCGGTGTGTGCATTAAACCTCAATGTTTTATATGGTATAATAAAAATACGCTCATTAGGAAGATATTTTGTAGTTCTAAACATCATCATCTACTTCAGATGATTTTTTACAATCACCAATCAGTTTTGATTTTCGTCAATTTGAGTTTAGAGCGTTTCCATTTTATTTCTAGCCGATGAACCTCATTTTTTACTATGCTATAATAAAAATACGCTCATTAAGAAGAGAGTTTGAAATTTTAAACATAATTTCAATTCAAATGATTTTTCTTTCAGTCGTTTTCTATCAACAAGTACCTTTGATTTTCTTTAATTTGGGTTTAGAGCGTCGCCATTTTGTTCCTGCACAATAAACCTCATCAGTTCAGATGATTTTACAGCCGTTTTCAATCACCTAGTACATTTGATTCTTTTTATTTTGAAAAAGGTTAAATGAAAATAATTTTTAAGTTTTTATACCACTATTTATTGTATAATATACACAAACAAAGTTTACAATATATTATCAATTTTGACACAACTATAGTTTCGACCTTTGCAGGTCATTATCAAGTGGTATAAAAACTTAAAAATTATTTTCATTTAACCTTTTTTAAAATGAACTACCACATAGTAACGGTCGCTACCATCATTTTCATTTTTATTTTGAATATAAAGCATCGCTATTTTATTTCTATAATCGCCAATAATCCTAATTTTTTCTATGGTTTAATAATAATAAATATACGTTCATTAGGAACAAAATTAAAGCTTTAAACGTAATTCCTCTTCAGATGGTTTTTTAGAGTCGCTTTCAATCACCAAGCAGTTTTGATTTTCTTCAATTTGTGTTTAAAGCGTCGCCATTTTGTTTCTAGTCAACAAACTTCATTTTTTTTCTATGGTATAATAAAGTACGTTCATTGGGAAGAAACTTTTTAGTTTTAAACATAATTTCACTTCAGATTATCTTTTTTCAAATAAAATCAGACGGCATCACACAGCACAACACCGTTTAAAAACTTGCCACTACCTTGATTATAATAACGCAGTCCTAACCGCGACAAATAATTTCCTGGAAACCATCAGGCCACATTACAACAACACATAACACTAATACGCAGTCGCAGTTAATAACACAAAGCCCAAACATACAACGACCAGTAAAAAACACGCCAGACGAATATAAATAACCTGCAAAGCTGACAGCAGCTCAGTAATTCCTTCTAGTGAAGACATCAAAAGAAGATGGGATTGAGTTCATCGCAACGTCGTGTGAACAATATAAAGGGTGGGCCAGATATAAATCTCTTTTTAATGATGCAATAAAATGAACATAATTAATATTCTTTCCTTGTATTATGGCTTTAGAAGTAAGAGCAAACATTTCCATTAATTATGGAACATAACTTCGTTTATGTGGCTGCCTCGGCTGGCTTCGCAGAAGCGCATTCTGTCACTCCAATTTTCAAGACCTTGTTGATGGTTTCGGGCTGTAGCTCACGGATTGCTTGGACGATATTGGCCCGAATTGCTTGAATCGTTTCTGGATTATTGGCATAATATCGGTCCTTCATGGTCCCCCTACATTCTACATGAACCAGAGGTCATCTAAATCTATATCTTCAATTTCAGTTAAAAAAAAGTCAGATAACATGCCTCTGTAACGCTCACCGTTGACCGAAACGTTGTTTCGAGCCTTATTTTCGAAGAGAAATGGTCCAATGATGCCACCACTCCACAATCAGCACCAAACTGTCACTCTTTGTGGATGCATCGGCTTCTCGACAATAACGAGCGGGTTTTCCGAGCCCCAGATGCGGAAATTTTGTTTGTTAACGTAGCCGCTAAGATGGAAATGCGCCTCGTCAGGAAAGATAATTTTTTCGCCCAAAATCGTTGTCCAATTTAAGCTGCTCTAAGGCCTAAACTGCTGAATAAAATAATTAATATATTTATATGTTATAGATAATATAATAATAATCTAAAATACATATTTTTTAGGCAACGTTCAAAAAATATAGAATTCTCATTTCGGACAAAACGGAAGAATTTAAAAGTTTAAACAATTTATTTGACATCATATCTAAGACCTCCATAGCTGGCCATATGTATTAGATTCCAAGGCCACAAAAATTTCCAAGATCTCACCTGAATACAAGCCTATTATTATTAAACAAATTAATTATTTTCTGAATAAACACAATATTCTCTAAAACTCTCAATATGGTTTTAGAAAAAACAGAAACTGTAATAAAGCTATTTATTTATTTACTCATAAATGAAGAAAGGACAAGTATCATGCGGTGTGTTTCTAGACCTATGAAAGGCCTTTGACTGCATTGACTATAAGCTATTAGAATCAAAATGATCCCAAACTGGCTTTAGATAAGTTGTGCATAAATAGATACAGTTGTACTTAATTGATAGAAAACAACATTTAGATAATGCAATTGTTTGATTTTCAAATATTGGTTTATTAAACACTACATATGTTTCGCCACACTGTGGCTTCTTCAGGTGAAGCAACACCTAAGTGCGTCATCAATCAATCAACATTTAGAAATGAAACTATCTATGCATATATTTTAGACAGAAGTTTTAGATATTGTTAACGGGCTTCCACAGAGTAACATTTTAGGCCTACTATTGTTTCATATTTTTATAAATTACCTATATAAACACTATTACATTCTGAACAACGGATTTCATATTCACCAGATATTTTTAAGAGAATCGAAAAATATTAGCAATCTGTTCGCTGATCTTTCCAAAGTATGTAAGTGGAATGAAAAATGTATTTAAATTAATGGTTTTCGGATATATTTATGGTGGGGAAACCATTGTCAATGGCAATTGTAATTAGTTCTTTTATTTTAGTGGTTCTTCTGCTGGTAGTTAGAGAAATTGAAAAACCTCGATGTATCAACTTGTGATATGCTCCTAGTATGTGTGACATGGGTTGATTATTGAGTTGATGTTGTTACGTTTTCTATATATGTCAAATTCAATTTTCTTGTTTTTGTGAATTAACATAAAAACCAAAAAAAATATGGTTATTATTTTCTATTTCGAGAGTGAATTTAATTTTGGGGTGAATATTGTTTATGAGGTGTAAAAATTGGTCTAATTAACATGTCAATTAGACCAATTTTTAAACCTAATTAACAGTATTCACCCCAATAAAAATTCACCACTGAAACAGGCTATTATGTGATCAACATATATGTACCAAAATTGTGAATTTTTGCAAAGTCAAATGAAAAAATCGTTACCTGTGCCTTAAAGAGTAAGTTTTAAATTATTTCTAGACATTCTTAAGAGGCCTATTCGAAAACATACCACTAACGTCAAATGATACAGGTTTTGAGTTTTTTGTAGTTTTTTTGGATTCCAGTTCTTCTAATAAAGCGAGTAAATTTTTCACTTAATCTTTTAGGGCAAATTTGATGTGCTTTTTAAAGAGTTTGTTGAGTTTAATTGCCAAATCTCTTGTAATACTTTTAATATACGAAACTACGGGTCGTGTTTGAGAATTAGGTTTATGGGTTTTAATAAGACGATAGAGCCTAGCAGATAAGTGATTTTTATTGACGATTTTTATTTTTTCCAAATCTAAGAACAACACTGTGATATTTAATAAAATTTCGGATTTGACTTTCTACAAGGAAATTAAGTTTTCCGTTGCAATAAAAGCGTTCATTTTATTCATATTCATTGAATTGGATTTATCTTCTTTAGTCAGGACTAAAGAGTTAAACACTTAACTAACGCACTTACTATGTTTTAACCACTAAAAATTATGTAATATATATACATATATTACAAAAACGCACGACTTAAGTTTCGACGGTTTAATGTCATTATCAAGTGACATTAAAGTGACATTAAACCGTCGAAACTTAAGTCGTGCGTTTTTGTAATATATGTATATATATTACATAATTTTTAGTGGTTAAAACATAGTAAGTGCGTTAGTTAAGTGTTTATCATGAATTACCACGTAGTAACGGTCACCACAATCCTTATGATTAAAGAGTTAAAGGTTATTTTTGATTTAAGCACTGAGTCCGGAGAAATTGCGATCATAGCATTTTATTTGATCTGCTATGTGGGCTCTAGGGATGAGAGGTTCTGTCATTTTATAATAGTACTTTATAAGCCTAGAACGTAGATGTTCAGGGTTAGCTGTACAGAGTTGATTAATATTTGCAATTCTTAATCACGAAGCAGACTTTCACCAACACTTAGTTTATTTTGGGACACACTTCATAAATCAAAAGAAATATATATCACACCCATTAATATTACGTAACTGCATGAATCACTCATTAAGTTAAGGCAATTCTCGTTACATTTTAAATAATAATAATAATATTAATATTTATTTGTGATGATACAATAAAGTTTACACAAGCCATACAATTTCAGAAAGATATATGTACGTATAAGTAAGTAAGTGATATACATTACTTAGATATTCATCCCATGAATAGAAAGCCTTAATAATTAAAAAAGTCCTTTACTCTTCGTTTAAACACATTAAAAGGTTTATCTCGCATTTCAGGTGACCATTTGTTGAAAAAATGTTTACCGTGATAATTCACTCCAGTTTTCGATTTAGACAGACGAAGGGACTCTGGACAAATATTTCTTTTATTCCGGGTATCATGTTCGTAAATATTTTCGTGATATTGATAGATTCCCTCATTATATTTCACATATTTTAGGCATTTAAATATGTATAAACATGGTAAAGTTAATATTTTTACAATTTACAATTATTCACAATTGATTGTTTGCAATTATCTCTGTAGCCTAATCCAGCTATTATTCTAACTGCTCATCTCTGGAGTGTAAACATTCGATGCCTTATTGCTGAGTGTCCCAAGACTAATACGTCATAAAATAAGTGTGAATGGCACAATGAAAAATAGGTTGTTCTCAATGTATTAGTTTAAACTTGTGACAAACTCTTTAATAGTTGTACTTATCTATTAAGGAGTTTTTATTATTTTTTTTTTGAAATATCAATACCGTGATTAAGCCATAGTAGATATCGGCCTATGGAAAATCCCAGAAATTTAATGAAGTCATTGTTACCCATGTCAACATCACTTTTTAAAGTAAACAACATATATTGAGTCTTAGCTGCATTTAATTTCAGGCGATTACTGTTGAACCATTTATTCGCCGTTTGGTTACACTGCTTGCTTTTGGTTATTTGCTGAACTACTCTGTGTGGTATCATCAGCAAACAATACCACCTTATTGTTCTTCATCAATTCAACAAAATTATTGATATATACAATAAATAATAGAGGACCTAACGTTGAACCTTGCGGTACCCCGAGACTTATAGGCAATTGACTGGAATTTTCGCCGTTGAAGTATACACTTTGTTGTCTGTTAGCAACAAAAGACATCATAGGTCTGCAACTGGTTGGATGGAAATTATTAGTATAGAGTTTTCTAATTAGATAGTTATGGGACATGCAGTCAAACGCCTTGGATAGGTCGACAAATGTGGCCATTGAAAGGCTACAATTTTCAAAATTATTGATGATGCTATTAATAAAATCAAGCGATGCCGTAATTGTCGATCTGCTTTCCCTAAAACCATGTTCACTCGTAATATTTTTTTTATTTCTAGAAAGGACATCATTTGTTATATTATAGAGAATTTTTTCAATTACTTTAGAAAAAATGGGAAGTAGTAAGATTGGTTGATGGTTGTTAACTTCATTTATATCACCATCTTTTAGTATCGGAATAACTTTGGATAGCTTTAGTAAGTCTGGAAATACACTCGTTGTTATTACATCATTAATTAATTAAGTCAGTGGTGTAATAATCACATCATTTTTATCATTCCACCCGTTGAACCGTAAATGTCAGATCTAGATTTATTTCCAAAACACTTGACTATCTCTCTAACAGTCCCTTCGGAGACAGGGGAGAACTTGAAATAAGAAACACTAGTCTCTAGATAATTATTGTTAACCAATATCACGGGATCGATATCACTTGGAGGAATAATAGTAATAATTTCATTACCTATATTCGCAAAGTACTGATTAAATTCAGTAGATTTTATATCACATTTTGGAGATTTTGCTTTATTATTACGTTTACTATTAACTAATGACCACATAGCGCGATTTGAATTTGATGCCATTTAAATAAAATTATCATTGGCAGCTTTTTATTTTTAGCATTTGATATAGCAATTCTATAGTTATATCGTAACTGTTTATTTAAATCTAATAGGTTATTGCTATTGTTCATTAATTGAGCTTCTTCTTCAAGATGTAAATTTTGCCTCAATGATTCCAGTTCCAATGTGAACCATGTAATACTGGATTTATTGCATTTGTGTTGTAACTTCCTTTTCGGGAATGATATGAAGAGGTTTATCATTATAATGTTTAAAAAATTACTCCATTTGATGTTTAACTAGTTTCCAATTTTCATTTGATAGGAGATGATAAAAGGTAAAATTACCTACTTTGGTAATAGGACGCACGTTTTTTCTAGAACACTCTTTTCCGCGCACTTGGCTTCAGTGCTTAATTGCATTACAATACCATTCTCGTCAGAATCACTACTGGACATACCATATATGTATCAGAGTTAACATTAATGGACATATTGTCAATGCATGTGCTATATCTTGTTGGAAAACTCTCTACAAAGGAATTCCAAAAGAAGGTGGATTTTACAAGGTCAAATATAAAAATTAAATTAGGAAATCCTCAGATTCAATAAAAATCAAACAATATATATCATAATTAAAAAAAAGTTCAATTCATTCATTGTTGTAGATTTGGGAAATGTTCTCGTGTTTTTTCTAATTATTAGTTAGTTTTTTTCAAAGTGAAGGGTTTATTTTACTTCTGTAGATAGAATCTGCACATATTTTTATATTAAGAATGTTAATTATGCTTTTAAAAGTCATTGTTTAATACAAGTAATTTTTGTCTTGAGTTGACACTAAATTATTTTTATCATTTAATTGAGAGTTTTAGGATAAAATATAATAATTCTTTATTTTAATAACAATCTATATTCAACAGTACTTGACTCTCACTTGATTTCACTTTTTGTGAAAGTTTTTGCAATGAGCTAAGCACATTTTCCTAAATAAGGCATTTAGCTTTCTGTAAGTTGCATCATTTCAATTTTTTCTGTTAAAATCAAATATAACAAATATGTTCAGCTATCTTGTCCAATCCTTTTCGATTGTGCAGAGTTAATAAGACATCTATGATGAATTTTCGTTTTCTATAAGGAATGTTTTAGATTGATACATCTAAGAAAGGCATTCGATTGTTTTCTTAATTTTCATTACAAATAAGTATATCGTCAAGGTATGAGGAATGTTACTCTATTTGCCACGAATCATTTCTTTTTTAAGAATAGATCATTAGTATCTAATTTGTGAAATTGCTGCGTATGTCTAGATTGAAGTGGATAACTTATATTGCCGATGCATGTCAAAATACTAAATGTAGGCGATAGCAAATATATCAAAGTAAATAAACAATTAACTTTGTTGGTATCACTTTTTTAGCAAATATATTTTACGATACTATATATAAACTAATATTTTCTTAAATACATTTTTATATTTATTATTCTTGGGCTTCTAAAAAATAACACGTGGTTTATAGATTACAAACATTTAACAATAATTTACATAAAAATATCTTTAATCTGTGACAATCTTATTGATCCAACGCTAAGGAAAGCTTCTCTACCAATGCAAATAGTTATTTTAGCAGCTTGATCGCAATCGTTTTCGTTATTGTACTTGTTGGTACATTCTTTTATTATTTTGGTATACTGGTCAACTTTGTAACCCTTTTCATTCATAACTTTCTCAAAGCGTTCTACTTTTGGTAAGTTGTCATCTCCAATTAAATTAAATTTTAGCAGCATACACTTAATATAGCATTTAAGCGAAGTGGGTTTACCAACTAATTGCAATACACTGTTTTTGTCTAGTTTAAACACTGGAATATTTGATTGATCACTGCATGTTTTTGAATTTTCGTTGAATACTTCCAATGCATTTTTTATGATACACAGCTTAATACTGTCGAATCGTGCACATTTATCCACCTGCGAAGTATTTTCAATGCACGAATTAACACCGAATATTTGAAGACTATCATAGAAAGGAATTTTCTGGGTGTCAATATCTCCTTTATCTGTAGCATACTTGAGTTCCTTAGCCGAGCAAAACATTGCACATTTCATATCTTGGGAACACTCCATGATTGCCTTATAATTAGTCTTAGAGGGACTAAAAACAAAGGTTGACTACAACAAAATAATCAGTAATGTATAAGTTACTTAATGCGTTTACTTACTGATGCTGAACTGCAGCAAAGAAATACAAGCACCATAATGTAATTGTGATTCATTTTGAATAAAGCTTGTGTCGACTAATGCATTTGTTAAAATATATGTACTATTTATGTGAAATACTTAATAGTATATTTCCTGTGTTTTTAATAATAATTTATTGTATCAAAATGCATTCAATTTAATTTTATTCATTACGTTAATGCTTCTAAAATTAAGTGGAATTAATATGAATATTTTTTTGTTAAATAATTTTAACTATTTAATTTAATATTTTGATGTGTTATGTAATATTAAATCATTATAATGATAAAAATACAAGAAATAACAGAAAAAGATTCAAATACAAATTGAAACTTTGTCAGCAATTTAAAACACAGCAATTTTTAATTTTATAAGTTTTAAGTGAGTTTATTTATTTGTAAATTTGTTACAAAAATTTGTAAATGAAAGTTTTATAATATTGATAATTAATAATAAGAAAAATAATTTTTCTTTGTGAGCATTTCTGCACTTATGATTTACATTTTAATGTAAATACTCCAGCTAACAGTTAAAACAACTACTCCCCGTACTAAAGCACCGCATGTACCGACATGTAACGACAGCTAACAGTTATATCATTCAATGCCTGGCGCTGCTTTAGTACGGGGAGTAGTTGTTTTAACTGTTAGCTGGAGTATTTACATTAAAATGCAAATCATAAGTACAGAAATGCTCACAAAGAAAAATTATTTTTCTTATTATTAATTATCATGATTAATACTGCACTCACTTTGCAATATTTAATTTTATAATATTGTCAACCTTTAACATTAAATAAGATTAATTGGAGAATCGTACATTCTTAATAACCCTTATTGAAGTAGATACATTAAAATTAAATATAATGATTTAGCTAGAAAACAAGAAAAACTTTCAAAAAGACTTGAAGATCATAAATAGATTCGTAATAAGTCTAGTTTTAATAGATGAGCGCAAGTATTAGGTTCAGTCATTTCGTTTATGACTAATAGATGTTTATTCTAGTATTTTTAAACAACTATCTTCAGTACAATTATCTAACCTTAATACTATTTGATTGTAATTGTCATTAAAAAAGTTAGTGAATCGATTCAGTAGTCGTCGTAAAACAGTAAAATTACACCGAGGAATATCGCAATGTCTTACTGTTTTATTTCAGAAAAGGGAAAAACACAATGCAAGACTATAAAAAGTTATGTGCTATATGCGGTAAAGATTGCATAACAGAATTGGTTTGCAAAATTCCATTCCGGTAATTTCAATGTCAAATATGTGCCACGTTCCGGAAGGCCAGTTAAAGCCGAAGACAATAAAGGCATTACATGACTCGGGATCGCAGAAATATTAAACTTCTTTTCTCAAACGACCGTAGAAAAACATTTTCACAAGCTGGGTATATTAGAAAACTAAATATTTGTGTTCCTCCTGAACTAATGAAATTGAAATGACCTAAGGTCATAAATGCATGCTACATGCTCTTGAATACCAATGATAATGATCGATTTCCCAATAGATAATTATTACTTTTACTTCTATATAGACGACTCATAGATTTATTTATGGTATTTTCAAGTTATTGTATGCGGTTATGCATTAGTTAATAAGCTGACAATTAATTATATAATACGCTAGGGTAATTTTAGTTTGGTATCAGTTCAGTCGCGCACTGCTTCTTTTGGCCGGGGAGTTGACCTCAGTTGATAGGATATACCTAGTTCTCTCAAAAATGTCAAAACCATGGGGGCTTTGTTCTGATTATGAGTCGTGCTGGTACTTTTCAGTTTTTTTTTTTAATATTCTGATTAATCTTTTCTCTAGAGGGTTGGCCAGATGAAAGTTGAATTGGTACATATTCAAACAATGAAGAGTAGGCTATTACGTAGTACGACCTTCCAAGCTTCAGCATCTCTTCTTCAGGTTATGTTTTGCTCAGCAATAGTGTTTTATAATAATAATAATAATAATAATAATAACTTTATTTGTGCTAAAAAAATAAATTTACACAAGTCTTAAATACAAAATACAAAAATACAAAATATTTAAAAATCAGCTGAAATATAGAAAACAATAAATAATTGCATATATTAATTAACGGCGCACAAACATGTATTAAGAACGACAGAATCATATAATGCTTAGCATAGTGCTGATCGTAATGGATTATTCTATTGAGAGATTTAAATTTTAGATAGACATGTCCGACGTTGTCATAAGTACCCTGAAGACGACAATATATACAAAATTCCATATAAATTATAAACAGGTATCAAAGTATCTTTAAATTGGAGATAATTAATATGTAGGACTAAAAATGACTAGATTAAGACATACAAATCATAGGTTATACAAGACAATGGTAAAAATTTAATTAAAATAAATATAAATAAAATAAGTGAAAACTAACTAAACTATTAAAATGATTGATTGGTAAAATTTAAAATTACAAAAATAAAAATTATAATAATAAATAAAATTAAAAAGTGAGTATATAAACTCATGCTGACTAGATTTAAATTAAAAGAAGATTCATTAAAAATTATCAATCTACATTAAGATAAAAAAGACATGACAAAATTAAGGTTTTGAATTAAATTATATCATTGTTTGCAATAAAATCATCAAAGTTGTATGGAGCTTTTCAATGAGGTATTTTTTAATTTTAATTTTAAATTGTCGAATTGGTAATATTCTAGTATTCATTGACAGTTTATTAAAAAATTTTATACCATAATAATTTTGTCCCATTTTTGATTTTTGTATTTGTAGTAAATCGTTTTTTGTCCTTGTATTGTGATTGTGATGATCATGTAGATAATATTCAGTGATGTGTGTTTTAACGAACAACAAGCATTCTAGAATATAAATTGCTGGTAGGGTTAAATTTTTTTTCAGTTATGAAAGCTTTTTTGCAATCGCTTTGGTACGGTAAACCGGTAATAATTCTAACAACCTGGCGCTGCAACGCAAAAATGCGATGCCTTGAGAAGGAATGTCCCCATACAATTATACCATAACGAATTTGCGACTCAAATAAGGCAAAATAAGAGGTTAGCAG
Source organism: Ontholestes murinus (assembly GCA_963969525.1). NCBI lineage: Eukaryota > Metazoa > Arthropoda > Insecta > Coleoptera > Staphylinidae > Ontholestes > Ontholestes murinus. The sequence goes on from OZ018387.1 coordinate 82,063,544, forward strand.
TTGTTTATGCCCTACTTTTTTCGCCATTCCTCTAATACAGAATATATTTTTTGTGAGTTTTTTTGCCAGAATTTCACCGTGGCTGTCCTATTTCAATGTCTGATCTAATTCAACTCCAAGAAAGCGAGTTGTGGTATCACAGACGATATCATTTGGTTTAAAACTGAAAATCAATTTGTTGGTTTTGGATTTGTTTAATAGCAATTTGTTATTTAAGCACCATTTTGACACTTCGCCTCAAGTCTATTTGTTTTGAATTTCTGCTTTATCTAAATTGGATTCTGTATTAAATATGGTTGTATCGTCTGCGAAGAGTATTGTTTTTGTTGCTTGAATTTGTTGCGGTAGATCATTTATATATATATAATAAATAGTATAGGTCCTAATACTGACCCTTGAGGAACAGCCCGTTTCAACCTACCGATTCTTGATTGTTTATGTTTAAAGTAAACAACTTGTTCTCTATTTATCATATACGACCGCATCAAATCCAAGCTCATGCTGGAAAACCCATACATTTTTAATTTTGCAAACAGCATTTCATGACATACACAATCAAAGGCTTTACTAAAATCGATAAACGTACCAATACAGGAATTTTTATTTTCAAAGCTATCTATTATGGTATTTATTATAGATACCAAAGCGTTACTTGTTGAGAGACCAGATCGAAATCAATATTGATTATTATCTAATAAATTATTCCCTATAAGATATTTGACTATTTGGTCTTTTAATACTGTTTCTAAAATTTTTGATAAAACAGGTAGTGGTGATATGGGTCTAAAATTGTTTGGATCGTTTACGTCCCCTTTCTTGTATATTGGTACGACTTTTGCAGTTTTTAGGGATTGTGGAAATATTTTAGACTTGATAATTTTATTTATTAGAGTTGTAATATGTGGAATTTAAATGAATTTAACACTCGTAATAATTTCCACTGTAATTCCATATATATATCGCTACTTTGGGTACTTTTTAATTTGTTTATCGTATCTAATACTTTAATGTGTGATATCTCCTTAAAATTAAATTGTTCATTTGTTACACCATTTAATGTAACACTTTGATCCATGGGCTGGCCACTTTTGCTAAATAATTTATCTGTGATACTCACGAAAAAATCATTGAATTCATCACATGATATATTACAATCTGCTGCCTTGTTTTTTGTTAATCGTTGTGAATTCAGAACTTTCGATGAGGCACGTTGCTTGTTCTTAGCAGAATGAATGTACTTGTTATTTGCATCAATTACATTTCTCGAAAGTGATGTTTTATATTTTAATTTAAATTATCACGAATGGATTTTGTATTTGGGGTTGGATTCTGTTTATAACATGCGTCTGTAAATCTCATCCTTTCCCTCATAACTTGCAGTTCAGTATTGAACCAAAAAAAACATTTTTTTAATTTTATGTACTATTACTTTTAATTTTTATTGGGAATGAAGCATTTATACATTGATTTAATAAGTTAAGCATAATATTAAGTTGTTCATTGATGTCAAGCGCGTCATCATAAACAAAATTCCAATTTGTATCGTTTATCGTATTATAGAATATAATTTTTTCACATTCTGTAATGGGCCTAATTTCATAATTACTGTTCTCCGCTTTCCATTCATTTAATACTACTTCGATAAAAATACCTAAATGATCGGATATTGCTGCATCTAAAGTTTCTACTTTGAGGTAATCAAGATCAATATTTGTGAATATATTGTCAATGCAGGCTTCCTTTCGAGTATTTGTGTACACGCATTTTTTAAGGCCGTAAGTAAGTAAACAATCAATAATATATTGCTCACGGATATCAGTAGAATTAAAGTGAATATTAAAATCTCATCCCAATATAAGATTACAACTATTATGATTTAATTTATCGATCAGAGACATTTAATTATTATATTTATAATTATTGGGTTGTCCGGAAATTTCGTGCCGATTTTTAAGGAAAATTGAAACGCAGCTCATTTAAGTTTTGCTGTACATTTATTAAATTATATATGTACCATTCTGATCCACAACCTTTCTCCATCTTTTATGCAACTTGAGAATTCCGTCCTTCCAGAACCTGTCCGTTTTTTCGACAAAAAAGTTGTCTAAATAAGTTTTTACCTCAACCAAAGAGTTGAAATTTTTCCCATTAAGGGAATTTTGTAATAATCGGAAAAGGTGGAAATCCGAGGGCGCGAAGTCTGGCGAATACGGTGGATGGGGTAAAACATCCCAACCAAACTCCAATAATTTTTGTTGAGTTGTCAAAGACACGTGAGGTCGGGCATTGTCCTGATGAAAGACGACGCTTTTCCGATTCGCTATTTCTGGACGTTATTGTTCAATTACTGTCTTCAATTTCTCTAACTGAGAGCAATACTTTTCCAAATTTATTGTTTCATTATTTGGTAAAAGCTCATAATAAAGGATTCCTTTCCAATCCCACCAGGCACAGAGCATTACCTTCTTCGAATGAAGATCGGCTTTTGGGGTGACTAAAGGTGATTCATCACTCTTTCCCCAAGACCTTTCACGGTGAACGTTTTTATAAATTATCAATTTTTCATCCCCCGTCACTAATTGCTTCAGAAATGGTGTCTCCTCATTGCGTTTGTAAAGCATGTCACAAATGGAGATGCGATCCAACAGATTTTTCTCCGTTAAATCATGCGGAACCCATACATTTAGACGATTTACGTAGTAAAGCTTCACAATATGGTCTTGGATGGTTGATTTTGATTTATTTAGCATTCCTGCTATTTGACGTAATGTTGAGTATGGATTATTCTTGATTTCTGCTTTAATCATATCGTCGTCAGTGGTGGAAGGCCTACCCGCGCGTTCTTGATCTTCAAGGTCAAAATTTCTAGCTTTGAACAGAGCAAACCACTTCCGCACAGTTCTTTCGGCTACAGTACATTCACCATAAACAGCGCATATCTTATTTGGCGCTTGTGTGGTATTTTTGTTCTTTCGGAACAAGAAAAGCATTGAATGACTATAATGCACTTTATTTGCTGCCATACTCTAAGGCGTATAAAACTGACAAAAATTAACGAATCTTAATCAAACTTCTTTCAAAATATAGCCTGAAGTTATCTCTTTTAGAATATGTACACATGTCATTTGTTTTCAGTAAGTGTACTATATTCAAGTCTCTCCTCACGCTACCTACTGAAAATCGGCACGAACTTTCCGGACAACCTTATAGTATATATCGTCCACCGTCAGGTGACTTTAACATATTTTTATTAAAGTCACCTGACGGTGGACGATATATACTAATAATATAAAGGTTACAATCAGCATTAAAAACTACACACATTTCACAAGCTTTCTCGGTTGATAGTTTATCTGTGAGCATATTAAATTCTTTTGTTTGAATGCTATCATTGGCGTAGATTATAGACCCACCATAATTTCCGGAGGTACGTGCATAAAAATCTCTGGCAGATAAGCTACCAACTCAAAATATGGAACATTCTTCATGTGATAATCAATGTTCACTGATACCAATGAATGTAAAATACTTATCAATAATAAATGCTTCCAATTCAATAATTTTATTTCGTATTGACTGCGCATTTAAAAAAAGGATTTTTAAGGAATTAGGCGTTTGTTCCCGATGCGGTGAAAAAAATTATGTACTCTTACATTTTCGGTCCATATTTTCGGGTTTTTGAGTTCTTGAAACTTGTTTTCAGCGACCCCAATTTTGAAGGAGGATACTCGTCGGGACCTTTCGATTGTAGTTGCTCACACTTAAGTTGATGAAAACCGACACTCGTTAGGTAATCAGTCAGATCAACAGTTGCTAAATCGGGTTCGAAATAATAAGCGTGTACATAACTATATCGAATCGCTCCCTTTACCTTTCCGGTTTTTTCTTTTGCAAGACCTTGGATAGCTTCTTCCTTGTCCCGGTTGCGTCTATATTTAGTTTTTACTCGTGACCACTTTTCCGTTTCATTTTCTTCTTCTTTACGTGCATTTTTAACTGGTATTGGGTTATTTTCAGCAGTGTTTGAATTGTGTGGATCATCCTGCGGTGAAGATATACCATTTCTTTGTAGACTTTTATTATCTCCTGATAAACCATTTAGTTCAATGAGATTTTTAGATCGTTTTAAATTGTTTATTGCTTTATTTTTTGTATTATTTTGATTTGTGCTCACTTCGTGTTCAAGAGTGTAGATTTATTTAGAGATTCAGGTTCTATACAAATGTGATTTTTCAGACATCCCTGGTGACAGGGTTTGTTACATTTGTCGCAAGTATTCCCTCTTCCTACAGTTTTGTTGCATGTTCCTGCGCATACGTTTTCTCCTGGCATTTCTATTTTTATTGTATTTCAATAAAGATTTTAATGAATCACAAAAATAAAAGTTGTGTTTTGGGAATCGAACAACAGACCTTTGGATTACTGGCTGCGCACTTAACACTTACGCCGAATGACCAAGATATATGCTATCCTCCTTCGAGTCGTTATTCACACAGTTTGGATGTTTAGATTTGTGCTGATCACGTTTGCCAAGATAATTTTATAGGTTATAACTTTCACGGGTACATATAAGTTTCAAAATACTCACTTATTTGCAAACCAAGATCTTGAACTATAAAACTTTTTGATTTTAATTTCTCACTATTCAGTTTCCCAAGTAGTAGTTGATAATTGAATGACGAGTATTGGTATAAACCACTTTTTAAAAATTCTTCTGGATGGCAGCAAGTACTTCTCTCTCGGTTATTAAATAATTATGCTTAGTGTAATAATCTACTCGTTCATTTTGATGGCTTTATCGCTCGAGTCTTTCCTTCTTTTGTTTGTTACAGAATTGACGATGAGAACCTAAAATATTGAAGGGTCAAGAACGGGTTATCCAGTAGTTTCTTCCATGTAAATTTTGTATTCATCTTAAGTTGCAACAATAATTGTCGAGCTACTTTGCCGAAGTTTTTTTGGTGATTTTTCTCTAATAGTTTATGGTTGTCAGTTTATTTCGTTAGACATTGATTCTTTAGTTTACGATTATGTGATCAAGGAAGGGAATTTGGATTTATATATCATACTAGATATTTAAATTTAGAAATTAATATAAAAGCCAATTATAACATATAAAAAGATATAATTTAAAATCATTTGGTGAAAGTTTTGTTTCACTTTTTTGATAGTTATTATTTTTTTTTCAGGAACGTGTTTTACAGGGTGCTTCAATAAAGTGACTACAAACGTTTTAAATAGATAGAATACATAAAGACGATGGGACATTACATAGCAATAAATAAAAGCGTTACTGGGTTGCACAGGTTCTTGCTGCATGTAGTTTGATAACATATAGGTATTTTGAAAAATCAGTATTACCTTCCAAGTTTTATTAATGTTAGATCTTAACCTGAAATTTAGTGGATGGTAATTTTGTTCTGGCATTGATTCTAATACTAATTCAGCAACGTTTGCAAAAAAAAAACAGTAAACTCACTTGCAGTTATATTTACATTTTTGTTTACTCTTAGTTTAGTCGACTTTTGATTTTATGAGATTCCAGATCGTTTTTGAATGATTGGAAGAATTTTGGATGTATTAATCGTTAGCTTCCTTCTGTTCCTCTTTTATGCGATTTTTGTAAACGATGTTAGGTTTTCTATACTGAGAAACTGTGTTCTTCTCCTCTTCTATTTTTTGCTAATATTCCTAAGTAATACACCTTTCCTCTTAAGTGTTTTAGATACTGGATTAATAAGGCTGTTTCTTTTTGAAACTCCATATCACTTAATAAAATACCTGACGAAGCCAATGTGTGGTGAAACATTGTTGTAGAATAATAAAAACGTTTTTAAAACCATATACTGTGTCAGTATTTTATTAAGTCATTGTTTTAGATCAAGAATGGTATATTTTAAAATTTCTGTAACCTTACTTTTATTTTTTCTCTGATTGTCACCTTGTGCTATACAGGTGGCTTAGAATTGTTACCAAAAACTTCTAATCGACGAATAATTTCTCCCGGTGGTAAACGATAATTCCCACCTCAGTATTTTGAGCGATAAAGCTAATGATGCTCGGGGTACAAATATTCTCGCGATAAAGTAATGAATAAAATCACCAAATTGGTTCCAGTAGCACCTATAAACCTCGAGGTGAATGCTCAAGTAAAAATCAAGCTTTGGATTTAGCCGAAGATCAGTGGAAAAGTGGAAGTTTCAATTTGTGATGCTCAACCTATTGTAATGCCAGAGATTGAGTCGAGAATGAGAAGAGAATAAGTAACTCGAAAAATGAAAAGCAAATCAGGGTAAACAAGTTTATGTCCAAGAATGAGCTAGCCAAGAAATAAAATATTCTTTGGATGAAAATGTGACTTACTTGTTCCGTTTATTTTAAGGGTACATAGAAAAGCCACGTGAGTGGAATCAACACACAGGAATTGGAAAGCCAAAGAAATTTTTAACAAACATCTCAATAGAGAACTGTTCAATTAGTTGAATGAACCAACCTGTGCGTATTTCAAATAGGGACTTAATTCCATCCAACCATAATTGACGTAATGATGATTCATATTGTCGCGAACAGGGGATATTTGAGACAGGAAATATCATGTCACGTGGGGGCGTCGCTCAACCAAGCAGCTCACAGCAGTCACGTCGCTCCACCAAGCAGCTCACAGCAGTCACCTACCAAGATGCATGACCAAGTCAACTTGTTTCCTAGTAAGAGGTCAGTCGACACCTCGGATACGCCTAGACTGGATAGACTAAACAAGTGATGGTGTAGTATGGACTCTAGAGACCCTAAGTACTATAGGTTAGGTTAGGCTAAGATAGTTTTGTAATCGCTGGGGCACCAATTTACTGAAGGGGAAGTAATGTCGCAAACATTAATATTTGAGAGTTTATACGCCCGTGCTCAGCGGAATTCAAGGACTTCCTCGATAATTGTTACTAAGTAGTTTTTATGCTGATTAGGGAAATCGAGAAGGATCCGTGAGATCGCCGGGATGGAACAATCGAGATTTAGATTGTGATCCAAAAGGTTGTCCCAACACCTAGGTTAAGTGTGTTAATAAATAGTTTAGTTGAAAACGTTTTGTTTTCTTCTTGTTCTTCACCATTTAAAGTAAGTAATCTTCAATTTCCTAATAATACTAGTCAGTAACCTTACCTTTTGCCTTTGATCTCATGACGACCCCCACGCTACAATATCATTATGGGGAGTTGCCAGTATCTGAGGATATGTTGCAATTAGAAACTTAATTTCAAAAAGTATGCCGCTGTAAATATTTTTCTATTTATGAGAGCACGTTGATATAATTCACAATTCTACTAGTCTAGCGGACATTGTTAAACATCCCCATTTCATTTATGTGTTGATGAACAGATAATCTCCTTCAAAGGTAATCTCAATGTGAAACAGAATGTCAATAATAAAGAAACAAAATTGGAAACAAAACTACGTTTTATGTGGGCGAAGTGGACTTTGTTAAGGCTTCATTATTTATCAGAGTTTGGCAACCAATTTGAGACCTGGTCATTCGAAGGTCTTTAAATCTAATGGAACGATGCTTATTTAACGTATTTCTAAACCAAATTTCCGTTTATACTTTGACAACAACCAACTACAGATTATTGCAAAACTTGCGGGATAGATATATTTACGTCCCATGCAGTCATAGACAGCGGAATGAAGAAAAAGGCCGTGCTTCAGATAAAGAAGAGTTTAGCAAGGATGAAATAGAAAAGATAAAATAGTATGACAACATGAGCGTGGAAAAGGTCTCAAAATCGTCGATAATGCAACCAATTTGAGACATTTATCAACGGTGGGACAAGTTAATTTGGTTGGGCCAGAAGTTATTTTTATTATTAATTTTTTCTCGGAAGATGTTTTACATTTTCTGGTAGGATGTTATAGTAGTTTATACTTTGTACCAGGAAGCTTTTGTTTGTTTTACTGAGTCGATGTGTTAGTAAATATATAAAGTCCGACGACTTCGATGTTGTATTATAAAAGCAATATGAAGATTTTGGGTCATAAATATACAGCAAACATGATAAAATGTATAGACCTGGAACTGTGCATACGTTCAACATAGTAAAGTGTGTTTTGCAACTCTCTGTGTTATTTAGCCCTAACATTTTAATCTTGCAATGGCGACGATAACAACAACTAATACGAGTGAACAAATTAGTGATTGTTATACTAAATGCAACAAATGGAACAAACCAGTGATTACTGCAGAAGTATGCAAACATTTTCAAAAATCATTCCACCGATCCTCCCTGGAACTACACGAGCAACGGTGTCAGAGGAACCGTCTAAAATCAAACAACACAAGTGAGATGAATGTTCAAGAGGATGGTCATCAACTTACTCCGGAAATTTTCGAAACCGTGAGTACCCTTAAAAAAGATAATACCCTATTACGAAAGTTGGTTGAAGAAATGGATGAAAAAATATTACTCTTAAAAGAAAATTGTTTATTAAAAGAGATGGACCAACAAAATAAATTAAAAATACAAACAGAAACCTGTAAATGCAACGGAAAAATAGTCCGACTATTAGCCCAAAGGTGACTCACTCTGAAAAATCCTTGAAAAATACTAACTAAAAGAATGCAACAGAAATCAGCAATACAAAGGGAACACACGGAAGCATTAGAAGTAACATCCGGCAACCCAATCAACTACTTGATAAACAACAAAGCACCAGTGGACATTGATCCAGCCACGAAATCAACAACCGGCGACAAGCCATAGCAACACCACTCAATCAACACAGATCCCAAGTTAACACAAAACACGGAACATGAAGTAGAATAATGGAAAACCGCCACCAAGAAGGAAATGAAACGACCGTATCAAGGAATAATTGGTTTATCCACAAGTGACCAAAACTTAAAAACGGTAGCACGTAAAGCATTCCTATATATAACACGCCTACATCCGACAACAAACCCGGAAGATATAAATAAACATACCAGAAAATATTTCCCAGAAGCAACCTGTGAACAATTAGAGAGTAAATACCCTGAATTTTATTAACCAATTATGTATAATTTTAAATGAGCTAAATGTGGATTTGTTTTTAGCTACTGAGCACTGGATAACGGAACCTGATGATTTTCCCTATATAAACAGCTATCAATTGATTGCTATATATAAGCGCAAATACCACGGACACGGAGGTGCAGCGATTCTGGTAAAAGGTAATTTAAATGTAAAAAGTAAACCTGATATTAATCGACTATCGAATAAAATAACTACAGAAGTAGCAGCTGCAGAATGCCTTATTAACAAACAGAGGATAGTTATACTATGTCTCTATCGTCCACCAGAATTTATCAGAATACTTGAACATATAATACATAAAATAATGATTGATGAAAAATCAGGCAGTATCATGGGGGGCGATTTTAATATTGATTTTCTTAAGAGGGATGAAAATAATACATCCGAATTCACTAATTTGATTGAAAGTTCCAACCTACAAGTTAACATTAAGTCACACCCTCGAGTTACAAATAAAAGCAGCACATGCCTAGATAACATTACCACTAACATCAATTATGTAAACGCCAATGTAGTCGATACGCACCTATCTGACTACATTGGTAGTAAGAACCTTCACATAAAGTCTGTTCAAAGTAGAAATATAAATTCCACAACTAAATCAAATTTAAATCCAGACCTTGAAAAAATAAATTGGGATGAAATGGAAACATATTGTTTGGACTCTAACACATAAGCATTGTAAAACCACTAACCCGAGCCATCAACAAAGCACGTTCAGATGGTATCTTTCCATCATTGTTAAAAATAGGCAAAATTACCCCGACACACAAAAAATGAGATCCACACGAGCTAAGTAATTACAGACCGATTTCAATACTACCGATTGTTTCAAAAATATTTGAAAGAGTCTTATACAACCGAATACTAAACTTCCTTAAGCGTAAAGAAATCCTTTGTAAGCAACAATTTGGGTTTAGAAAAAATCTCACAACCTCGAATGCCATTTATCACTTTTTAAACTTTGTTCTAAACAATCTTGACAAAAACACTAAAGTTCTATCAATTTTTATTGACCTAACAAAGGCATTTGATTGTGTACCACATAAACTATTACTTGATAAACTAGCAGCATACGGTATGCGAGGAAATTGCTACCACCTCCTAGCATCGTACCTCACTGACAGAAAGCACATAACCAGTACATATATTTAAAATAAGCTTTATAACTCACAGATGGCATATACATTCGTAGGTATACCTTAGGGAAGCATTTTGGGGCCGCTATTGTTCCTAATATTTGTTAATGATATGTCTTTTGCTATAAATGCTCAATTAACTATGTTTGCTGACGACACGGCAATGAATATTGAAAATAAATGTATAATATAATGTAGTGCAGCCAATCAAACCTTAGATGAACTAAGATCGTGGTTAAATATGAATAACTTAATGATGAACGCATCAAAAACATCAATTATAAATTATAGATCACAAATGGGTCAAACAAACATCAAAATAAATGACCAAACAATCGAAGAAACGGATCAAGTACGATTTCTAGGACTTACCATACAAAATAATTTGAAATGGGATGCACATACTTAGCAAATATGCGGAAAGTTATCTCGGTATTCATACCTCATATATGCAACAAGAAAAGACGTCCACAACTAACATATGGACTATTCTTCCGGGGTTGTACCACCGAATCAAATATCCAAAAAGTTTTGGTGGCCCAAACGAGACTAATTCGGGCCGAATACTAGCTGCAGAGGCTTATTCAAGGAACTAAAAATTATGCCACTCTTAACTTTATATATTTAAAAAAAAACTCTTAAATTTGTTAAAAAGAACTTACAATTAATTAATATACATCAAACATCACATGACTACTTCCTAAACACCAACATTTCTTATATCTTCAATAACTGCCTCCAGAACCTGCAGTGCATTATTTTCGGTAAAAACTGCCTTCTTTCTAACTCTCCTTGGCCGTCTCACACTTCCCGTAGTAGTAAATCTCTCTAACACTTTTTGAAACGCACGTTCATTTGGATGTGCCCTGTGCGGATATCTCGCAGGGTACACTCGTGACGCCAAGAAACAATTCTTGTTACATTCTCCAAGAATAAATATCATGTCAACCATTTCTTCTTGATTTCGGAACATTTTTAGAACGTTTATCAAAAAATGACTTATGGCTGCTTGGCGTCTAATAATTTACTTTAACAATTACCAATCTTTTGTTTTCTCATGGCACACTTGAGAACGGAAAACGTTTCCCGACATTTGCGATGAAATTCCTTTTTTCTCCGAAATTTTGTTATGCAATGTGTAATTTTTTTTGTACCAATGAAAAATTTACCGTTTTGGCTGTACAACGCCGTAATTTTTTTAGGGGGGTGCCATTTGAAATTTTCGAAAAAAATGACAACATGCGAAGATCAATCAAAAATTATTTTTTCCATAAATTACCCGAAAAAAAAATTATGTGAAGGTATACGAGGCCTTAACCTGTACCTCAATTCAAAATTTAGGCGCCGGCGTCAATTAGTTTCTCTACAAAAAAATCTCAAAAATGGGGCGCAATTTTGAAAGAAGGGGTTATAACAGCGAAACCGCTAAAGTGAAGGGTATAACATGTTAGATAAAAAAATTAGTACTCTCCGAGCGCCTTCCAAATCTGCAATAAAAAATAGGGCATTCCATTTAAAAAAAACATAAGTTATGCCACTGGACTACGGCACGCCACTAATGATTAGAAACATAGCAACGGTAATTATGCACCACTTTGCTCTTAGATTTTTTTCGATAGCTTTTATCGTAAGCTATGGTCCGAGGAGTCTTAAGTGCCACACCCGTTATATACATTTATACCATTCACATCTGTTGATCTCCACAAGAGATATAGTTTTTCGTCTAATAGATTGAATATTTAGTTGTGTAATTTGTATGTATTCATCACCTATGTTTGGTTTTGCTGCCCCCATTGTTGTAGAAAATTTGATTCTCTATTTTAATTATTAGGAAAATTATATCTTCTAATTTTGATTCTCGCAGGCTAAGAATCTGGTGACATTAATGTATTGAGATCACTGTAATCAGCTCCAAGTATAAACGATTTATTAGTTCCTTTACTATCTAATTCACTATTTTCCTTGATTGTTAATTTGGGGTGGAACTTGTTAACATATTCTTCAATTACTTTTGATGTCACTGTGCTAATAAATTTGCCTAGATAACGCCACCCATATTTAGGCGGGGCCATAGAAACGGAACTTTTTGAACCCACAATTGTATTTGCTGAATTTTGTTCCTTTCTTCTGTTTAATTTGGTCCAATTCTCGTTCTTCGAAGGTAGACTGACATTTTGAACGTGGTTATTCGTATCACTGGTGCATATCGCTGAATACCGTTGTTTACATTATTTCGCTGTACATCTTTGTTGACAGCTGCACGTTTTGGAATATCCTTTTGGGTTATTGGAACTGTTGATTTTTTGATGTTTTTGGCAGTGGATTCTTCTTCTAACTTCATTCTTGTTATTGTTCTTGGTTAATGGCGGGAAAATTTTCGCCTCTTAACGAAGATTTACATTTTCCTTTTCTAATCGTCCTATTTTTTCCAGTAAAAATGAATTTGATGTTTTTAGTTTACTTACTAGCTTTTAGATTTTTGTATGCCTCTAGTTTACAATTTAATTCTTCCGTGGGCTCTTCATTTGGAAATATATAAATATCTTTCTTAATGCCACAGCACACTTTCTATATACACGTATAATAATACCTTGGACAGACATTACACTGCAATCCTGATTTTGCTATATATCCACAAGCACATGGTTTCTTAATAATTTTACTATTTTTAATCGTATTTTTAAGACTCGCTAATTCATTACCTTGGCACTTGGCGGCCATTTTTAGTATGAAGGAGGTAAATTCAAATGATTATAAGGAAGGTGTTATTAAATCAATGTGGAATGTTTTGGCCAAAATACTACAGGTAATGTATCATAAAAATTTTAACATAAATATTCGATTCAAGTCGTGGAGTAGTCTTTCCAAATACCAGTCGTGATGGCAAATATCTTGGATTAAATTTTAGTACATTCAAGTTCGTTACTTATTCGAGCAACTGTTAAAAAATATTGATTTCATGACAGTTGCTCTTATTAAAATCACTGAGCAACAAACTTTCATGCAAAAACAAAATTGCCATCACTTATGGTATTATGTGTGAATATTTTCTGACTTCCATGTATCAGGAAATGAAGCAGTTTGTAGCAGGGTTGCCTTTTATATTTCGGAAATAGATAATCCAGTTGCTGCTATCCTAAAGTAGTTCTACTTTTTGTCAGTAGTGAAAATCAGAACATTTTGATGTAAACATTTCCTTACGATTATTTTTCACAACTTTCAACCAATCTCAACATCAGTGTATCAATGAACCTAATTCGATTTTTGGTGATGAAGCACCATCTAAAGCATTATACATCGATGCTTTACGGTATTCTTTCAAAGCCGTTGATTCCTTAGTAATGAATTTCGCAAATGACGTTAAAAATTGGTTTTTGTTCTAGAAAACATTGATGCTGTAACTGAACTGAAATTGTAGGATCGTCAGATTGAAGCATCCTAAGGCATTAGTAGAACTAGCATACATTCAATAGTATATAAAAAATTAGCTCTGAAGCAAATAAAAAATAAATTACGAGGTAAACGTTTTACAACACGTCAAGTAGCTTATAATACATATTTTGGGAGTACCTTAATCGGAGTGGAAAAAGAGTTTCGAAAACTGGTTCAAGCGCATACAAAAGTGTATTGATCTTCGTGGAATATATTTCAATATACACTGAAGATAATTATATCATAATATAATAATTATTAATTTATTTTTCTATTCACTATTTTCGAAATATAATTGGCACCCCTCGTATATTGTAATTATATTATTCTTAAATAAATTCATGTATCAACAAATCACTTCTTAGTAACGCAATTTATATTAAAATGCATAAGGTCCTAATCTAATTAAGATTCTAATCAAATTACCAATAATGAATTAATTTAAATAGTTTTTGTTTACGGAATTGTCGTCCTTTATTTAATAGCCATAAAGCAGGTCCCGCAATTATACCATAAAATTAATCTCGGGTAAATTGAGCTCCTCCCCTAATCAAGCTGTAGGCAGCCTTGGACCTGTCAACCGATAGCACTTAAATGACAAATTAAATTTTTATCGGCCGATCGGGGCCTATAAAGGAAACATATGACCGGTCGCAATCTGGTCTATCTCTCAAATTATTTCGTGACCTTGCCCATTAAAACGATTAAGCACGCCCTTGGCCTTTAAGGGTAACCGCACAGCTATCTTAAATGCGTGCATCTTCCGTGTGAATTTATGACTTTTATTGTAAAGGGTACGTTTGTTTGAAATTGCGTTGTAAATTGTACGACTATCTTTATATATTTGTGCGATTGTCGCAGCATACAAATTAGATTGTATATTTTTAGGAGGAATTAATCTATCTTAACGAAAATTAGGGTTCATATAAAAAATGTACTTGATCTAAGTGGGATATAAATATATATAAAAAAAGGATTCATTAGAGCTTAGAATTTTCAATGTCATATCCGAAAATATTTGAATGCTTTTAATCTAGTTTCCTTTAAGTTTTTATTTTTATATTATCATATCTTTTGCAATTATTTTTCGTTGTATTGTTGCAATTCAGGATTAAATTTTTAAAAATTTAAAATAAACATACAATGAAAGTTTCTTATCAATACCTCCATCATCAGTAATGTACTTAAGTTTTTTTAGCCAGGCAAAACATGGTGACTTTCAATTGCGAAAAAATCTGTTCTTCTGTCTGTCGTCAGAGTAACACCTGAAATAATAGATTCAATCGATAATTATTGACGCATTTTAAAAATATTTACTTACTGATTCTGCACTGCATCAGAGAATATATTAATTTTAATATATTTTGTTCGAAGCTTTATCAAGTTCTGCACTGATAGAATCATGTATTGTGTTTGTATGTAATATTTTATTCAACACTTCCTGTTTTCTTATTAATAGTAGTTACATTAATGATTCTATGGCAATAAAAATATTCATTGAATGTGATTTTATTATGCGTTGCTTCTTGTTGGTGTTTTTAAAAGTTATAATTAATTATTATTGAATATAAATATTATTAATTTTAAATCATATTAATAAATCATAATATATTAGATTTTCCGCATGTATTATTAAAATGTAATAATGATACAAATAATTAAATAATGTAGAGCGAAATCATTCAAATTTACAAAACGCAAATATTTTTATAATTCAAAATATACATATTTTTTTTATTTTCAAATAATATTTAATTTAATTTAAATACATCCCTGATAGTTAAACACATTTAATGCTTACATAGTTGTGTACAAAAAATAAAAACTAAGAGAAAAGTAAAAAATAGAAATGTAAAAGCAAACATTTTGCAAAACTATATAAAATGGATTAGTATTTTTTTTTTGAAAATCAAAAATGACTTAAAAAAACAAATTAACATCTAAACATTTTTATTTCACTTTAAATTACTTTAAAAAAATAACAGTGATCTTTATTCGGACAATTAAATTTTTACATTTATATATATACATAACAAAGATAATTAATGTGAGGTTAGTTGGTATGGGCTATAGACCGTTGGTCTCACTGCCCTGTGTATTTAATTTAAAATAACAAAAAAAGTTCTTTGCTAGCTAGCTTAACTGTCAGGGTGATTCGTACAAATGAGTTGATGAATTGTGAGGGGAGGATGTTGATACTTAGAAGGGATATTTGGATTTCTGGGAATATAAAACTTGGTTAGAAGGGATCGATTAGATGGATTATTCGCAAATTTGCAAGCAAGACTGGATATACGCTGGGATATTGGAGTGATTTGGGTAATTTCATACAAGAGGTCGTTGGAGGGGTTATGGAGTGGGTTATTTGGGTGTCGGAGCTAGGTAAGGGTTCTTAGGGATGATCTCTCTGCAACTTCTATGTGGTGTAGGACGGATGAACGGAGTTGGGTGAAGAGGATTGAACCGTAATCTAACAAGGGCCGTCATATCGATGTGTATATATGTGTGGCTGTTTTAGTTGATATGCCTTTTTTTTTTAATGTTAGTGATCGAAAATGCCGGGCCCTGTTTTTGATTTTAGTTTTTAAGGATTAGGCATGGTGTTTGAAGGAAAGTTTTGTGTCGAACAGGATGCCTAGGTATTTGCAGGTATGTGTGGGATGAATGGCGATGTAGTTTGTTGTGATTGAAGGGGACAGTGGAGTTATTCTATGAAAAGAGATAAATAGTTGGGATTTACTGGGATTTATTTTTATTCTCCACTTGGAACACCAAGCTTGGATGGAGTCAAATGAGGATTGAACGGATTGTTGAGAAATTTGAAGGGTAGGGGCGTGGGTTATAAGGGCAGTTTCATCGGCGAATAGTAGAGGATATTGTGATGGGTTAAAGTACGTGGGATCTGGATTATATATGTCATGAAAATATATGTTATACAGGAGGGGAGATAAGGGAGAGCCCTGAGGAACGCCTTGTAAAATTGGGAAGGAATGAGAAAGTGATTGTCGGATTCTTACTTGGCTGGATCTATTGGAGAGGAAGTTTTGTAATAGGATAATTAGATGACAAGGAATTTTTAACAGGTAACATTTAGTATGGCTGATTTTTGACCTTCGAGATGTTTTGTTTGAATATTAGAGGTAAGAATGGACTGTGGAAGTAGAGTTAATTTTTTTGGAAGGAAGCCAAATTGGTAATCTGGGATGGAGTTAATAGAATCGTTGACCAGAGCATTTAGGCCTCAATAGGCCCGTTGTGCCCCCCTGACTGGGACAGCCTTGCGTTGTTCTATCACTCATTTAGCCACCCAAGGTGGCGAGCAAAGACAGCAAAACGCTTGGAGGGTTATCCCTTATGTTGGCCATGTTCGGCCAGCATGGACTCTCTAAGGTGGGCAAGAGACGGGCAGGTGGTTAAAACATGTTCCACTGTCTCGTCCTCTTCTTCACATGCTCTACATATGGGGGTTTCAACCAGTCCCATAGTAAACAAGTTTTTCCTTAGCTGACAGTGACCCGTAAGGATACCTATGATAAGACGCAGATTCCCCGGGGATAGTCGCAAATAATATTCAGCTGTTTTCAGATTGGGTGAGCGTATTGCTTCCTTGGCCTGTCTGCAGCCTGAGGTGTTGTCCCAACGTTGTTTTAGCATCTTGAGAGTATTCTGTTTGAGGATGTCAGTAAGGCATTTCGGTGTTGGCGCGATCGGGGGCCCGTCCGTGGTATCACTGAGAACCGATCAGCTCGCGCCAACTCGTCTGCCTTGCTGTTGCCTTCTTCATTATTGTGTCCCTTGACCCAGCGCAGCTCAATACTGTTTGATTGTGCTGCTTGTTTAAGGGTGTTGTGATATTATTTTACTAGTCTTGAGGTGATCTTGTGACCACTCACTGCTAGTATTGCTGCCCTACTGTCTGTAAGGATTTGGATGTTCCTATCACGGATATCACGGTTTAGGATTTCTTTCGCCCCTTAAATGATGCCAACGATCTCTGCTTGCAGAGTAGTTGTGTGCTTCTCTAGGGGTATAGCTAATGAGAGGTCCATTTGTTGCGAGGAGGGTTTCCCCACCCTCTACACTCCCGGTTCCTCTTTTTATCGATACATTATAGGGTCTGCTGAAGACGTAGCAGGGGCCAAATTGTCTGTCTTCCTTCCAAGGAAGGGTGCTTTCTTGACAGCCTCTTCTAAAAAGTGACAGTGTCTGCCAGCCCTGCCTCCTTTGTACCAGAGTCCAACTGAGTTTAGGCGCAGTGCTGCCGTTGTGGCCATCTCCTCTACGTATAAGTCGAGAGGTGGAAGGTAGAGCATTACTTCCATTGCTGCAGTGGGTGTTGTTCGCATTGCTCCGGTCATGCTGAGGGATGCTATCCTTTGCAACTGAGTAAGCTGCTTTGCTGAGGTTTTCTGTCTGGCTCTGGGCCACCAAACCAGTGCTCCATAGATTAGCATTGGTCTTACTACCGCTGTGTACAGCCAATGTGCTACCTTGGGAGATAGCCCCCATGTCTGCCCCACAGCTCTCCGGCGTTGCCAGAGGGACACCCATGCTTTTTTACATTTCATTTTGAGATGTGGTTCCCACTTCAGCTTGCCGTCTGGGTGCTGAGGAGCTTAGGAAGCTTTTCTTTGTGAAGAGAACTATTTCAGTCTTTGACGGGTTTATGGTCAGAGACTGGTCATTACACCAGTGTTTAATTATTTTGAGGGCTTTCTGCATCAAGCTGCATAACACCGTCTCAAATCTGCCTGTTAGCAGGATGGTTATGTCATCTGCATATCCTATGGTGTGGAAGCCATTGTCGTTAAGTCGCCGCAGTAGGCTGTCAACAACTATGTTCCACAGGAGTGGTGAGAGTACTCCACCCTGTGGGCAACCTTTAGCAACGATCTTTCTGACAGTGGTGTTTTCTACATTCACTGTGACTGCCTTAAATTCCAGCATGCTTTTTATCCATCCACTAACTGTGGAGTTCACACCATGCATAGAGAGAGCAGTTTCCATTTTTCTGAAGGTCGTTTTATCGAAAGCACCTTCTATGTCAATGAACACGCCCAAGGTGGACATTTTGTTGTCCAGAGATCTTTCTATTCGGTCTACAACAGTGTGCAAAGCCGACTCCGTTGATCTCCCCTGAGTGTATGCATGTTGGTTAGCGTGGATCGGATTCGTAATCAAAGCCGTCTCGCGAATTAATTTTTGGCACAATTTCTCTAACGTTTTCAGGAGAAATGACGTTAAACTAATTGTGTGTGTGCTACGTCCCAATCATCCTTGGAGGGGTTTGAGGGTATGGGTTCTGACCAACCTTCATCGGAGGTGTTCGTGCATCCTGGGAAATGGTTGCTAATGAGAATCTCAGCTGCTTCCGAGAGGTAAGAAGAGTAACTTCCATCCTCTCATTTCAGGCAACCTGGTTGTCGTGAGGGATCCTTGGAGAGGATCTTTTTGAGCCTTGCAGCTGCCGAGGTGGTTTCAACCTCCTCACAAAAAGACCTCCAGGCTGCCCTTTGTTTTTGCCTCATTAGTTTTTTGTAGTCTTGTTGGATGTTTTTATAGACCATCCAGTCCGACTTTTGTTTAGATTTCTTTGCTTTATTAAAAGATTTTCTCGCAGCTCTTCTGAGATGGTAGAGTTCTCCGCTCCACCAGGGTGTGGCGTTCTCGGAGTCTTCCACCTTTCTCGCAGGGCAGGAGTCCTTATATGCTTTTATAATGGAGTGTTGAAACATATTTATTTAGGCTTCAATGTCTTCCACTGTATTAAGTTGGCCGGTAGCTTCGCAACTTCGCAGACTCCGCGAGAGGTTATCTATGTAGGCATTCCTGTCCGTTAGTCTCGGGTTACGAAGGTAACGTGTTTTCTTACCGGTTGTATGTGTTAGTGTATATTTGATCCACTTATGATCTGACATTGAAACCGACGGTGATACATGCCAGTCGTGGATTTTGTTTGAGATACCGCTAGTCGCCAATGTAATGTCTATTACAGTTTGGCTCCGAGTTTTCACGAACGTGGGTTCAGAGCCTCGGTTTAGTATTTCTAAATTATTACAAATGATAAATCCATGTAGTGACTTACCTCTGTTGTTGGTGTCCACGCTGCCCCACATGATATGGTGTACGTTAGCGTCGCAGCCAATGAAGAGGTGAAGTTTCTCCATATCACAGTGTAGCATGAGTTGCTCCAGCCCCCTGGGTGGTGCGGGGGCGTCGTGAGGGAGGTAAACTGACGCCAGGATTGTGTCTTTGTTGCCGCCTCCTGCTGACAGCCTTACCACTGTGATGTCACTGGTGGAAAGCTGTGGCATAAGATAGGATGTTATGTGCTTAGGTATGTAAATACATGATCTAGGCTTATTATTTGTGGGATGTGTGAATATGTTCCCATTTAACTGACAAAATCCACAAATCCTGGATTTAACAATCCATGGTTCTTGGATGACGGCTATTGTGCCCTCCATAGTGTCGAGCTGGCGGCAAAGGGTTTCCACGGCCGCCCTATAATGATGCAGGTTACACTGTATCACCTTTACGGCTGTGAAGGCTCCTCTGGGATGGAGGTGGCGCACTCCTGGCTTCCGCCCTGTGTGCCTCCATCCTCCGTTTCTATCGGGACCTCCACCCGAGGTGTTCCTGTTGTGGCTAAATTAGCCAGTTTTATGGGGAGAGTGGAGAATTTATAGCTAATCCTGCCTCCCTTTTCTTTGATGAACTGGGCATATTTCTTTCCTACCCTGAAGACAAGTAGGTGACCCAAGGGTTCCTTCTTCTCTTCAACGTGGAAGACGCACCAGCTCTTTATTTCCATTGCGGTGTCTTGTGCCGCTAACCGCCTCTTTACCAGGTCTATGTTTACCGGTTGCCCTGGAATCCACAGACTAGCTTTCGTCAGCGTTGGCAGCTGGTCGACCTGGACGATTGTCAGTTTGGCCCCTTCCCACGGAGTTAATAGATTTATGTAGGAGTTTTTGTTTTATAAGGGATTCATAGAGTTTGCCTATAACGGGAAGAAGTGTAATGGGACGATAGCTTGAAACGAGGGAGAGAATATTATCTGGTTTAGGAATACAAACAATAATACCTTATTTCCATTCGGGAGGAAAATATTGGTGGGAGTAGCAAAAGTTGAATATTTTTAAAATGAAGAGGTAAACATCATGGGGAAGTTTTTAAAAAAATAATCTGGGAATTTTATCGTAACCTGGAGATGAATTTTTACCAGAGTGTAATATTGAATAATAGTCTGTCTCGTCTATTGAATCGTCAATTGGAGGAGGTAAAGGAGTTTTGTCAAATGAAGCGTACCAGTCATTAATCAATTTAAAAAAGTTTCCGTCGTAGTCAATATTTTGTGTAGGTTTGAATGTGGACTCTAAATGTCTGGCAAGAGCTTCTGCAATCGAAAAATCGTCCGTCAAAATGGAACCGTCAGCTGGGTCTTTAATATTGTTTGTATAGTCGGAGTGTTTGTAATTTAATAGGTTTTTAATTTCTGTCCAATATGTATTTCCGTGCGTTTCGTTAATTTTATTACAGGTTTCAGTCCATTTGTGTTTTTTATATTCAAGAATAAGTGTTTTAATTTCTTCGTTTAATTTATTGAATCTTTGTCTGAGCGAACTGTCATCGTAGAATTTAATGTCTCTGTAAAGTTGTCTCTTGTATTTTAAAGTCGGAGGATAAATTTAGGAAGTGGGTATTTATAGAAGTGTTTTTTTTTTATTTTAGGAGTATGCATTGAAATTGATTTTGATAAGGGGAGGTTAAAATTTGAAATAATAGTAGGATTTATGTCTTGTTCGTTTTGAAAAATTGTCATAATGTCCTTGGCTCCTTTTTCAATATTTCTGCTCTGGTAATGGAAAATATATTGAGGTGGAGGGGGAGCGGGAAGTGCTTGGGAATTTAGGTCGTACGTCAGCTCAGTATGGCGACTAGCAAGCAAGTGAAATTACTATTTGATTAATGGTTGAGGCGTTCACTTCGTGATATATCTTGAATATTTAAATAAAGTAAAACTCACTTTGTTAATATCAGCTGTTGATCGAAACTCGAGTCACTTTTTAAATAAATAGTGTGATATTAACAAAGTGAGTTTTACTTTATTTGAAATTACTATAATTAATTGTATTTTTTCATTTCTATTTATTTTCTCTAAGGTTTTGATCTTTGATTCATTACTCTTTCTTAGAAAATATTTCTGAAATATTAAAATTAAACTTTAGAAATCAGGAATAGAAAATTTTGAAAATTTTGTTGAATTAATAAAAATATGAAAAAATAAATCCTGAAAATGCAAATAAGTAATATTGGTGTAATACTAAAATATTCAGGCAGAAAAACCTCTGGTCGATAGCCTTTTGACAAATTAATACATTAACACCTCATTCATTCTTCATTATTCCAATGTAAATATGTACAAAATTTGTCAATAAATATATGTTACTACTACTAAAATATTCTAAAAATTGAAAGTGAAAATTATTGAAGAAAAAAAAATACCATAAAGAAAATTCTAGAATTCTTAACAAGAAGTTCTAAGAAGCTTAAGGGGGTATTACTCTCCTGAAGCCCGTTTTGAGAGTAATTTTTAGGAATTATTTCTGTGAAAACTACCAAACCTACACTTTTGAGATTTTTTATTCATATTAAGACATGTTTAAACTAACAATATAAATTTTATTGAATTACTTAATCGACATGTATACAAGTTATGCGCTGTTATGTATGTCGCGGCGTGAGATGCTTGTCCAATCGGGCGCATGGATTGTGGCGATGCCAATCGTCTAAAATAAAAAAACAATTTTTTTTTTCAATCTATATGAGTGTAGTTATCGTCCGAATTAGAACTAAACAAATACACATATTTTTATAGAAACGGCAGCTGTTTAAAGATCAAAGTTCAATTTTTCCGAAAAATTTTTAACTAAAATATCAGATTGAAAGTGAAATATACAAGCCATCAAAATAATCCTAGATCCAACCATAGGTGAAGGTTCCTTCAATATGTGTGCCAAACCACAAGTCAATCGGTTCAATAGTTTTTGAGAAAACCGTGCGCCCGTCTTGCAAAATGTCGTTCCGAGAAAAACGCGTTCAAAGTTTGCAATACATTTAGTACTGATACGGTTGAACTTACGGTGGATAACAACTGATTTGAGTAACTTACCCTTAATCAGCTGTACCGGGGCCATAGATACAAGGGAGGACCATAGAGACAAGGGGGGACCATAAAACAGAAAAACAGTCGAGGTATAACAGTCGACGGTATAAGTACCGCAACGCAGCCTAAGCTTGTGTAACTATTGGAATTCTACGAATTTCAAATTAATATTTTCTAAACACACTCTCAGAACCCCAGACCATAATAAAATGCAAAAAAAAAAAATGAATTGTCGAATTTTCTAAAGAGTAATTCCCCCTTAAGCAAGGAATAAAAACGAAAGAAAATCTCGGAAAAGAAAAAAAGATTCTGGGAAATAGAAAAAAATACTTATAACTCCAGAAATTTGAAAGAACACAAATAAAAAGAGATTTAAATAATCTGGATGAAATACTTCTAGGACCCTCAAATAAAAATACTAAAAGGTAAAAATAAAACATTATCAAATATCTAGAAAACAGTTTCTGTAACATTCTGAACTATCTATCTTAAAAGAATCTAAATCTTGAAGATACATACATTTTGAAAAAGTTAAAAAACTTTAAATAATATTCTTAAATCTAAGTGCAAATTCAGGTAAACTGTAGAAAGATTCTGAATTGTTGCAAAATTTTACATGTCTAATTCTTAAAGAAGGACTAGGTAATAATTTTCAGAATATAAAAGAAATAATTCTGAAAAATATAAAACTCAAAAAATCCTAAAAAAAATTAAAATCCAAAACTATCAAGGAAATTTTAGAAATCTTAAAAAGAAATTTTAAGAAGCTAAGAAATAGGAAATAAATTTGGAAAATAAAAGAAAGTGTTTTGGAAAATACAAAAAAACTTACAAGGAGGAGGAAATATTAAAAAATGTAAAAAGTCTAGACAAAATAATTCTGGAACTCTCAAATATAAATACCGGAACGTAAAAATTTAACATGATTGAAAAATTAGATATTGTAAAAATGTCTGAATTTTGAAAGATACAATGCTGGAAATATTTGATAGAAAATTCTAAAACCATCGAAGAAAAAAAAATACAATCCCTAGAAGACATTCTTGAAATCTGGAAAAGATAAAATAAAATTTATCGAAAAATAGAAGAAAAATGTATAAAAGTCAATGAAAAGGTTCTTCTCTATGAGCATTTCTGCACTAATGTTTTACATAATAATGTAAAAACTCCAGCTAACAGTTAAAACAACTACTCCCCGTACTAAAGCACCGCCAGGCATTGAATGATATAACTGTTAGCTGTCGTTATATGTCTAAAATGATGTTTACGGGGAGTAGTTGTTTTAACTCTTGTGACAAATATTCAACTTTATTAGATATGTTGACGAAAAACTCTACAACAGTAGATTACTGGAATGTTCAGACTAACTAACAAAATAAATAATAATTATATTTAATAAAATGAAACTGAGTTTTAGGAAAAATTTACAGAAATGGAAATCAAAAAGAATAAAAATATGGATTAAAAAATATTAAATAAGCATATATAGAGAAAAAGTGGCGGAATATTCTAGAAAATTTTAAGAAACATAACAAGAAAATTTTAGAATTTAAAAATATTCTAAAAGTTTGAAAGAAAGTTGCTAGAAAAATTTTGGAAAACAAACATTTTACAACTTTTGGAGTAAGCTCTAAATATGCGAAAAAGAAATTGTATAAAAATTAAAATCTTTAAAGAACATTTTGGAATAATAAAATATATTAAAATCCTTTAGTTCGTTGTAGAAAAATTAACTAATACTTTAAAATTACGAAAACATTTCGTGAATCTACAACAATGAGTCTTCCTAAGACTACAAAACAAATTACTTGTTAAAACAACTACTTCTCTGTCTAATACCTCGACAGACATTGAATGATACAAAATGTTTTCGTAATTTTAAATTATTAACATTCTAGAAGTTTGGAAGAGAATACAGGATCTCTTAAGAAAGTAATACGCATGATAAAATGAGTTAGGAAATGTGATGAAGGGTCTGCCCTTCCAATGCAGCTAATCCCCAGTTTTTTCCGAGAAACTTAACTTCACGTGAAGTGTTTTTTCGATATTTTAAGTTTTATGTGCGGCTTGGAAAGAATCAAACAGAAACATTCCAGGTGCGTTAAAAAATGATTGCATTTCAAGGTAACAGACTGAGAGATAGCACAAGACGTTCAAGCCCCACAACGGCCAAATTCTACGGATTTGCGTTCCGATCGTCGATTTAGCATCCAGCAAATCGCTCATATTCAATTTTGCAGTACATAGGATAGTGACAAAGGATATGCAAATGCACAAGTTCTGCGCAAAATTTGTACGAAAGACTAGACAGAACGAAACCGAGCTTCGCGCTTTCAAGAATTATTGGAAGAGATTCAAAATAAGCCGGATTTTTCTAACTCTCTCATAACTGTAGATGAATCCTGAATGTTCTTGGATGACCCATAATTGCAAAGGCAAAGCAGCGGGTGGCACATAAAATCATCTCCCGCCCTAAAAAAGTGCAAATGAGCAAGTCTCGCATTAAAGCGATGCTCATTGTCTTCTTTGACGTCTGAGGAATCGTCTATTTTGAGTTTGTACTATCAATAATTATATTTTTTCCGAGAAAATCTACATTATTTTTATAATAGACTCCATATACTGGTAATTTCTTATATAATAACGACTAACGAAAAATGGAAGAAACATTTCTGAACAATTTAAATTTCTAAAATTTGGAAATGTGGAAGCACAAATTTTGGTCATTGTAGCAAAATTCTAAAGACCTTAAAGAAGAATTGTTGCAAAATTCTTCAACGCTCAGAAGAGAGTCCTGAAAAATCCAATAAACTAAAAAAGCGAAATTTTCGAAAAATGAATCATTTCGACAAAATATTAATACAATTGGGGTAGTTCTCATACTCTTAAGTAATATCTTTTTGAAGAAAGTTCTTAAGTAATAGGAAAAAATTCTCGAAAAAAAGAAGTAAGGATTCTACAAAATACGAAAATAAAATACCGGTATATCTACAAATATGAACGACGATTTTTGGAAAATTAAAAATTTTGAATTAAATAATTCGAGAACCCTGAAAAAGAAATAAGTTACAGGAAAACAATGAATAATTTGAGAAAATTGCTGAAAAATTCTATCGTGTTAAAAATATTCTAAAATCTGAAAGAAAGAAATGCTGGATTGATTACAGTTTTGAAACCCTCAAATGAAATTCTATAAATTTAGCAGAGAACTTATAGTTTTTTTTTTGCCGAATGTGGTTAGTTTGACATATCAAATCATTACAATCTGTATAATCTCATCAGTAAACATAAAATCAAAACGATCTACTGGGGAACTAAAATTGGTGTATTGCTGATGTTTAAGAAACTATATTTAACTAGCAGAATGCAAAATGCTATAATAGATCTTTGAAAAGTAATACAAAAAAAATGCAATAGAAAAAAATCACATAATTCACTATTTGAAAATTCGATTTTGTTTTAATTTTAACACTTGTTAACTGAAGTTTATATTAAAAAAAGTGATCAGGGACTAAACATCGACAAAATTGATAACCAAATATTTTCTAGTATATAACGTAAAACAGGAAAAGATTATGGGAACATTTCTATCAAACGTAAGGTCTGATCCAATACCTATGAATTAGAAGAAGAAGCAGGCGTTTCTTAAAGCACATCAAAGGTTTAAAACCTTGTTTTTATTTAGTAATAAAAAATAGGCAAGAGTTGTAGAAGCGCTGTTGGTTTTGTGCACCGTCTTTTGTTACGTAGTTGAGGCAGAAAAATTCTTAACTGAATGTTAAAGAGGCATTGATTTTTTAATTTAATTGGCTAAATGTAGCAACGGTAGATTTGCCCGATTATTGTATACATTATTATTATTATAGTTCTAAATTGCGAAATTTTAATTAATTTATTTATTTATTCTCTTTATCACACTTGTTCAAAAAACTGCACTTATTACAAAATAGATATAAAATATTTAATTAATTGCTCACTTAACCCGTGGTGAAACATATAGATATAAAATATTGAAAACATACAAAAAATTTAGACAGCAAGTTGAAGGGCGGAGTTCATCTTGTAAAATGTTCTTCCACTCAAACCCATGGATGTCCATTCCTCCACTGATTCATAAAACTGGAAATCAGTTGAAAATACACTTTTTATGTATTAAAATCACTTTGTCACTTTGACAAATTGTATTATATTTTAATTGTATTTTAGTAGCTTTTTCTATAGTAAGGAAATTCACAATATTTTCGTTTCGGCTGGTTGATTTTTACATTTGACTTTTTTATATCGTATTTTTGCATGAACTAATAACAGTAAAATACATTTATTTTCGTCGTTGACAAAGAACAATAATTAATTGACGTATACATCTACTAACAATTGAAGGTAACCAAGTAAATAAACGTAATTTGATTTGATTTGGTTAATGTTTACAGAATAATTTTGATCAAAATACATTTAGAATGGTTTAATAAAATATTCTTAATTTTGTGTTATTAATTTATTTCTAACATTAATCAATTTTAATTGTACAAATAAATAGAGCAATATATAAAACGTTTTTTATTAGCATTATTAGATGTTATTAATAATAATAAAAAAAATTAATAATTTCATTCTCAGGGTGAAATTTCATATTCCAAATGTACTCCAAAATTGCATGGTTTCTTATCCACATCGACTAAAATTAAAAAATTAAAATTTATTTCAGTTTTGACTATATGTAAAATCCTTACCATATTTTTTACACTTGCATTCGATTTCTTCATTTTGGTAAACCATTATGAAAAACCCATCGCCGCATGCATTTTCTATAATTAAAAATCAGTTAAATTAACATAAGTAATTAAAATAATATAAATAATATATTAAAATCAGGTGAATCACTTAAATATACTAATAATATATAATCTTATGTGACAACAATCAACTCTATTTAATTAATTGACCTAAAACGATATATGTTAATTAAGTGAGAATAACATAAAATACATAGCAATAAAAATATAGCATTTATACTAAATTTAATTTATTCAGTATTGTAATGGCCCAGCTTTAGGTAGGTTTTCAATTTACATTTAAATTGTTAAAATGCGAATTGCATTGGTGTCACATAAATAACTAATTCGACAGCAGAGTGTAACGATTAAAAATGTATGTCGAGTAAAAGACCGCACAAATCGATTTCAAGCGTCGATATCCACGTGTAACTTCGTAAGCATGCAAGTCAACATTATAAATAATGTGGTAATAACATTATATATATAGCGATACGAAAATAGGCGAAACAAAGTATTTATTAGAGGTATAATTATTAGATATTGTGGTATATTTGATTATCTCCCATTTGAGCGTTTCGGAAGGAATGACATAAGAGATTCAATTAATAAATCGGTGGCAATATCTAGAGGAAGTATCTATGAATTGATATAACTTACGTCTAGAATTTGTTATACGGAACTTCAAAAATTCTATTTCAATCGGCAAAACTCAGATGCACATTTCGAGTACTATGTACTCATTCTCAATGGTTTATGTTAACTTACAATTCAATGTCATGTTCCATTTGTCATCATATATGCAGCAAAATAGGTCAAATTACACTTTACAGTTCCAACGGCAACATCTAATTGTTCTTCATGATGTTCAGACGGAAACAGAAAGGAAAAGTAAGTAAGTAGAAAAATAATAATTCGTCATACATTCCAAAATAGATAGAAGACTGGTATTGGTTACATGTAACTTTAAAGTGGTTGGTATGCTGTGTTACGGGAAGTCTGCTGTTGGTGATCATTGAATGACATAATTGCTACTATTGATCACAAAGTAAGCCTTATTGTATTCAGGAGGTACATGAGGCTCAAACGCAATCTCAAAAAAATAAAAGTTTGGATCGGTATTTACAATAACAGACCTTTCTTCTTACAACAAAATTTAAAGTGAGAGAAGTATAGCTTTAAACACACAAGTAATTCCAGCACTGGAGGTAATTCTAAGTTGCCAATTAATATTTGGTTTCAGCAGGACTGGTCACCACCCCATTTCGCTCAAATTCTTCGAGATAGTTTAGATAGTACATTCCATCACAGGTGGATTAAGAAATGAGCTAGTTGTAAATGGCCTGAGCGATGTCCCGACCATAATCCACTTGATTATTTTTTGTATGATTATTTAAAGTAAATAAACAGATCAAACGATTTGCAAAAGTTTCTTTAAAGAATAGGATAACCCAAGAGTTTCAGAGAATTCCATCTGAAGTAACAGCTAATGTTACAAGTAAATTTACAATCTGACTTAACAATAAGGAGTTTTTGGTTTGAACATTTAATTAATTAAGCTTAGAAACTTTATCAGACGCTAAATAAAACTGTACTCTGTCATTTCATAAAGTTCCTGATTCAAGATGTATCATAAAGTTATGGCTTCAAGCATCCAATATATTAATTATGTTTAATTTTGGTTTACACTTTACTCTTATATTGTTTTACAGTTTTATGATTATTTCAATTTTGGTTATTAATATGTTTAAATTCTTTTTCGATGGTCCACTAGCTATCATAAACTTTTCCTGCCTTTGGGTACCAATATTTTATTTGGCATTTAAATATAACATATTTTCTTGAACCCACAATATTTCTAATAATTCCAGAGATATTTACTTCGTTCCGCACATTTGGAATTCACAGCAAAAATTTTATGCTCAAAATATAAAATGTCCTTATTAGAAATTATCTTTTCAGTATATTAACTGATGAAGCTGTTTTACGTTAAAAATTCATAGTCACTTGTTTAATTGTTAAAGTAAAAATAATTGCCCATTTAACGCAACAATAAAGTATTTTAAAAATTTAAGTGTTGTTTTTACTTTAACAATTAAACAAGTGAATTATCTTTGTGAATAATAGCGTAAATATTTTATTTGTCTCATCAAAAATAATAACCAATAATTATGTGTTTAATATGTTTAATTGACTCAACAGTTCAACAGTATTTATCATTATTGTTATTTTAAAATATTATACACTTACCGAGTTCAGTAACATTTTTATATTCTTCGAATCTATCATATAAACATGGTTTTTCTTCAGATACTGCAATAATATTGGTTTAAAGTTTAGGTTTCTTCTGCTACATAATATATATTATTTATTACCAATAGAAGTATGAGAAATACAAGCGCATGTAAATTCTGGAATCTCAACTGCTATATCATGGTTTGGAGAGCAAAATTCTAAAATATTTTATTGTATAATTGGGAAAATGCAAAATCAATAAATCAATATTACCGTAACCATAATTGTGCGACAATGTGTTAACTACAATTATTATATTTGTTAAAAATAATATAAGCTTCATTTTGAGGAAGTAGACTTAACGAACTAAAATCTATAACTGATTGTTTATTTAAAATTTCGATACATTTTATATAAAGTTTTTCCACAAATAAACATCTTATCAGGTGCCAATGTTTAAACAAGGTAGATAAGAAACAAAAGGTTGAAGTATTTATTAGCATTATATGTTTATATTTTTGCATTTATAATATTCATGATTGACGCATATTATTTAAAAACAAAATTTACAATTGAAAAAAGTGCAAATTCTTTTTATCTATAGTTTGGTCATATCAATGACGGCGATTAAAAGAACTTAAAATCGATACGATAAAACCATAAAGGTGCGATCTATTTAAAAAACTTTTATTTTATGTAAATTTTAAAGAGTTGCGGAACAATCGAGACTGATATAGAAAATTTCGAGTTAAGTGAGGATATGATTAATAATTGATTAAAACACTAACAATATCTTAATTGTTATTCAGTTATAAGCTATTGATAATGGGTACATTGTAAGTAAGTAAGTAAGTAAGTAAGTAAGTAATTATTTATTTACATTTACAAAACATACATAAAATATACATAGAGTATCTAAAAATATGCCACATGTTAAACTATTAGCTTCCATAATTTTTAATACGCAATTAGTTAATTCAAAGAGCGCGGTTTCAGTACTCTTATTTTTAAGAAACCCATGTTGTGTAGGGGAAAGTAGTTTATATTTCTTAAAGAAATTTAGTAATCTCACATAAATAATTTTTTCAAAAATCTTAGAAAACGAATTTAATAGGCTTATTGGTCTATAATTAGCTAATAAATTGCTGTCTCCCTTTTTGAAAATTGGTATCAAAATAGATGTTTTTAATGCATCTGGATATATACCCGTTTGTAAGCAGGAGTTAATTAAATGGCTTAGTGGTGAAGCTAAATGATTTATACATTTTTTAATAATATGTACAGGAATTTCATCTATCCCTGTACTTCTACAATTACTAAGGGAATTAACAATTGTAATTATTTCTAAATTCGTCGTTGCCTCTAAAAAAATTGTATGAGGATTAACTGGTATAGACTGTAATAAATTATCGCTAAATCCATTAGACATAAAATTATTGGCACAAGTGTTATAAAATGTATTAAAATCGTTAGCTAATTGTAAAATATTAGTATGCTCAGGTAGTTTGTAGACTTTGGGGTTACCTACAATCTCCCCAATAATATTCCAAGATGTTTTTGATATATTCCGTAAATTATCTAATCTTGCTTCGATTTGTTTATTTTTCTCAAATATTAATAGTTCATTATACAGCCTCTGTTGTTGTTTATATAGCGGTAAATAATCAGGAGTATATGTACTAATTGTTTTGTAAATAAGTAACATTTCTTTACAACTAGTTATTTCTTCGTTTTGATATACTTTTTTTTATTTGTACTTTGTGTAGACCTAGTTGGAAAACTAGAGTGAAAGTATTTGAGAAATGTATTGACGAACAAATTGTATTTCGAATTTGTATCCTTTTCTAAGTATATGCTATTAAATGATTCATTTGAAATGTTTTGAATGAAATTTAGAGTATTTTTATAAGAAAATATTCTCTGTCGGTGTAGTGGTGGTTTGTGACATATATGAATATCATAATTGAGAAGCTGGGCAGTATGATCTGAAATTGTTGTGTTGATTATTTCTGTTAATGTATTTAATTTGACGTTAGTAATAATGTTATCAATACAAGTTTGGGTCGTTCTACAGACTCTCGTTGGTTTATTGATTAAAAAATCTACGTTAAACGTCGCTAACAAATTTTTTAATTCTAAAGTAATAGTATTATTAGGTTTTAGTACATCGATATTGAAGTCACCGAATATTGAAAAGCTTACACTTTGATTTGTGAGTTCATTTAATAAATTTTCGAATAATTCAAAAAAGATGGCTGTATCATTATTCGGTGGCCTGTATACACATACTATATTAATACATTCTTGATTTACGCAAACTTTTGCCCCGGCGCACTCAAGTATTCTTGATTGAGAAAATGCATGGACGTCCATCGGCGTGAATTGCATTGAATCCGAAATGTATATTGCCACTCCTCCATGTTCTCGATAGTTTCTTGTAAAACTTGATGCCAGATTAAAGCCTGTGATTTTCGGTTGATGAATTTGTTCTTCTGTTGACCAGTGTCCTGTTAAACACAGAACATTGCATTCAACTTCTTCTAGTAGTGCATGCAGGTGGTGTAAAGCTGTTGTCAGACATTGTACGTTTTGATGTAATACTTTTAGAGTATTATGACCATCTAGTTTTTTGATTTTGCTTCTTGACTTAATTGAAAATTTTCATTCTTCCGACTTTTTGGCTTCAAAAAGAAGCGATTTATAAATATGTTTTCCGGCCAGAAATTTTCGTTTATTACAACTTTTTCAACAGTTGTAGGCACTCCTATCTTGAATGATGAGTATTGTGCTTCCTCATACTTGGGTTTGAGTTTTTCTACTATGAAATGGTGGTTTCCCGTCGTTTTAAGATGTTTCATTATGTCGGTGCATTCAACGTTTTTATGAATTGATGCAAAAATCCATTTTCTGGTTGTAATTTCTGCGACAGGGAGGTCCATATTACTGGATATTCCATTAAATTTATATGTTCCATTGGACATTTTCCTCCTACGAACGACTTCAGTCCATTCTGTCTTTTTATTATTATTTTGGTTTTGGTCGTTCACCTCATTCGATATACAGTTTTTTTCGGGGTCCGTGTTTATTTTATTGGCATTTGTTTTTTGCGCAGCATCGGAGTGTTGTGATTGTTTTCGATTTGTATGTGGCGATTCGTTTGCAGATCCCTCTCTTATCGATTGTTCGATTTTCTTATTATTATTATTTCTGTTAGGTATCTTTTCCAAGTTATAAATTTGGTTTGAGGCCTTGCTAAATTGTATATTGTTTACTTCTTTTGTTAATGTTCTTATTAGGTGTTATTGATTTTTAATTATTACGTCTTGATGACTTACTTGATTTGTTAAAGCTACTATTTCCTTTTTCAACGCGATTAATACCTGAAGTGAGCACTTTTGAACTTCGTTCTTCTCACATCTTGTACAGGCGGACACGCCAAATTTCTCTTCAGATTTTGCACAAACCGGATGGTATTTCATGTCGCAAATATCACACTCAAATACATCATTGTCTACACTGAATGTTTCCATTAATTATACTTGTATTTAAATCACTAACTGATTGAGACCGATTTATACGACTCGTCGCCATTTATACAACTCGTCGCCATTGCCCCGAAATGTACATCTAGCGAAAAAATAAAAATTAATTGTGAATTAAAGTGTTTTAATCAAGTATTAATCCAGGCTTAATAAAAATCTACTTACCCAGTCTTTAGCTAATAAAATTTTGGGTTTGAGTTTTTCTATTATATTGTAAAATTAAGGTTTTTGTCTATTTTTTCTCAATACTAAGCAGAAGAAGCTTTTGAGTAGCTAGGAAATTTCCGAGGTTAAGAGAGAGAGAGAGAGAGAATAACACCTTTATTCGAACATGAATATATACAAAATTAAAAACATTTACAAATGATATGTAATTTGTTAATTATGTGTAAAAAATAACTTTGCTAGCTAGCTTAACTGTCTGGATGACTCGCATTAATGAATTGATTTAGGGTGACTAAAGGGGGTGTTTATATTTAGGTGGAATATTGGAATTTCAGGGAATGCAAAATTTGTTGAGAAGGGATCATTAAAAGGATTGTTAGCAAATGCAAAACTTAGGCTATGTATACGTTGGGAGATAGGAGTAACCTGGGTGTATTCATAAAGGAACTCATTTGAAGGGTTGTGAAACGGGTTAATTGGGTGTCTGAGTTTGGTGAGAGTTCGTAGGGCTGACCTTTCGGCGACGTTAAAGTGATGGAGAGTGAAAGAATGGATTTGATTGAAAATGATTTCACCGTAGTCTATAAGAGGTCGACAAATGGATTTACTGTTTTAGTAGAAATACCCTGATTTTTATAAGTGAATTCTTCGAAATGGCGAACTCTAGTTTTGACCTTGACCTTTATAGCTTGTGCATGGGCTTTGAAGGAGAGTTGGGAGTCGAACAGGATGCCTAAGTATTTACAGGAGTAGGTAGAGTAAATTGTGGTATTGGTAATGGAGGGGGAATGTGGCGTAATTTGGTGATGTGGAATTAGGAGTTTGGTGATATCATCAGCAAAGAGAAGGAAGTAGTTTAAGGCATCATAATATGTAGGGTTAGTATAATACAGGTCGTGACAAAAAATACTTTAAAAGAGAGGTGAGTCCTGGGGAACTTCCTGGTGGATTGAAAATGGATCGGATAATGTTGGTTTGATTCGTACTTAGCTAAATCTGTTGGAAAGGAATTTTTATATAAGGATTATTAAGTGGCGTGGGATATTTATGAGGAAGCATTTGTAGAGGAGTGCCAAATCGAATCAAAAGCTTTTTTTATATTGGAGGTAAGAATGGATAGATGGAGAATGGTTGATTTTTGAGGTAGGATGCCAAACTGGTAATCTGGGATATAAATTTTAGATGATTGGAGGAGTTTTTGTTTGAGGAGGGATTCGAAAAGTTTACCAATTACTGGCAGTAGTGTCATGAAACAATAGTTGGATACTAGTATGAGATCGGTGTCGGGTTTGGAGATGCATATTGTGATGATTTGTTTCCATTTAGTGGGAAAGTGTTGATGGGAAAAACAATAGTTGTAAATTTTTAATATGAACATGTGGATATCATGGGGGAGTTTTTTGAGGAGTAGACGCGGAATTTTATCAAAGCCAGGGGAGGAATTTGTAGCAGAGTGCAACTGTGTGTAGTAATTTGTATCATCTATTGAATCGTCGGTTGAAGGGGGAAAGAGGGTTTTGTCGAAAGAATTGATCCGGTCAGTTACTGTGCTATATAAAAATCGTTGTCGTATTAGTTAATTTAAGAGATTTGAAACAACCATTCTAACTGAATTTTTCAACTATTTGTTCTCAATCCTAAGCAGAAGATGTTTTTGAGTAACTAGAAAATTTCCGAGGTTAAGATTAAAAGCATCTATTATTATTTCAGTCAAAGATAGTGTCATGTGGAGATAATACTCCATAATAGAAAATAATTCCGCTGATCCTGATGTAGATGTAGATTCTCCTATATTGTAAATAATAAATCTTCAAGAATGATTACGCGAAGATTTATTTTATACACTTAGAAAACAAACATTAACACTTTCTTCGCAATTTATTTTTTATTTCGCTAAATGTTCATTTATTAGCTTATAAGCTATTGATAATGAGTACCTAGTACTCGATATGTACATCTAACGAAAGAAAAACTAAATTGTGAAGAAAGTGTTAATGTATGTTTTCTAAGTGCATAAGATATTTAAAACCTTACTATTTGATCATAGGGTGTAATTAAGCAAGTAAAAAATATCATTTCATGAAGAAATATTTATCCAATCAATTCTAATGATAAGTTCCATGCTCCCTCTATGCATTTTGTTCTTTGAATATAGAAGTTGCTAAATCAGACGACATGGAAGACGTTAGTAGATGACTGTACTAAATGCTTGAGTAGTACAAAAATATAAATATAAATCTTAGAAGAACATTATAAAGTTAGCTTCAGAACCGAGCTTGCTGACCCGTTATCCGGGTATAAAATAAAAGGGGAAGACCAAGTACTAATGGTCTACTAGAACGAGATGAGGCTCTAGACCAATCCAAAAGATAACACTTAGGTGAACAAATCCTACTCATAACTGACGTACATCAAGATCTTGTTAGACGTAAAAAAATGGATTCGAGAAACAAATGTAAATATATACAATATTGAAAGTAAACTAAACCCTTATATCACTTAATAAAATTCTGATACAGTATATGGTTTCAAAAACTTGTTTTTCCTTTTCTATGTCAGATATAGCACTAAACATGGATATGCTAAAATAATGCGTTTCCCTTTTTAATTTTAAACCAATCTCCTTCAGACTCTGAATCTGAAGTTTCAGACCTGGTATTGAAGAATTCATTATTTTCTGTTTTTCTTTTTTTATAATTAGTAGAGGTTATGGTTAATTTAATATGATGAAGGTTAAGTAATTAATTATTAATGTGTCTATTGTAAATTCAGGATTAGAAATACTGAGATGATGGTAAAATGGTATGTGATATTTATTACTTTCCCTATATAGTATATATAGGGGAAGTATTGTTTTCGTGCGAGAAAATGTCTGTGGGCGCTGTATCTCGAAAACGAACCATACGATTGAGATGAAACTTTAAATTTAAGGTTTTATCGTTAAAAACTCGATCTGAAAAGCTTTTGGTAAAGATTCATAAACCGGAAGTGGTTGTTTACTCGAGGCGTTTTTTTGTTTTTTCGTGATATTTTTCTAAATATAAAAAATTTTAAAAAACGCTTTAAACAAAAGTTAAAGGGAATGAAAAACTGAATAGGTTTTATTCGAACATGTTTTTCATAAAATTCTTAACTTTCGAGAAAAAAAATAAAAATGAAAAATTTTGACATTTTTTGCCAATTTCTAATAAACTATTGGAGTTACATAAAATTTATATTTATAAATAACTGTAGAGAATTTAAAAGTGCATATATTATTAAGAATAACATTTTTGCGTAAACCTCATAGTTTTCGAGAAAAATATAGGGAAAGTACTATGATGGCCACATCACCATTTTTGATGTTAATGTGATGATAAGAAGTGTGTGTGTGTGTACTGTATATTTATTGTGTTTTTAAGAAATATTTTTTGAAACCAATTTTTGGTAAACTAAAAACACTTTCCATTTGATCTGAAAAGTATTAAGTAACTAAAATTATATTAAAGTTTTACAGAATACAGTGTTAATGTTTTTCATTTATTATCCGAAATATATACCATATATAACTTGGAATTTTTACTGAAATTAACATATTGTGTTTTGTACACTTATTTTAATAATTTTAGGGTCAATAGTTTACTTCTCATCAATAAATACAACAAAAAAATGAAATAAAATAAGAAAGGTAAATCTATATATCATCAGTTAAACTAAAAAAAAAATATTTCCAAATCCATCAAGAACCTAAATTAAAACATATGGTAATTAGAAATTTCTAATTATTAGTGAATTTTCTACAACGTAAGGACTTATATATTTTATTATAAACATATGGATTAGGGCATAGTTTCTCAACCCTATTACGCTCAACAACCACTTTAAGAATATGTTGTTTTTCTAGAGCCCTTCATTTTAATTTAACTTACCATCTGTCGCGAAATTAAAACACTTATTGTTATGATTACATTTAAAAGCGTAATATTATATTATACTTGTAAGATAGAGTATGACTCGTATCCTATTTCTCAGTTTAAAATGAAGAACGAAAGTTTGTTTCAATGTTTCAATTTGCTCCCTTTGAATAAAATGAATTAAATTGAAACCGTGGAATTGAGGAATATTTTTATTAACATTTGAAAGACATGAATTGATGACATAAGTAATGAGAAGGTTGAATTTGACTTACAACAACCGTAGGTTCAGTAACATGAAGCCGATTTCATTTTTTGGTTATCAACTTTACTACACTACTAAATCCACGTTCAGCTAAATAGCAATATAAGAATGCTATTAGGAATCGGTTAATTGTCAACCATAATCGGCTTCTGATGTGATCTTCTTCTAGCTGGAATGATCCTGCAGTGTTGGCACTTGAAACATGATCTAAAGCACAATCACAAGTGTTGACAATAAACAAGCAAGTCGTCGTTATTGAATGACACTCCTGATGAACTTGGGAAGTTATAGAATTCCCGTCTGCCGATATTTATTTTTTATAATAGTAGTTTGCATATAAAAGCAGCAATGCTATTTTTTTTCTTAATCAAGTTATCAATTTGAAATTGTAAGTTGACATCATTAAACAATTTATACAGGCACTTAAACAATATCGTTTTTTGATAAGATTGTGGCGTAATAAAGTACGCAATATCGTTCTCTGATGAAATGAGGTTGTAGCGAAATTTTGGGTCTTTCTTTTCTATAAACTTTATCACAGATCCAAACAGATTGTTAAATCAAGTAAAGCAAGTACCTTTTTGACAGACAACGCACCTCTGTGTTAAACAACTGTCGGTTGAAATCTTCATCATTGACAATACACAACTGACAAAATAATCTATCATTCAAGGAGTTACTTTTGATTTTATTATCTGATCTGATGATATATTACAAGCGTTCACTTAGATTTTTCGAAAATAAATGCTGACGATGAAATGCGCAATGCACAGTATGCACGTCAGAAACTTTTTTTTTCTGACACATTGTCATACCCGCTCCACCATCCGTAGCAACTGACAAAATATTATTTAAAGGATTTTCCTTTTCAGCAAAAAGCTTCCGAAGTATTAAATAAAGTTTCTCCTTTTGTATCCGTTTCCAAATTTGTAGCAAACAATAGTTCATAACATAATAATAATAATATAATAATAATTCTTTATTAATGCGTTAACATAAAATGTTTTACACACGTCACATAAGATAAGGCTAATCCAGATTAAAAGTTGAATTAAAACTACACTTACATTTAAAATTAAAATTAAAATTAATCTAAAACATTGCATATGACTTATAAGTACATGCACTTAATTACATAGAATACTAATACAGACAGTTTATTGGTGTAAAATATATAAAAAAAGAAAATTTAAAAAAAATCACAAACACATATCATCTGATTAAGTCACAAACAATACACTTTAAAATTGTGTTGGAAGTACTCTTCCCACGAGTAAAACGCTTGTTCCATCAAAATGGTTTTCATCACTTTTAAAAATTTCGTATTTGGGAGAGTTTTGATATGAGGAAGAAGCACGTTAAAAGACCTAATGGCGTGGAATCTAACCCCAGTTTTCGATTTGGTCAATCTTACCGATTTCGGATAAATATTAGACTCCTGTCTAGTGAAATGGTTGTGTTTGTCGCAGACACTTTGATAATGACCTATATGTTTTAATAAATATGAAAAAGCGTCCAGGATATATAGGCACGGTAGCGTCAGTATCTGTAAATCTTTGAATGCCTGGCGACAATCCTCGGTATATCCTAAGCCAGACATATTTCTAACGGCTTTACGCTGAAGTTCAAAAATACGGTGTCTCATTGCAGAGTGTCCCCATACCATTAAACCGTATGAAATGTGGCTCTGGCATAGCGAGAAATAAGCTGTTCTTAGCACCTCTTTTGAGACTAACTTTGAGAGGCTTCGAATTAGGAAGATGTTTGAGCACAATTTACTGGAAAGAGCGTCGCTGTAGTTTGCCCATGTCAGGTGCGAGTCGATGTGGATTCCTAAAAATGGCGTGGAATCTTTTTGGCTCGCTTCATTCCCAAGAGAAAATATGAGGGAAGCAGTTTTGCTGGAGTTTAACTTTAATCGGTTGCCAACTAGAGGCCAATTTAAGTGAATCTGTATGTAATGTTTCCACTTCAGCCAAGTTCTTCGATTGGCTAGTTACAGTGGTATCGTCAGCATATAAAATAACGTCCGTATTTGGAACCGAGAGCGGTAGATCGTTTATATAGATTAAAAACAATAGAGGGCCCAGAATAGAGCCCTGAGGGACACCGTATTTTAGGGGCAATGACTTGGAAATACTCTCATCTGTCAGTAGGCGTTGAGTTCTCCCAGAAAGGTATGACATTAGTAGACCGCAGCTGTCAGGGTGTAAGTTATAGAAATAGAGCTTTCTTAAAAGAATTTCATGGGAGATGGAGTCAAACGCTTTTGACAGGTCAAAAAAAAAAAACTAGATTTTGATACTGAGCCCTCTTCAAAAGAGTCTGTAAATTATTCTGTAAGCGTTAATATTGCATCTGTTGTGGAGCGTACTTTCCTGAAACCGAACTGTTTGTTACTTAGGAACTTAGACTCTTCGAAATATTTAATTAACTGCATCTGAAGAATTTTTTCAAGTATTTTACTTTTTATGGGCAAAAGAGATATAGGGCGATAATTGTCTGGATCATCACATTCACCTTTCTTAAATATAGGAATAACTAAAGCTCTCTTCAATGCCTCTGGAAAGATGTTATTTTGGATGCACATATTGAACAGTTTCGTTAAAGGTATTACAATAGTGTTTAGTATTGCTTTCATAATGTCAGGACGAATGCCGTAGATGTCTCTGCTTTTACCATTGTACGTATAGCTTGAGTTACGATGCTTGTGGAGACTTCAGTGAATTTAAAGCATTTTTCAGGATTTAGTGGGTTTCTACACATTAATAATACTAGGTCCGTGTTTAGGTAATGAATTTAAGATTTTATTTGACACGTCGGAGAAGTATATGTTAAATTCATTTGCAGTAACGCTTGTGAGCTTTTTGTTTTTGTTAGAATTTGATGTCCTTTTTGCTTTAATGATAGACCACATAGCGTTTGGCCTAAAGTTCTCGTTTATAAAGTAATTATTGTTTGCCTGTAGCTTACGCGACTCAATAGCACGTCTGTATTGGGCTCTGTATGTATTCCTTAGTTCTCTCAGTTCTGGATCTTGGTTTTTGTTATACATTTCAGAGATTAAAATTAGAATTTTTCTCATATTACTTAAGTTCTTGTCAAACCATTTAACATTATTATTATTATGTTGATTGGACGTTAGTATTCGTTTTTGCGGAAAAGCCGTGTGGAAATGTTTGAGCAAAATTGATAGAAACATGTTAAAACGTTCATTAGTATTTGTATTAGAGGGGTCTGCAATAAAGCTCCATGATTCTGTTTCTTAAAGTTGAAATAATGTAAACTTACCTACGGCTGTAATAGGTCGTGTGACTTTTTCAGCTAGAATATTGAATAAAATTCCCCTGTGGTCAGATATTTCTGTTTCGAGTGGTTGTGCTCTCACGTCGGGATAGTTAATACAGATATTATCGATGCAATTTCCTAATAGAGAAGGGAAGTGAACTATAAGTTCTAAATCATAACTTTGAAAAAAGTCCGCAAGAGGAAATTTATGATTGTCATCCCCATTAAATCTGTCGTTGAAGTCAGTCGCCAAAAACACATATTTGTTGTTAATATTAATTGTGTCTAATACGCAAGATAGAGTCTGCAAAAATGTAATGAAGTCACCACTGGGAGATCGGTAGGCTGTTAGTATTACATTATTTTGTGTTTCGATGCCAGCAATTTCACAATTCTTCTCTGAAGAAAGGTTAGACAATTTATGTAGAGGGGTGTACTGGATGTTATTCCTCGCCATAATTAATACTCCACCGCCGAGACACGATTTCCGAGAGAATTGTGCTGCTACGTGGAAGCTTGAGATGACAACAGCCATGGTTTCTTCTTTAATGAGCCAGTGTTCACATAAGCACAAGATAGATATGTTATACATTTTATCGTTTGCAATAATATCTATTTCGTTTAATTTAGATCGCATAGCTTGAATATTTATAAATAAACAGTTAAATGTTATATGATCTTTAACGAGGTTGGAATATAGTTTATAATTTAGTATATTCTTAATCATTAAATATTTGTTTCTACTGTTTATGTGGAATGTGTTTTCTGATAGTGATCTGTATTTTATGTATGTGCAGTTGAGATCGTTGGCGCATTTAGCAATTTGATTATTAACAGAACAAATGAGTTTATTTAATATTTGTCTTTTTCTCCAGAGGGGATTTTCAATGAAATAAATATTGGTTTTTTTGGCACTATTTCCCAAATTTATTTTAATTGTTTAATATCTACTTGTCTCCCTTTAATTGCATCAACCGATCCAGCCATGATAAGCACATGATCATTACGGGTAAAATCTCTGGTAAATCACTAATATATTCGATTACATTGCATATGGGAGCATTTGGTTTGTACATACTTTCTCACTCTTAATCAACCTCACGTATGACATTTGCAATGCTTTATTGGTTGGTAAAGTAG
This sequence comes from Ontholestes murinus, assembly GCA_963969525.1. NCBI lineage: Eukaryota > Metazoa > Arthropoda > Insecta > Coleoptera > Staphylinidae > Ontholestes > Ontholestes murinus. The sequence goes on from OZ018387.1 coordinate 82,105,649, forward strand.
ACTCATCTAGATGAATTGAAAAAAATGACAAGTCTGCAGATAATTGCATAATGATTCTTCAATGTTTGCAGATATCTCATCAACTTGGCTTTGCAGAGAACTATTCCTCAAAGGAATTTTTCGTGTTTTTTATTTTATTTTATGGAGCACAATATTTATTACTTCTAAATAAAAATACTTCAAACTTTTGTTTTTTTACTACATTTATTTTTATGACAATATAAGTTTTGGTAACTACACGTACCATTATAAAACTTCTTAAGTCACAAAAATAAATATAGTGTTATACAAACTAAAGTTGCAAGTATTTTTATTAATATTCAGCATGTATAACAAAGTAGAAGCCTTCAAATTAAATACATTTTATTACTTCTTTTACTACTGGTAAAATTAAATCTTTCCCAATGATGTTATGTTTAAGTTAATATAATTTCAACAAATATTAAGTATCTTGCGGAAATTAAAATTTATATATTTTGTCTCTCTAGTTCAACAACTTCAATTGTTGTACTTTTTATTTTATAATTTGTTAGTAATGATGATTTTAATCTACTGTCCGTCCTACCGAAATACGTAAATTTTCGCACACATGATAAAGATGATTACAATACCTACATTAAACGATATTAAATTTTACTTTACTCAAGTACGTGATTAGCATATATTTTTTTGCCTATTTAGACTATATTTTTAATCTGCCCACGCCCCTTCTGTGCCGTCTCAATAAACGACCCCTGTCAGTCTCAACAGCGCACAGGTGGGCGTTATCGCTAAGAATTTTAATTTTACATAAAAGTCTGTAATTAATTAAACATACTTTTCTACGTAATTGCCGCGATTATTGAATTATTTATTCTAACTTTTCTATCCCGTTGTCATAAAATTCTGTCCCCTGATGTGCCAGCTACTGAGGCATTTTGAGGCTATTGTCATCATCATGGAGCTTACCTCCGAATTACTTCTTTAAATTCAGAAACAGGTGGTAATCACTGGGCGCTAGATATGGGCGGTATGGCGGATGATCAAGTTGTTTTCAGAGAAGCTATGCGGTGAGATCTTGGGTGTCGTGAAACAAGAGGATTCCTCTACTCAGGATGTTAAGCCTATTGTTTTGGATTGCTTGACGCAGTTTTCTTAATGTCTCACAGTAATTTCCAAAATATATTGTTTCACCGCGAGAGAAAAAGTTGACAAGCAAAACACTCTTCCCGTTCCAAACTAGGATACATATGATTTTCCTAGCTAATATTTGAATTTCATTTTCTTGGATAATGTTGAATGCCGCTATTCCATGGATTGTTGCTTTGATTCCGACGTAACGTAGACCACCTAGATTTCGTCAATTGTGATAATTTGATTAAATGAGACAATTAATAATAATTTTTTTTTACAAATATATTTAAAACGCAAAATGTACATTTCGTCCATTAAGTAGACATTTTCAATAGCTGTACTAAAGCTTCACAGAACTCGAAACAATATCTTGTGACAGTTTGGTTTAAAAATTATCACCCTCGGCAACATAAGGCACAGGGAATGTCCTAACCATTTGGTATTGTGCTCCTCCGCCAACATTTTTGATAGCCTTCTTGGACGCAGTTTCCTATAACACAAGCGTTCGGTCACAATTTCACACAGAACAATTCTTGAAGCTTAAGAAAATTTCTGAGATAACGTGAAGCACATGCCTGTTTTGCCTTGTCGTTAACTTTTTGCTTCAAATCGTTAGAAATAACAGATATTCATCCAGTCCGTTCGTCGTTTAATCACTCATAATGTTTTCTTTATAAACTTCATAGAACTAATGATGAATTTATGCTTTTACGCCTTTAAGAAAGTGGGGTAACACCGCTTATCTTACCGTCGGTGGGATTCTCAATTGGCGGGGGTATTTTAAATACGCACAAAACAGTGTAAACATGGTCGATTGTTGCCGTAATAATGCTTTTGTCTGCTGATATGATCACAATCATATGCGCGGTCTACCGATCGCAGCCGAAGTACTTACTTTAAAAAATGAATCGTAGAATCAACAAGAAAGTAGACATCAAGAAAATTGTAACTTGATGTTACCTAAAGCTGTAACATCATTTACATCATTAAAATATATATTGGTCAAACATCACAAACACTACACTATACAACATACAAGTGATTCTAATATAATAACAGGAGCTTATGCAATGGCCACCTATGCACAAACCACAAAACATGTGATTAATTATAGCAAAGTTGAGGTTCTGGGCACAAAAGACACATAAAGAAATTGACTTTTCTCAGAAATGTATTATATTAACCAGGAGTCCGATGCCATGCATGCCAAAACCGATATAAAAGAACTGAGTTCTATTTACACATACCTTCTCCAATTACCATCCCTAGTTTCCCACCAATAAGACATTTGTTCTTTTCTTTTCCTTTCTGTAACCACTTAAAATTTATCAATTGGCAATAGTATAAAAAAAAGACATTTAAACCGATATAAAAGAACTGAGTTCTATTTACACATACCTTCTCCAATTACCATCCCTAGTTTCCCACCAATAAGACATTTGTTCTTTTCTTTTCCTTTCTGTAACCACTTAAAATTTATCAATTGGCAATAGTATAAAAAAAAGACATTTAAAAGCAATTCACTTTTAGTTTTATTATATATTTGAGATTTAATTGTAATTGTAGTCATATTTAACATGTTATTGTATTATAACTGTTAAAGTCTAGTGTCATTATTCCATGTTGTTATCAAAAAATATTAAATTTTTACGTTCTTCGCGTATCAGTCTGATTTTCGTGGACCCACAAGCAAAATCGAAACTCGTCATTATAGACAATTTGAATGTGAGACATTAATATTTTGGGTTGTATACCTTTCATCTAATCACTTGCAATTGATTAAGTTGTTAAAAAACTATCTTTTATGGCCAAAAGTGTTAAGTGACGTTGTTCTTCGCGATCTGTAGACCTCCGGCGAAACAAAAAGCGAAAGTCCAGCCTCTCTCGTGCCAATAATACAGGCACGTTCTAAATGAGTTCATTGGAAAAACTGTTGAAAGGACTCAATTTTTCTGGCATGAACAACTTCCATTCTTGTTTAATTAAGTTACCCACCAGAATTGTACCATACTTTTAACAAAAGCTTTGATGAGCTCAACTAGAAAACTTGTTACTCATCAAATATGCGACTGTTTTAATAATTATCCAAAAGTACGTGTTAGCTCGTTCACTAAGAATTTCAAATGATTATGCCTTTTATTTCATTGAAGCCAAACACGTGTAATAGCACTAATATAAATTCTAATATAACTCGTACTTACTTACTACTTACTCGCGATTAAATTATTATTTCAACCTTCCTAAATGATTACCTTTTCATAACTCATACACTTCGTTTATTTGAACCTGATCTATTATCCTAGTAACTACCTTAATAAGACTTTCTACCCCAGACGTGATATCAAATTCATAATGTTGATTTATCCTCTTGTTTATTTATATAGTAAATTAAATACAGCCACAAAATAGAGAAAATATTCTCAAAAATTTATATTTTGTACACTTGGGAATCATCAAGACTAAATCATTTGCACATTCATATATCATTTGCATATTCATAATTTAATCACCACATAAGAAGTACTAAAGCGGAATTAATCCCATGGAATTTTGACTATAGATAAGTTTGAACATGGATTTTATGGGTCCAATTTTTAACGTGTTTAATTGTTTATTCTCAACCAGAGCATTTAATTTTCTACATATATAATGGAATTTCACAAATAGTCTCCTTAATCCATTATTGTTCATTTTTATTTAATATTCAATTCTTACGATTTTTCTAGTAATAAAAGTAACTTTCGCTAATTTGTCAAAATCTGAAGATGGCTGCGGACTTTTTATCCCCGTCACTATATAAATTAAATTTTGAATTACTGACTGAAATCATCTTATATATTAACTATATAAATAAATGACTAGGAATATTTTGAGATGCTAACATAATTCTTGTTATTGATAATATAATTTACCATGCCTAAGGTTACATTTCTTTCCATCAAATATTTTTAAATATTTTACATTATTTATCAAAATTGTGGAAAAATGCAGAACAAAATATTAATATTTATTTCCAATTTGCAAGTTGTTTTTGTTCCATTATTTACCATATTCAAAAAAAACATATATATATATATAAATTTTATCTACAGATAAGAATATGTTAATTTTCGAAAACTGTAGATATTTTTTTAGCTACATTTCCTTAACATCAGCTTACAATTCAAACAAAGAATCAGTTTTTGATAAACCTTCATCGAAAATATTCGTTTAAAATGAAACTTATAATTTTTATAACAAGTGTTGTGGTTCTAGTACACGGATTTTCTCTCGACTATGGTAATTTTAATTTTAATTTATATCTTATAATTTTTATTACATAGCTCTATATTTTAGAATTTTGTTCACCTGGACATCATATGGCATTTGAGGCTCCTGAATTAAAATGTGGCTGCATTCCTGATACTGCTGTTGGTAATATTAACAAAATTATAAATATGAAGTTCAATGTTAAAATAAAATTGTTGCAGTATCTGAAGAAAAACCATGTTCAATTATTAATCTGAAAGATTTTAACGACATAGGTAAGTGTGCAATGTGTTTAAAAGCTAAAAGGAAATAATTAAGATCATATGTATTGTCTAAATCGTTGTAACAGAATTCCCTAAGTGTTTATAATTATCAATAATTACAGAAAACTGCCAACACAAAAATTCAGGTTGAGAATGTTATTTGTTTTGTATTATAATTAACTAAGTAAAATAATATATAATAATAATACGTAATGTAAGGAATGCGAATTACTTTAATTAGTACTATATACATTTCGAGTATCTTTTTATGAGCCATTTAAAATAAGTATATAGTACTCGAAATCTGGAATTACTAAAGTCAAGGAAACATCATTAAATATAAAATAACAATAAAATTTTACATTTAATAAGTAGTTATTTCTTCTATTTAATTTTTTTTATAATTTAATAAATAAAAATAAGTAAAATAAACACTTAAAAGAGTTTACCTATTAAAATTTGAAAATAGATAAACCTGTTTTGAAGTATATGATGTGGCAATTACAAAAATTGGCCTAAGTGATATAATAATATAACTAACTACATAGATATTGCTGCATATTAATTACCTAATTAGCTAAATGCTTTATCAAAAGTTTTTCTGTAGCAATTCCTTCTCACATTACTTTTAATCAGGTTTATCTCTTGGTCCTGATCAACACATAGTAACTTTTCTAAAGGATGAATGTTACCATTTGCACTATCCACATTCTCTGAATCTTCACCTTCTTTCCTGGGAGTTGTGGGTAAAATAATTGAGGGAATGTCTGGAGGAGGTCCGTTTTTCAACCTTGCTCTGCAATTCAATGATTTTACGATTGTGCCATGCCTCTTGTTCCGATATTTAGTTACGATAGCATTGGGATAGAGTATCTGCATGCACCTTTAGGCCTCTTACAGTCTCTGCATGATCCATCACAGCCTGTTGGTACTCAAAATGAATATTTTCATATTCCTGTCCTCACTTAAAAACTGAGACTGTCCAGTTTTAATTTGAAACTTTTCCATAATTCATGTTTATATAGTAGTACTATGAATAAAATTATTTTATGCAGAAAACACGTTTATTACGAAAATATTTATTTAAAATAAAAATACACCTGATGACAAATCAACGCAAATGAGTTGCCTTCTAATTGGTATAAAAAGATTATATAAGTTTCCCTTTGTAGCAAATTGAATGCAATAAGATAAATATAAATAAATTCTAAATTAAATGTATATTTAATGTTAAAGGTAATAATATTCTTTGTACTCATAATTTTGCTTTATTATACAGTAAAATATCATCTTATAAAATGTCATTAATCGTTTGACCAATTGCTTATTTTAATTTAAATTAATTATATTTTCATATTATTTTATTAAAATATTTTATAGGAAAAGTATGCGATGATGGATTTTGGATAACAATCAATCCAAATGAAGAAATCCAATGCAAGTGTATAAAATATGGTAAGGGTTTTCAATGCAGTTAAAGTTCAAGTATTTTATAAATTTCTCTTTTAGACAATGCGGAGAAGAAGCAATGTAATTTTGAACTTCATTTCGAGTATTAAATATCGGCCTAAGAATGTTTTGTTTGTAACAATAAACCTATAATTATAAAGTAGTAATTTAGTAATCATATTAATAATAGTAATCTGCATGGATTTTATATAATATTATGCATGTGTAACTGAATATATACATTGTGAATCTAATTTTTGGTTTATGTTCTAACCACTGAACTCCAAACGAAAACCCCACATAATTTTCTAAAATGTTGAACCTAAATTTTATCATAATAATAGTTGCGATCGTTACTACGTGGAAATATAAAACACCATATATGAAGACATAGCAAGTGCTTAAATAATTTTTAACTACATTCTCGTTCACATATTTTTTAAATATTTACTTATCTAGTTTTGCGTGATACTGCATTGTCATTATTAATGTAACTAGTTGAGTAAATATTAAAAAGTTAAAACAAGTCAAGTGTTAACCAATTAATTCTTTACTTATTATTTTATAATGAAAATTATTCAGGAAATGCCTAAATGCAATATAAAAAGAGGTACATACTAAATAATTTCGCATAATTCTGTTGTAAGTCTAAACTCTATAACCCAATTTAATAAAGCTAGCAATACCTCAAATATTATTAATTAATCTACAGATATATTTGTTTACCAATTAAAGTTGTATCAGTGTATGTACTCTAGATATCTATTGACTTAGTGTTTCACTAGATCCTTCTATGCGTGGTCTAGTACCGAGGAATCATAAGAAATTTTTAATATTGGTAATTATAACAATAATAATTATTGTTCCCCACCAACAAAACGCAGACAGGTTTCGATCTATTTTTAATCTTATTAGCATATCGCACCTGTCTCTAAGCCACAAAAACGGAGTTTTACAAGTTTTAACTCTACAGACCAGTCAAGACAATAAAGGTCCCATCTATTATCTTAACGTTGCATATTTATTATTATTTCCTGCCAACAACAACCAAGGACTGGTTTTGATAAATTTTAAACTTCATCAGCATAGCGTAGTTTTAGACAGAGAAACGGAGTTTCAGTTTGGAGTTTTTAACTCTCCGGGTAAACCGTCAGTTAAATAATACTATAAAAGTGCCAACTATTGTCTCAGCATTGCACAAGATTCTTTTTGGGCTAGTCACGTACTTTACGGATTGGATTTATAGATAGAGCTATGGTTATCGGTATTATTGTGTGTACTTGCAATTGCTTGCGAAGAATTATAGTGTGTAAATTTAGATGAGAAGTTGTAATATATTGAATAGTGAAATTTATTGTTGCAATTGATAAATTAGTCTAATTTTCTATTTTACCTTAGAATGGTTGTGATAGGTATTTGATGAGAGGTTTTATAACATTTTGTATTTGGTCGTTAAGACATTGCAAGTTTACGTTATTAGTTATAAATTTATCAATTTTATTTTACCACTGATAAATAAATCTACCTATAAGATTTCCTCAATCAGTGATATTACTACTGCTAATATTATCTGTTGCTATCGATATAATTTTCATTCTATTAAAATGTTTGTTGTACCAAAATCCAGTCTAATCAATTACGCTCTTAAACTAAAAATTCGCATAACTTTTCATTAATTAATTTATTGGTATTTATCTCTTTGTTCATTTAGTGTAGTTCAGATAAACAGGTTTTCTTGATGGTTATTGTTAAGACTATTTTGTATTTTTCTGTTGTCCTTCACTGGAAGTATAATTGGTCCAGTTTATCTTGTTAAAATAACTAACTGGAACTTGTCTTGTTCAGATTCTGACGATGCAATACATTTTATTCTATTTTGTATGAACAAATTGCTAAAACTGTCCTTAAAAAGCTGCACAGAAAATGTTTATATTCTCTTGGTTCACAAAACGAACTATTGCCAATGTTCTCCGTACAAGCCACTACCGCAAATTATCTATATCTATAAATAATAACTACATCAAGGAATGCTTTTGAGATACCACCTGTACTCACAGGAAAATCGTCCAAAGTGCATTACTAATGCATTTGCATCATACTTCGCGTCCACCTTTACTGATAAATCACATAATATTTCACCAATCGCTAATTCAATACATCTGGAAGCACCTATGCTCTTGTTAACTCATTTCTGCAACATCAATAGTAAAAAGTATCAATCCTCCTCTTACATCAGGCACGGATTTAGTATTATATATAATAATAAATTTAATTATTTTCTTTTGTCGAATTTCTAGTGGTTTGAGGTAGTTATTATTTACACCACCCCATCCTATTATGTCACACCTTAATTAGCTTTCTATTAGTGCATGAGACAAAGTTTCGGCTGAAGCATATCCAAGATATTTCACAAGAATATAAAGTAAAAAGTTAAGGTCCGTGTTTTTTTATCAAAATTTATTTTATACGTGCATCCCATCTTAAATATTAATTAATAAGATTAGCATTTATAGTAATTTCGAGATATTTTATATTTTAGACTAGGAGTATACTAAATTAAAACACATTCATTCTGTATAATTTGCTGTTATAGCAGAGTTACAGGAGAAAGCTATATAATGTGTCTTGAATACTTTTATTGTTAAAAATCTTGACTGAAATTTTCTTATAATACAAGAAGGTCAATTTCTACTTTATGCTTAAGTCGATTCCAGGTTAAAGCATCGTAAACAATTGTTGTATCATCCGCATAATTGATAGTATCCCAATTATTTTGAATATTAAATAAATCATTCAAATACATATATAAAAAGCAGTGTTCCGAGAATGGGGCTCTGTGGCACACTAAAATCAGTTGTTTGAAAGTTACTCAATGAATTATTAACTCTTACGCAATTTTTCCATTACTTAAGTGCCTTTGAAATATTATTATACTGGGTGTGGCACTTAAGACGCCTCGGACCATAGCTCCCTTACGATAAAAGCTATCGAAAAAAATCTAAGAGCAAAGTGATGCATAATTACCGTCGCTATGTTTCAAAAATATTTCTAATCATCAGTGGCGTGACGTGCTCCAGTGGCGTACCAAACTTATGTTTTTTTTAAATGGAATGCCCTATTTTTTATTGCAGATTTGGAAAGTGCTCGGAGAGTACTTATTTTTTTCTCTAACACGTTATACCCTTTACTTTAGCGGTTTCGCTGTTATAACCCCTTCTTTCAAAATTGCTCCCCAGTTTTGAGATTTTTTTGTAGAGAAACTAATTGACGCCGGCGCCTAAATTTTGAATTGAGGTACAGGTTAAGACCTCACTAAAATTATATAATTTTAGCACCATGTCGAAGGGCGGAGTTCACATAACCTCTCCTCTGATTCGGAGTACCTTAGCTTTAGATACATATAATAAATTAATTTTAAAATAAACTATTATTAACATTACTTTAATATAGCTAAATAAACTAAGGTAACAACAAAACAAGGTTATTATTATTTTAATTATTTGTCTTCCAATGTTCGTCCCTCTCTTGCTGAAATAATTGTATTTGTCATCTGTTGTCCTGTTGTGCTGATGAGTGGTTTTGTAGTTATTACTGAATTCCGAGGTAAGCTGCTGCGATATATTTTCTATTTATCTGTTTTCACTGTGTCTTTTACTCGTTTGGCGATCTTTTATAGTTTGGTCGTGTGCTATATCAATACAGGAACTGTTCAATTTATTATATTTCCGGAATAGTATTTTTTTTTAAATATAATTAAATTCGCAGATTAATGGTATAGTATCCGGTGTACTCTGGACATTTCCTATTCGGTAAATATTATTTATATCACTAACTGTGATATGAACACTCAGATTTCCATTCAATATTTCAATCAAATCTATAGTCAGATTTCTCAGATCGCGAACACTTAATATTATTATATATTTCTTTCGTGCTCTATTTTCCCAAGCAGTAATTATTTGTTTCAGAGAGGTGTTTTATTCTTCTAATTTTGTGAACCTGTATTACATTGTGAGGTTATCTTGTTAAAAATTTCTTTTGTAGCCGTATTAATTTTCTCATCCATAAAATTTGTTAATAGCGGATATAATTCCTTATTTGTAAGGTTGTCGTATATTTCACTACATATTCTTAATGTATTTGTACTTATTAACAAACGTATTTTAGGATTAATTTTGATCGTGACATGTTTAATATCACAAACTTCAATTTAATTTGATTGTTGAATTAAAACACTTGGTATGATTTCAATTGTTATGTATTTTACTCCGACTAGTTTCGACTATAAGTCATTCTAGAATGGCTTATATACAATCAAATTAATACAAAAATGTTTCACCACGGGTTAAGTGAGGAACTAATTCATCATAACTTCAATTTTATTCAATTATGTTTGTTTATTACTGTTTATTTTCCTCTTGTTTTAGAAATATAAATACATTGAATACGTATTATAGTAGCTTTCTTATTATTTACTTATAATTAAGACTAATCTAGAAATTTACAATAATAAAATCAAACTTAAAAATATTGTTTATGTAGTTTCTGGCAAATATTATTATTACTTTATTTTATTATTAGTTTTTTCTTATTAGATATTATCAAAAATATAGCATAAGTTAACAGAATGCTGCTTGCATATATTATTGCATGGTAATTTACGATATAAATACTAAATTAAAATACATCTTATGTTTTTTGTGTATTATCAAATACGTAATTCTTCTTCTGAACCCTCAAGATTTAATGCACAACACACAGGTAGACTAACGTTTGATATTATTAATGAGTTTGATGATCAAAAACTTAGGGCTAAGAATATCATAATATTCAATATTCCGGAATCTGATGATATTGATGTAAGTAAGAGAATTTCTCATGACAAAACTGCTGTAAAAGAGATTATAAATTCTGTTAATGAAACTGTTGATCCCTCCAAGGTGTTCAGATTGGGAAAGAAATCCAGTAGATGTCGTCCTCTGAAAGTCGTTTTGCCGGACATTAATTGTGCCAAACAAATTCTATCGAAGAGTAGGCGTATGCGTAAAACCAATATCCAGTCGGTACGCACACCGCAGCAACATAATAAAATAAAATAAAAATTCAACTCGATGAGGTTTGGGAGTATCACCAAAAATTAGTTCAATGTTTTCAATGTTTTCTCTAACTGCCCTTAAAATTTCGTATATACTCCTGCATATTTTTAGTGTTTTTGATTTTTATATTCGGCGCTACCTATCAAAATTGGGTCGAGCGAACCAATATGCAGTATCGCGGAGTCGAGCGCACTATTTTCAAGCAGCACGCACAAACATAAAATAAAAACGCACTTAAAACGCACTTGTAAATATTCAAAAAAATTAGGGCAGTTACAGAAAACCCAGACAAATGTTTCTATGACTGGGTCCATCCTCATAATCATAATTTGCGCTTTTCTGAAGAAAAAATATTAATCAGAATATTTATAAAATTTGTCTGATATTGTAGAACGAAATTATTTATTTTGTAATGTTGATTTACTTACTTATATAAAATGGAAAATTGTTAGTATTTTCATCAGTCAGTGCTATTTATGTCCGTTTCACAAATAATAAAAATTTTAGCGTCTGTAGGTAGTTATTTTTTATAAAATTAATTTTACATCGCTTCTCAAACACGATATGACACCGAAGAGAAAGAAACTGATAAGGATACTTAATTGTTTATTATATAATACTGTATATTAAGTAAACAATCAAGTTTCTAAATAATTTGGAACGAAAGTTCAAATTTTTAAACATGAATTTGAATTTTAGAATTTTTTATATAAAAAGCGTCAATTCGATGAGGTCTAAAAATATCACCAAAAATTACTTTAATGTTTTCTCTAACTACCCTCAAAATTTCGTATCTCCACCGGTGCATATTTTGGTCTTTTTAATTTTTTTATTCGGCGCTACCTATCAAAATTGGGTCGAGCGAGCCCGTGTTTAACTTTAGAAATTGTCAAAAAATGTCAACTCAATGAGGTCTAGAAATATCACCAAAAATTACTTTAATGTTTTCTTTAACTACCTTTAAAATTTCGTATCTCCACCGGTGCATATTAGTGGTTTTTAATTTTTTGTTTATTCGGCTCCACCAAATTGGGTCGAGCGCACTATACTCGAACAGCAAGCAGAAAACATTATCAAATACAGAAAACATTGTCAAAGTTACAGTTACAGAAAACATTGTCAAATATTACCCACCGAGTAATCACCATTTGGGTTTTTCAAAAAATGTTAATCAGAATATTCATTGAATTTATTTTGAATTGTTAGGTTTACATACTTATTTAAAATAAAAATAGTCAGTATCCTCATCAGTCTGTTCATCTTCAGTGTCACTTGTGTCCGATTCACAAATAATTAAATTTTTAGCTTCTGTGGGTAGTTGTTTTTTATTAATTTTTACTTCGTTTCTCAAAGACGATATTAAAGGATCCGAACATATAAGAAGCATATTAAATAAATCTTGAATTGTATTAAACCTAGAGTTTTTCCTAGTATGATTTTCCCTAACTCTCTTATATATTTTATTGGTTGCTTCCTGTGCCTCTTCCGAAAGTTCACCAATTGGTACAAGACATTGTTCAATTATTTTGCTCCTGTGAATTAAAATTTTATGGATACTAGGAGGCATGCGTTTATTTTACGCGATCTGGAAATTGTTATAAGAATTGTATAAAATCTGTTTAATAATTATTCATTTAATTCAGTGATAACGGCTACTTTCTCATAATTTCGAAAAAATATTCGAGCTACGTTGCCAGTATTTGAAATACCTTCTCCTTGCACAACAACATCAACCCTAATCCCTAACTCTTTACGTAACAGTTTTTTTTATTCTAGTTTTCCGACTTAATATATTATTTTTCTCTTTTATTGTACATCCGTGAGTAGATGGTTTCTTCAAATCTAACTTATAGGAGATATGAAGAACACATTCCATGAACTTAATTCATGCATGGAGGGGAGAAATACCATAATTTAAATTAGTTTCGATAATAGGAATATTTTTAATTCTATCAATATCATTCATTTCCTTTGGTCTACTTTTGCATATAAAACAATTTGTGCTCGGAGTATTTGTTAAAGTATTTAAAACTTTGCTTTCGATTATTGTAAATAACAAATTAAATTCTACCTCTACATGGTTACCATTAATATAAATTTGTTGTTTTTTTTAATAAATTTACCTCTTGGCTCATATTTTTAACTTCATCTAGAATAAGTTGTTTTGTTTCTTTGGCATAAATAAATTTTATGGGTCTACATAATTTAATAAATGAAGGGTTTTCGTTTTTCCAAATAACACTTTCATCCGACAATAATCTAAGTGGAACCAGTGAAAAAATAAAGACACTCTTTTCAGTAATTTCGTCTTCATCTGTACTACTATCATCAGATGGCTTTTGCATATAAGTACAGTGCCCTGAGCTGCCATCGCATCCACATTTTAACATTAATATTAATTTTTTAAATGAAATATCTGGAGGAAATTTAATTGTTAATACTAATCTACTTAAAGTATGCTCAAGAAGGCTCTGCAATGGTACTGATGCTCCATTTTGTGAAATAGAAATATTAGGCGGGTAACACATTGTTTTCGCTATTTTTATTTTATTGTAAGGTGGTAAAAGATCTTTTGTTCCAGGAAAACGTAGTTTTTTTCTTAAATTTTTGTAACTTGCTACCGTCAGTTTTGAATCAATAATTAGTGATAAAGCTTCTTCATCTGTAAGTTTTCTTGCAATTTCAACTTCTTTTTTTTCAAATAAGTTAACATTTTTTTCATTTTTTCCTCTGAATCCGAGGAAGCACTTTCTACTATTTTGGCTGCTGCTATATTTCCTTATCGCGTAAAATTTTTCTTGCTGCTGAAAATATTTGTTCTGGTGAATTTTCGTTAATCAATAAATTAGTTATTCTCTTTTATATGTATTACTTTGTGATGTAAAATTTGTACCTGATGTACTTGGTAGTGGTGGTATATTTTCTGTATTTTCAAATTGGCTTGTATTTTCAATTAAAGTAGAATCCTCATTATATTTAAAAGGAAGAGGTAACCAATTTTTATTTTGTTTAATAAAGTTCAAATGACATCTTGAGCACATTTTCCACTTTCTATTAAGAGTACTGCAGAAACCTTTAACTTTTTTAAGAATGCTATTATTTTCATTATTGGTTTTTGCCGAAACATTTTCAATATATTTAATTAAATGATCAATAGTACTTTGCGAGTTAATAGGGTGTTTAGATTTTAGTTCGTGCCATACCTTATATAAATCACCGTTTGTAATATTATTTTTCTCAATTATGACTGAGCGTTTTAGATCAATTAAATTATACTGAACACTACTTTAATTACAACTATTAAACACTAAACTAGTCTATTTTATACACAAAATCAAAGAAAGAGTATATAGTTAAAATTAACTAAACAATGAAATTATTTTAAACAGTTACCATTAACTTAATAAATTAATAACTTCAAGCGTTTGCTTACGGCACAGAAACACACATCTTTGAGACTCTGTTCAAAACTAAACGGATATTTTGGTTTTAAGAAAATTTAGAAAATCATGTTTTAGGTACTCGAACCGTAAAATATGTGACAGCAATACCATTTATTTCGATTAATGACAGCACCAAACGGACCCCTAACACAAACCAGATGACCCTTCTCAAGAAAAGACGCACAGGTGCCCTTATATATCAATACTAAGAAAATCATAATTTTCTAGTGTGATTTAAATGATAATAGTGCAATAAATCCTCAGAGGAGAAATACTTTCACTATGTTATATATTAGAAAAATCGTAGACTGTGAGGAATATGACCATAATATACACATTTGTCAGTGTTTTCTGAAATTGCCTTAAAATTTTTGAATATTTATTAGTGCGTTTTATTCAAAAAAAAAATCATATTGCTTGCTGTTCGAGGATAGTGCGTTCGACCCAATTTTATTTGGTGACCCCAAATATGCACCGGTGGAGATACGAAATTTTAAAAGTAGTTAAAGAAAACATTAAAGTAATTTTTGGTGATATTTCTAGACCTCATTGAGTTGACATTTTTTGATAATTTCTAAAGTTAAACACGGGCTCGCTCGACCCAATTTTGATAGGTAGCGCCGAATAAAAAAATTAAAAAGACCAAAATATGCACCGGGTGGAGATACGAAATTTTGAGGGTAGTTAGAGAAAACATTAAAGTAATTTTTGGTGATATTTTTAGACCTCATCTAATTGACACTTTTTATATAAAAATTTCTAAAATTAAAATTCATGTTTAAAAATTTGAACTTTCGTTCCAAATTATTTTGAAACTTAATTTTTTACTTAATATACAGTATTATATAATAAACAATTAAGTATCCTTATCAGTTTCTTCCTCTTCAGTGTCATATCGTGTTTTAGAAGCGATGTAAAATTAATTTTATAAAAAATAACTACCTACAGACGCTAAAATTTTTATTATTTGTGAAACGGACATAAATGGCACTAACTGATGAAAATACTAACAATTTTCCATTTTAAATAAGTAAGTAAATCAGACATTACAAAATAAATAATTTCGTTCTACAATATCAGACAATAAAATATAACGGGTGTCCAACAATTATTGCAGTCCCGGGTGGCGTTGGAATAAAAAACGTAAGTCGATTCCTACATGGTGCAAATAAATGAAGTGGCATTTTTAATGCACATTTAAGTTATGTTTGACAATTAAAATGTCATTTCATTTATTTGCAACATGTAAGAATCGACCTACGTTTTTTATTCCAACGCCACCCGGGACTGCAATAATTGTTGGACACCCGTTATAAGTCCTTTACGTTGTAGAAAATTCACCAATAAATAGAAAAAACACGAAAATATTTTCGTAAAATCTACAACAAATGAGTCTTATTAAGACTACAAGAACAAATCACTTTTGAAACTACTACTTCTCTAGCTAATACTTCGACAGACATTGAATAATACAAAAGTAATTTGCGTGTTACAAAATAGCAAGGCTATCAAAGCAACACTAGTTTGAACGTATTTCTTTCTGTAAAATGAACTAAAAATGATTGAATGTACGTTAAAATAGTTTGTGAGTGACTGTACTATGGTAATTTGACACAAGAAATGAATTTAGGTTGATGTAATTAAAAATAAATTAGGAAAAGCAATTAAATAATTCAATTCTCAATTTTATAACCATCTGTAGACACGTGTTTCGATATTTCAATCTCTTCAGTACAGCTTTATTATAAAATATACAATACAATAATATACAATTTTATTTCAAAATTTCTAGGTATAACAGTCGCAGCAATCAAACATTCTTTTTGGATATTCGACGCACAACTCATCATAAGCATTCGCCATTACATAAAATGGTGAGATATTACCACGAAGTACAATATCATGTAGATATTTTTTGCTCGGATATTAATAACTTTAGGTCGAATTTTAAACTAGCATTAATATAATTTCTAGAATTAATGCTTATTGCCTGATGTTTACTGACTTTTACTGTGTTGTTAATTTGTATTTTACTCGAATTGTATATTATTTTTATCATTGTATAAACTGTACTTATTTTTGTAAATTTATGGCCCTGTTATATGTATATTTCTTTGTAATTAGACTCAATTGTCTGTTGAGAAATAAAGGCTTATTATTATTATATAGAAATATAATTAAAAGTGGCTGAGAGACCATTGGTCGATAGCCAGTAAAGAAAAGAAAAAGAATAATAATGGTTATGTCGTATTATTGTAAAACTATTTTCACTAAATATTTTTATCTCTCTCTCTCTCTCTGTAATTAAAAAAACTACTTAATTTTCATCTTTTGAAGATAATTATCAACATATTGACCGCCGTAAATAAGTCATATATATTAAGTCAAATTTTAGTAATGAAATCATAATAAGTGTTTCAAATTAGAGTTTATACTAGTATTGCTAGTGCCTAATATTTTTCTAAAAAAAATAATTTGTGGTCCATTTATTATTACTATTTTTACCCTAACTTTTGTAATTGTAATTGCACCCATCATTCATTCAGCAAAAACGTCTTGTTATTAGAAACGAGTTAATCATAATAATACATATTAATATTTCCCGTCTAAGTATATTTTCGGAAATTAAATTGAAATCCGTCGGTGATCGATGGGCCGTTTTTCGCGGACGAGGTGGAAATTTAAAGTAATTTAATTTGCGGCGGCTCGACGCCGAGGAGTGGCGACCCTGTCCCTATCAATCTTGCGAAAATTTGTTTACCCTCCTCGCGAGTACCCTCTTTTATTAACAGCCAATTTCGGTTTTAAATTTATGCACGGGCTTATATAGAATTTGTGGCGTAATTAATTTGCTGATGGGGATGAGTCCATTAACGAAACAATTTTATCGAGAAATGCATCAAAGAGATGCTGCGCTTTGAAAAATTCGCCTTGTATTTTCCTTATTTTATTAGTTCTATATAAATATATATTCATATTATATAAATGCAATTATATAATTAATTCCAAAATGAAATCCCGCACAAATAGAATTACAAATAAAAGAGAACCTTTCTCCCAGTGGAAATCTCACAAATGGATTTAATCTAATCCTTCTACACTCCTAGTCCGTTAGTCCGTTAGTTCCACTCATCTTCCTTAATTATTTAATTTCTCAAGGCGGCGATTTAAGGGTAGATAAGATGGTAATAAGGTCCTGTAAGGTTTCATCCCGGTGGTGCCGCCGTATAATCCCTCTAACAAGATCGGTCTTAGAGACTACTTGTTGCTTAACGAATGTCTACCCCTCTCCACAACCAAGGAGATTTATTAATATTTCATCAAAAAAGGGGGGTTGATTAATTACGGTGTGTTGATAGATAAGTTTGTAAGTTTAGAAAGTTAGCCCACCCTTCGATAATAAGTAAACACACGATTCTGTCAACATATGAATTAATAAGTAAACCTATATAACTCACCCGTTATTATACATTTTGTAGTATTTGTAAATAGACGTAATGTTAATATTTAGTGATTATTATTAACTGTAAATTGTATCAAATTGTACACTGCTTGAACTACAATTATAAATGATTTATTACTGCCTGTATGCGTGGGATGCAATTCGTGTTTATAGAAATATTTCATTTCCCAATAAATAGAGCGACCTTTAACATTTCATATTATATCCAAATATAATTAAATTCTTTATTCATTGCAAGTTAGATATTATTTTTCGTGTATTCGGGAAATATCACATTCGATTTGTTACTTTTGCCCTTTAGAAGATGTCCGTGTTCGCGCGACGTGTCGTAAAAAACAGTTTACCGAGTTCGGCCGCAGAGAGAAAACCATAAAAGTCTCTTAATTCCCAACGGTCCCAATGGGGGTTGCCATAAAATGTCCCCATTAATACGTTTCATTCACTGTGCTCGTTTTATTCCTTCTATAAATATCAAGGTGATCATGCTACCATACAGAACTATGTTAAACGCCACTAACACACATTCGCTTTCAAACGCAACGTTATCTGTTCGCTTTTATATTGAGGACACCGTAAACACCTGGCATGCTGGTACTTGGTTAATAAATAATTAATGTCAGATATTGGTCGACAAGTTTAATATACTTTTGATGTGTGTAATGTAATTATGATAATGTAATTATTTCCCTTTTTGCGAAATGGAACATTATAGCAGATTTTTATATACGGAATATTATTATAATTGTATTCATTATTACATTTACTGTTATTAATTAAATGACATTTAAATATTATTAGCTTAACTGGACACAGTTCTGTGCAGACCGTTCCCGTGTGCACACGTGCGACAATATCGAGCTAAGACAAATCGTATCCTATACATTAATATACTTCTATTTCATTTAAATTTTATTTAAATATCATCATATATACATACACCCATCATAACACATATAAAATAGCAAAATATATTACATAAGGCCCATAGAGCCAATTTACGAAGGTAAATCCTTCCGCCGCCGTAATGGCGGACGCAATGGATATCGGTAACTCTCCACAAGACATTAATAAAAATCATCCTCTTAAGAAATTACTAGAAGCGCATAACCTTAATAGCAATAATAGTAATAATTTTGATAATATTAACCCGATCAATGTGAATTCGAGCACTAATAAATCTATCAATAACCTGAACGCGGCAAATACATCCACAAAAAACGCACGGCCTTTTGCGGCCATCGACGTTAGCATTAAATACCAGAATCACTCTCGTTATAATACATTCGTTGTTTATTTTGAACATATCGATAAAAATATCTCTAATTTACACTCACTAAAAGTGGGATCAATAATTAACTCAAATTCCGATATAAATCAACAAATTTTGAAAGTTAAAAGAGTGGGAAGAAATCGTGTAAAAGTCATTTTAAAATCGGCAGACGCGGCCAATAGAATGGTGGAAAATAATTATTTTTTCAAAACACATAATATTATTGCGTATATTCCTAGGCACATGACTGAAAAAAAGGGCATTATACGATTAGTAGATACACATTTTTCTGATGAATATATATTCAATAACATAAATTCTGAAATCGATGTTATTAATGTACATCGATTCAAACAAAATAGTATATTGTATAATGAGCATACAATGTACTCATTGCCCACGAGTATGAAATTTGCGGCACGAGCCGAAGGCGAGTGCAGCAATTCATACGAGTGGGCAATGGTCATTGTATGCGAATTGTACACTATACTTTTTCTACGATTATACATATGAATTAAAAAATGCAAATATGGATTTCTATATATTGACATTGCATACATTTTTATTTATTAAAAATGTTCATAATATTGATACAGTTATGAAATGTTGATCTTGGAGATCATGTATATGATGAAACATAGGTTTGAATTTTTTAACAAAACTATTATTACTATTACTACTTACCATTATTTTGCGTAAATTTCAACACATTCGAAATTTTTAGTTTGAAGTGTAATTTCTAATGTCCAGTAGCCAAGTATATGTCTTTTTGAGAAAAGTCAATTCAAAAGTCAAATGTGTGTAAATTTTATAATGTTCGTATAATATTTGCGTGTAATTGAAAAAGTATTTTTTGAAATTAAGGAAATTGACATGTATTTATTATAAAAGTAATTTAGTCTGATTCAATATTATTATTACTATTATATTGTGATATCCCTCGCCTGTTTACATATTGTAGCATTAGTGCTACAATATATATATATAATATATATATATATATATATATATATATATATATATATATATATATATATATATAATAGTTAAACTTCATAACTTAAAACTCCTGAAGATGGCGAATGAGATGTCGCCGAAACGTCGAGATTTACCAAATCCAACAACACGAGATCAAACCCGAAAACCTATAAAAACATATATATATATATATGTATATATATACAATGGTTTCTATGACAACGACTCTATAGTGTATACATAACATACAATTACTGCATTTCCTAATCAAAAACGAACCTACAATTATGATATTTCATTATAGGAGTAGAAAAAATAACGTAACGATATATGTACCCAGACAAACTATGATAATAACTCTGGACATACACTCCCCCAAAGTATAAAAATTAATTATGTAAATTTTCTGGTAGAGCCCTACATTCAGCCATACAGTGTTACAATAGTATATTGTATAATGAGCATACAATGATACCCATTGCCCACGAGTATGAAATTTGCTGCATGAGCCGAAGGCGAGTGCAGCAATTCATACCATATAGTGTACCATATAGTGTACACAATATACATTTATAGTATTGGAAGCGTCAATATACAAACTTAAAGTATTATTTCTTACATAATATCATCACATAAATTATAAAACAATTTTTCACATGTATTAATTATAAAAAACGTTTAGTCTCATTCAATATTAATATTATTAATACTATGTTATTGTAATATCCCTCACCTGTGTAACTATTGTAGCACTAGTGCTCCAATGGAAATATTGTAACAGTAGTGCTACAATATATATATTGTAGCACTAGTGCTACAATGGTTGCTATGACAATGAATATATAATATATACATAACATACAATGTACTACATTGTGTAATCAAAAAGTAACCTACAATTATGTTATTTCATTATAGGAGTAGAAAAATGCCTTAGATTCGGACACACCACTAGTCAATGCAACAGTCCTAAACAATACTGCCCAAAATGTAGCGTAGCCCATGACGAGACATATTAGACATATCTGTTTGTATAAATTGTAAAAGTAATAATCATCAATTTATATCCAAAGAATGCCCCAGTTACAAATCCCAAATCAAAATTTAAAAAATAATGGCGGAAACCAGCCTGTCTTTTAAAGAAACTGAACAATTTGCAGACAACCCCGCCACATTTAATAATATTTTAAGTACAAATAAATTCTATACTCTATCAAGCAGCTCAGAATTTCCGGAAATAAGAAGTACAAACACCCCTCAAAATATTAATGCATTGCATAACAATGAGATAAAAAGTAATTTTATCACTCCAGTTAAACCTAATCCAATAAATAAACATAAAACAAAACCTCTAGTATCTGATAAAAATAAAAAACGTAAAACTGATCAAAATATTCTTAGAAATATAGAACCAATTTGCGTCTTACCAAACTCATACCGTAACGAATTCACTAAATTGAAAGAAGAGCTAGAAGACGGTATATCAATATTAGTTAAAAATCTCATTGATCATACAAAATTACTCCAATCTGACAATTTTGTAAAGGAACTTAAAGATAACCTGTCTAATTTTATACAAACTATAACAAACGTAGAATGTTTGGCAACAAACAATGACAGTACAGATTCTATACCCATACAAACCTATGATGAAACTTCCTCCCAAATAAATAAAATTCAAGGTACTCCAATGGAACTCTAGATCAATTGGATCTAATAAACATAGTTTTATAGAATGTATAACAACTCATAATATTGATATAGCTATTATATCCGAAACTTGGCTCAAGCCTTAAATCCTTATTTAGTGTTAAAAATTATGAAATAATTAGAAAAGATGTTGATGATACATAACTCAATTCCCTTTAAAGACATAAACACCTCTAATATAAATAACCCTGGCATAGAATATTGTGGCGCAACCGTTAAATGCGCTAACTAAAGATTGGACAGAGTTGTTCCACCCATACAAAGACGCATGTCTTATCGGCGGTGACTTTAATGCCCACCACACTCTCTGGGGATCAGCAGAGTGTAACAACGAAGGACTAAATGTACTCAATGCACTAAATGATCTAAGCCTGTGTAAACATAATGATGGAAATGCTACCAGACTTGGCCACCCAAATCAAAAGAAATCAGTCGTTGATATCACAATTTCATCGTCAAACTTAAGTACTAGTATTGATTGGGAACTGCTGAGTGATACTCTTGGATCTAACCACTATCCAATAATTATTAAGTTACAGACCTCGTTGAATGTGTTACATAAACGTCCATCCACTATGATATGGAATACTAACCATGCTGACTGGAACAAATACACTACTAAAATTCACAAATATATTGAAGAACGTCAGTTTGGACAGGAAGAAAAACTAAAGACACTTCTTACATCGATAACCGAGGCTGCAGATACACACATTCCTAGAATCAAAATGACAGAACGCAAATATCAACCAGCATGGTGGGACAGAGAATGTCTATTAGCAGTTGACAAGCGGAGGACCTTGCTTCAATTATATAAGTGCCATCCGACATTGGAAAACCTTCAAGAAGCTAAAAGACAAGCAGCTATAACTAAACGGCTATTTAAAGCCAAAGCTAAAGAAAGTTGGATAAATTATTGTAATAACATGAATAAAGACACGCCTATTAAGCAGATTTGGTCACAAGCTAAATCAATCGAAGGGAAAAAAACACCATCAAACAACATACCACACATTCTAATAGAACCATACCTTAACCATATTGTGCCGACAAGTGTCCCTACCAAAGATGCAGAAGAAGAGATAGAAGGACAGGATCATTTCCTCTCCAAACTGTTCAACATGACAGAACTAGAACATGCAATTAGCAGCAAGAAATCAACAGCTCCCGGTATTGATGGAATCACATATAGTATGATAAAATATCTCCTATCGAACGCTAAAGCTTTACTGCTCCAAGTATATAACTCTTGGTGGATCAACAGCGAATATTTCAAAGAGCTCAAAACTTCTGCTGCTATCCCTATATTGAAACAAAATAAAGACAAAAATAGAGTAACATCGTATCGCCCTATTTCACTAATGTCAACGCTTACCAAAACATTCGAAAGGATGATTAAAAACAGCCAGCCAGACAGTATGGTTTCCGGAAGAACATGGGTACCTTGGAGGCAGTCAACGATCTCGTCGCCAACATACAAAACTCATTTGAAACAAACAGTTATCATCCATGCCTTTTCGTAGATATACAAAAAAACATATGTTAGTGTAAACCTCGACATTATGTACAAGAAAATGACACAAATGGGTATACCATCCAAAGTATGTAGAAACATAACATTAATATATAAAAACCGAGCTATATATATATGTTAAGCGACCACGGCACCCCTGTGGGGCTAAGAATGTCTTCGATAGGGTTACCGCAAGGTGCTGTTCTAGCTCCATTGCTATTTAATATATATACAGCTGATATACATACTCTGATGGAAGATAAGATTACGTGTATTCAATATGCGGACGATCTGGTTTTACATACATCTTGTTCTACATTTGATAAATCTTAGCAAACTCTTAGAGTCGCAGTTCTTAAATTAAAACAATATATACAGGAGAATGGTTTCACAATTTCCACTGAAAAATCTAGCATACTAATGTGCTCAAGACATCATCCAAAAGATATTAACCATATAACACTTGCTGGAATCAAACTCCCTGTAGTTAAGCAATACAAATACCTAGGAATTGTTCTTGATTTAAAACTTTCATGGAAAAATCATATAGAATACTTAGCTTCAAGATGTGAAAACGGATTGAATAATTTGAGAGCGGTATGTAAGAAACAGTGGGGAGCAGACATGTATGTAGGTATAATGTTTTACCGGAGCTACATAAGGTCTCTTCTGGATTACGGATCAATAGTATATGGAGCAGCATGTAATACATTTTTAAAAAAGATTGATACAATCCAGTACAAAGCACTTAGAATAGCCTCTGGTGCAATGATATCTACGCCAAAATACGTACTACTTGCTGAATGTAATGAGCCTCCTCTATATCTCAGGCGTTCATACCTAGCATAAAAAAAATATTACAGTACACATCATTTAACAAAAAACTATTAATTAAATCCATAGCAAAACTTAACACTGAAGTTTTAACTAATAAATATTTTAACAAAAAGAACTTTCCTCCTATGGCTAAAGCGTTCACCGATATAAGTGAAGAGGAAATCAAGATCAAAAAGTATGACAAACCATATGAGTTTAACTTTGATTACAATATTAACTGCTGTAAGGTTTCTCCCATCTATCCGGAATACTGCTCCACTTACAGGTTAAATAACATAATAGTAAGCCATATACTCTCCATCAAATATCCCAACAGCCTGTACCTATATACGGACGGCTCAAAATCAAGTGAGGGTACAAGTTTTGCATTCGTAGTGCCTAAAATTGATTATATATAATACATGAGGATTACAGAAACGGCAACAATATTTACAACCGAAGCACTGGCAATACTTCATGCAGTACAATGGGCCATCAACAATTTGCATAAAAATATAGCAATTCTAACGGACTCCCAGTCAGTACTTAGAGTACTCTCAAATACAGACATTAATACAAATTATATAATTCTTGAAATTAAAATTGCACTAAAGCAGTGTAAAAGAGAAAATATTAGTGTTAACTTCATCTGGACGAAAGGTCACTTTAAAATCTCTGGAAATGAAGAAGCAGATTATTGGGCAAAAATTGTGGTGCCCACCAATTATAAATATATACACCCTACGCTCCCTCTCAGACAAGATCATATATACTATTATTCACTACCTCGTCCTTTGGCATCAACAATATTTAGAATTAAATGTAACCATGGATCATTCTATACCCATTTATATAAAATAGGTCTAAAAGAAGACAGATACTGTGAATGTGGAGAAGTTGGTGATTTAAATCACATCTTCTTGGGATGCGAAAATAACAAAACTCATATTAAAGAATTCATTAAGTCTGTGTCTCTTCACTGTAATCTACCCCTCAACATAATGCACATTATATCCTTAAATAAACCCGAAATACATCAAACTTTGTTAAAGCTATTAATAGATGCAAAAATAAAAATTTAAATAAATATCTCCTAATAAACCATCATAAATAACTATATAATATAACTAAAAGAAAAGAGAAAAATTGTCGTGACTGAATGGTTAACACCTAAGTCAATAAAAAAAGCTTAACTGAATCCGAAATTTATAATATTTCATTACTTATCTTCCTGAATTTTCATCAATATTTTATAAATTACATTTGAATTTGTAGCTATAATATTTAGAAGTAAAAAACTTAATGTTGTAACTTTCTTGTAAATCGTGCCACTTCCTTTATCTCAACAACTACATCTATTTCGGGCTTACTACTGTTGCAGTAAGTTATAATTTTTGATTTGACTGATTCTAAATCGATGGTGTTTTCAAAATACATGATGAAAAGAGCAAGAACTCTTTGTTACTTTTTTTTTTTTGGTTTTTGGACACTATTGTAATTTTTAAAGAAACGGTAAAATATTTGATGATTTACACGCCGGTGGTGGCGTATTCGGTTGCAACCGAAGTAGCGTTAGCGAGAGTGCAGCAAAGTTAGTTCGGGTCAGCAGTTGGATGGGTGACCGGTACCATTCACCATTGGGATACAGTTTATGGTGCTTTGGAGTGACGGGGGCGATCCTTTAAAGCAACAAGCTGATTTACAAACACACAAATACACAAACGACGCATGGCGGAAGGATGATGTTATGATGATGTTATCAAAATCATTGTCTAATCAATCTTAAGATAGTGGAATGGACGAAAAGCAATTGTCAATTGTAAAGTTTCGTTCTGAAGTTAAAATGTGAGTCTATAATACTACTCTAGAACATACATAAAAGTATACATTTCCAAATTTTGATTTTTACACCTATGAAAGCAATTATTTTTATTCAAGCATTTTATCAATTCTCACGTACTCCGACTAAAATAATAGGATCGGCAGTGATTAAAAAAACCGTCAAGAATAATACTGCTGTAATCTTATTGGTTTCTTTTTGTGTTCTTTGGTATGAATATGGTCAAATCATAGGAAACGAATTTTTCAATTGCCAACTTAAAATGTTCAATTTCTGTGCTGTCATCTATGCACAGGCCCAAAATTTATGTGATCTGCTTTACGAACTTTACCCAGAAATAGCAGACTTAGAAGAGTTTTAGAATATCAGAGGAAACTAGCAGTCAAATAAGCGCGTATCGGCGGGTTAAATAAAGCCAAATGCTAACAATTTTTTTTGCCCCGTAAATAATAGATAGAGGAAAGGCTAAAATAGCTCCATGTCCACCTATGCCTTAACTAAAATACAGTTCCTGCTAAAGTGATTCTTTTGTTTCTATTTAATTTACTGTTACTCAAATAATAACTTCCGTATTTCTTGAATCACTTTCTCATTTATCACTTGGTGAAACATTTTGAACTATTACTACACTACATAATCGG
Organism: Ontholestes murinus; assembly: GCA_963969525.1. Classification (NCBI taxonomy): domain Eukaryota; kingdom Metazoa; phylum Arthropoda; class Insecta; order Coleoptera; family Staphylinidae; genus Ontholestes; species Ontholestes murinus. The sequence continues at coordinate 82,132,493 of OZ018387.1, forward strand.
CCAACAATTCGCAAAAGTAACTCTAAACGTGAAGTAAACAGTCAAAAAAACTAAACCTATTTTATGAGAATGTGGGTGGTATAAAAACAAAACTCTATGACCTTATGCAATTTATTAACAGTTCATTCTATAATATAATAATTCTAATAGAAACATGGTTAGACGAAACGGTTTCAAATGCTGAACTTCAATTTAAGAATTACTCTATATATAGACTAGATCGATCGACAATAACTAGTCCTAAAACTCGAGGTGGCGGAGTATTTATTGCAGTTAAAAATAATATCAATTTACACTTAATTTCAATAAATACTTATGGAGTTGAACAATTATTTGTGAATATATGTGACAAATTTATTCCCGCTGCCATATATATACCGCCATCGTCTAATGAATCGAAGTATACTGAACACTGTAATACGGTCGATATGTTAATGGAACTTTATAATGCGAAAAAAGTTATTATTTGTGGTGACTACAACTTGCCAAACGCTAAATGGTCGAATCATCCAGATTTTACTATTGATCCTAATAATTTATGTCACTACTCTGACATTATTGGAGAATGTTTTTGTTTTCATAACATTCGTCAAACTAATTTAATTCCGAACAACCGTGGAATATTTTTAGACTTATTCTTTTCCAATACTGATATTTTCATAACTACTGCCAGTGAAGTATAGTATAGAGAAACATTACACCATATACCATATGAAATTACCTTAAAATTAAGTGACGAATATGAGAAAATGGATACTAGCTTTGTCGAATTTGATTTTAAACGAGGAAATTATAGTGCAATCAATGACTTTTTAGTAAATGTTAATTGGAAATTGTTCTTTGATGATGATGTTGAAAATTCATGTGAAAAATTTTATAATTTATTACATGATCTAATTAATAAATACGTTCCAACGCGATGTAGTAAGCCGATGAAGTATCCAAAATGGTTTAATTCTACACTTATAAGTTTGATATACGAGAAGAAAAAGGCACATCAATTATAAAAAATAAGTAATAAACAATCTGATTACAAACGGTTTTCTTATTTACGAAGTGAATGTTCTAAACTTAATAATTCGTTACATACCTCGTATATGAATAATAAAGAATTAGAGTTGCATTCAAATCCTTCAAGATTTTGGGCGTTTGTGAATGAAGTACAATACACAACTGGATATCCGAGCCATATGTTTCTGAATGAAGAAAATTGTGACAACGCCAGTGATTGTGTGAATTTATTTGCAGAGTTTTATTCATCAGTATTTACAGTTAGTGATTCTAATATTCCAAATGTCAGATGTGTCGATCAAATTGATTTAAATACATTTTGTGTAAGTACGGAGTCTCTGTTTCAGAGCATTGTTGATCTTAATGACAGTTGTGCAATTGGTCCAGATGGTGTGCCAGCTTACCTTATAAAAAACTGTATATTTTCTTTGTATACGCCAATTACAATGTTATTTCAATCCTCTCTAAAAACCGGTGTGGTACCATCAATGTGGAAAAGGAGCTACATAACGCCGTTGTTCAAAGCCGGAAATAGAGAAGATATGAAAAACTATAGGGGTGTTTGCATCCAATCCGTCATCCCCAAAATGTTGGATTCATTGGTAGCTAGGCAGATTAAGTGGGCATGCAAACACATCATCACTAAGGAGCAGCACGGGTTCTGCGAAGGAAAATCCACGTCAATAAATCTAGTATTATTTGAAACATATATTCTAGAGACCTTTGAAAGTGGATCACAAGTTGACGCAATATATACAGACTTTGTGAAGGCTTTCGATCGCGTACATCATGAAGTCCTTATTGCAAAATTATTATCAATGGGTTTCGGTCTTTCTGAGGTTAGTAATCCTGGGGTGGAATATATATGAGGTATATTTTTCTTTCAGTTGATGTTCTCTGTTCTTCTGTGCCTTTCTTAGGTTATGGAGTTTAATGTCTTTGGTTCTTTTCATCTCTCTTCTGGTGTTTGATGTTATGTTATTGATGTTTGTTATAAGTTCATTCAATTCTGTATAATGAAGACATTGTGTCAATTTATCATAAAGATAGCGTGGTTTAATTTCGATATGGTTCAGAATGCTGTAATGTTTGTGCAGTTCGTTTTTGATGATATCTGTCTGAATAAAATGAGGATAAAAATAGTGCAGTCATGTTGAAAAGATCACACCTATACAACAGACCTTAGTGCTTAATAAAATCAAAAGCTTTTCGTCTAGTAATAGGATTGCTAATAAATTTCTTTTAACATCCGTTTGATGTGGGAATAGTAACAGGGAGTGCAGGGGATTGTTTTGAAAAAAAGTCAAAATCTTTACGGAGCAATTTTTATATATACCTATAGCCGAAATAAATCAATATAAAACAAAAATCATTACACGCCTTCATCTGTAAGTTCCATAAAAGCTAATCCCCAAAAAATCAAGAACCATTTAAACGAAATACTTCATTTTATGGTTCCTCTTAGCACATTCCAATTGCATACATTGCATGCACTGTTAGATACATTTATCCACGCTCTCAAAAACGCACTCCAAAATAAAAAATAAACCTGTACATATGCCACGGGTTTGTGGGTTCGAATTCCAGCCATTTTTCTAAACTTTCTAAAAGAACAAATAATGAATAAATAATAACATTCATAATACAGTTCTACCAAGACATTAAATTGACTTATGAACCTGGCATTAAAAAATGATTCAATAAAATTAATAAAGGCTTTAATATTAGAATATAAAAAAAACTACATGATTTTTAGCATATCAAAGAATAAATCAATTGCAAGGTAGAATAGTATTGGTCCCATATAAAAAGGCTCTCCAAATATAAATCAAGAGAACAAATTAAAACCATAATTGATCCAGTACCAACGATGAAGTGACAGATATTCATCCTGAACAAAGAGCATATGTACAATTTATGTGCCAAAATTCCTATGGGGATAAAAAGAAAATGTGGAAAGAATTAAAGAAACTTAATGTTTATGGTAAAAGTAAAGTTAAAATTGCGAGTCTTATGGATGTGAATCTAATAAATGACTATTTTGTATTTCAAGTTAAACAGTTGCCAGCAAATCAAAATACAATAGATTTCTACAATAATAATACCAAAGCTGAATTTAAAACTAGTTTAGAATTTTCTACTGTGACAGATTTGGAGGTTTTAAAAATAATTAATTCTATAAAAACCAATGCCACTGGTGTTGATAATATCAATATTCGGACTATTAAGTTATGTTGTCTAGTTCTTTTAGAATATATTACACACATTATTAACTCATGTATTACACAAAATCGGTTTCCTGATTGTCGGAAGGAGTCAATTATAATTCCTATACCGAAAACTAATACCCCTTCCACATTCAAAGATCTGCGACCTATAAATATTCTGCCTACGATATCCAAGATTCTAGAAAAAGTTTTAGCAAAACAACTCCGAAATCATCTAAATGAGTATTCTATTTTACCATTCCAACAATCAGGATTTCGACCTGGTCATAGTTGCTGTACTGCCCTTATTCATATCATTGATGACATTGTTCGATCAATTGATGCAGGCAAGTAAGTGCAGTAGTACTCTTAGATTACAGCAAATTACCTTAGATCATAAAGCACTCATTAGTATATTGCAATATGTGGGTTTAGGCCGAGCTGCTGTTGACATTATGAGTTATTTACAAGACAGAAAATAAAAAATAACTATTGATGAAAATACATCCTCATCCTGAGTAATCACTTGCGGTGTAGGCCAAGGCACAATCCTAGGACCACTTTTATACACAATTTATATTTGCTCCTTGTATTCCGTCTTAAGATATACTTCTTATCATCTGTATGCAGATGACACTCAAGTGTACCTCTCCTTTGATATAAATAATCTTGACGTTGCACAAAACCAAATAAATAATGATCTGAAACGTCTAGTTGAAAACTCCGTTGATAATGAACTCGAAATTAATCCATCAAAGACTCAAATTATTCTTTTCGGTTCCCAAAATAATAGAAATATTGCAAAACAAAATTTAAAAATAACCCTAAATGAAGTTGTTCTAACTATTAGTGACTGCGTTAAAAACTTAGGATTATTTATAGATTCAAATTTGAAATTTAAAACCAACACCTCTTATATTTTACGAAATGCTTATATAGCATTAAAATCAATATTTATGAACAGACATATGCTTAATACAAAAACTAAAATAATACTATGTTAAAGCTTGGTACTATCCAATTTTAATTTTTGTGATGTTATATACACCAAATTTTTGGATCAAATTGATGTGAAACGTATAAAAAAATGCAAAATTCCTGTTTACGTTTGATATATGGCATTCAAAAACGATCTAGAATATCACATAAGTTGCAAGAAGCACAGTGGCTTAATATAGACAACCGTCGCAATTTACACTCTGCCTGCGTTTTCTATAAAATTGTAACAACAAAATGCCCACAATATTTACATAATAAAATTATTTATAGAAGTGATATGCACAATATAAATGTTAGATAGCGGGGCCTAATGTCAATACCTAAACATAAACTCCAGATTCTTAAGAAGTCATTCACATACTCTATAACGCAATGCTTTAACCGGATAAGTTTTCGATATTGTAACTATCATGATTTTAAGTCAAAATATAAATTTATGCTACAAACTGAGACCTTAAAAAGTTATGATCATAAGTCATGTCGAATTTTCTTATTGTTTTCACTTAATTTTTGTCTATGCTTTTTCATGTATTTTGTATTTATGTGTAGGCCTGGTGAAAGTATAGTTTTAAGCCATTCGGCTAATACTAATACTGATCCAGATCTCTTTGACCATTATTACTATTTTTTTGTCTTTCTGTATAATATTTTGTATTCTAATTATAATGGTCAATAAATGATTTAAATCAAATAAATAAAATAAAGTAAATATAGTGTTCTCATAGTTTGTTCGCCTTTCTGGATATAGTAAGTTCTGTGCCAAAATTATTGCCACGAGAGTCATACATTTTTCTGCAGGTACTAATTCAAGTGTTCATATTAGATTCAGTATTTTTTAAATCTTTGGCTACTATATTATATTTATGCCTGGGTTTTGTAAGATAAGTGTTCCTGTATAGTTGTTTCATATTTATAGGTTGAAGATTATGGTTTTGTAGGGGATATTTATATTTTTTATGTTAGTTTAATTGAGGTTATTTTTCAGAGCAATATCTATTCAGTTTCTTTATTAGTGATGAATCCTTTAAAGTATTGCAAATTTTAATATAACGTGTTTTTTTAATTATAGAAATCTTTTGGAGACCTATTAAATTTGTATTATAATACTGCTTAGTAAATAAATTATTAATAAATATTATATTCGTAGCAAATAATCACACAAGGTAAATTAGACAACGCTATTTTAATTGCAATTAGTCAGAAATATTGAGGCACAAAAGTTAAATTTGCTCATATACTAAATATTGAAGTTGAAAGGTAAAACAGATAATAATATAGAAGTAACTTCGGAATTTATGTAAGGAGTAAGGAATTTATAAATGAACCATATAACACGGATCCCTCTGAATTAATAATCTAATTAAATTTGTGATGAAATCAATACTAAATGCGGGGACAAGAACCATATACTTATAAGGTAAATGGAGAATTTCTATAGTATTTGAAATATTTGAAATACGCCTCACTTCTATAAAATAAAATAATTTTAACTTAAAAAATCGTTTATATCATTAAACATTATAATGAAAAATTATGAGACAGTAATACATATATTTTTATTAGAAATGTATATTATAAGTAACATACAAATACAAAATGTTTTGAATCAAATATGGTTTACCTATAAAAATCCAATCAAGCTTATTTGTAAAGGAACTTTATCAAATGATAAATAAAACTTACTTTGTTAATATCACACACGGAATTTATTTCGTAACTATGGTTTCAACCTTACAAGGCCACTATCAAACGTACAGTAAAATTACAAAATAACTTAGGCGGTATTTATACAGGGCTGATTAGAAGCGGTGTACATCGAACAGGTAATATAATTTACATAATTGCTTTAAAGATGGATGAATATATTCGGTCAGTCTGGTCGTTGATTAAGGGGTTTTCCGGATTACGCTTGGCTTTATAAATTTCCAGGGATTCTAGTAGGTCCAATTTCGGACCTTTTTCGGCGTAGTGTAAAATTTCTAAGGGATTATTATCTGGAACGTGATTATTTTCAATTAGATGATTAGCAAATGTGGAGTTGGTTTTTTTATTGTAAAAGGAGCTCAAGTGCTCTTTTAAGCGAATATCAAAATTTCTTCCAGACTGACCAATATAAACATCCTTACATGATCCACATTTAAGTCTATAGACACCAGATCTTTTCATTTTATTGGATTTTTGTTTTGCATTAAATAAAATTGATTTAAGTTTTCTATATGTTTTAAATATAACTTGTAAACCATGTTTTTCTAAAATTTTCTTAATCCTTTAAGTTGGTTTTCTAAAAAATGTTAAAGTAATAGTCTGTTTCTTCTCTCTAGTAGATGTCCCATAGTATAACAAGGATTTTAATTGGGTTTTCTGTTTTTTATTTATAATTTTATCTACCATATTGGTAGGATAACCATTATTAATTGCTAAGTGTTTAATAATATTTATTTCTTGGTTAATGGAAGAAGTAGATAGGGGCAAGGACAATGCACGATGAATCATTGAATTAAAAGCTGCTTCTTTATAAGTTAGAGGGTGCAAGGAATTTGATGGAATAAGGGAGTCTGTGAAGGTGGGTTTTCTGTATATATTAAATTCTAATTTATTATTTTGTTTGGTTATTGAAAGGTCTAGGAAATTAAGGGAATTGTTGGACTCTATTTCTACTGTGAATTTAATATTTGGATGGAGGGAATTAATGTAGTTAAGGTGTTGCGGCATTTTTGGTGCATTAATTATTTTGAACTCTAATTTTTTGTTTTCCTTTTAATTCTAGATTTTATATTCATGAACAATATATATTTTTATTCTAAAAGTTATATTTATAATTGTATATTTTTCTTCGAATACGTTTAATCTTTAAATTATGCCACTTTGTATAAGTGCACGTTTTCGAATATTTGTAGCCAATTTACATAACACTAGCCTTTAGAAACTCATTTAGTTTATTAGGATGTCGTAAACTATAAGATACCATTTTTCTCGCTATGGGGGGTGTTTTTTTGGCCCTTACATATTTCGTGGAAAGAACCATTTAGCCATCTGCAAAAGCTTAAATTTTAACCGTTACAAGCGTCGGCCGATTCCGAGAAAACCATCCCTTTCTCCAAACGAAGGAAAGGATGCGAAAATCACCCCCACGAAATATGACTGACCAATAAGAATGCTCCCCCCACTTAATATATTGTAAACTTTTCTACCACTTTGAGATGTTAACAACATTCTCGTTCAAACCTTAAAACTGAAAACATCACTAAGATTCAACATATAACAAACGAACTAAATCTTATAACTATAACAAATTTGTAAATCTATTTTGTATATAAAAGTGTATATAATTTGTACATTTATGGTGAATAGAAAAATAAGTGCAACAAATCATTTTATTCCAACTTTATTCACCTGCATCGTAAACTAGTGGCGATTTCCGAACCAGTGCAAAAAGAAATTGTCACAGAGATCTTCTCTAAACCATAAGGAATGTTTGGATTTGTCGGTCAGTACCTTCAAAACAGGCTATTATGTTGTCGACGTATCTATACCAGAATCTAATATGTTTTTTCCCTAAGGGTGATTGTAAAATAGTTTTTGTCAAGTTTTCCATAAATATTTCGGCTAGTAATGGGCTAAGTGGAGAGCCCATTGCTAGACCTTCGGTTTGTTTAAAAAAAATTATTTTTGTATGAAAAATAATTTTGTTCAGTAACATATTTAATAATTGTCTGAAATTCTGATTTAACCACGGGGTTGATATTATTTTGTTCAAATATGTTATTAATTAGCATTAGACATTCGGATAGTGGGATTTTTGAGAACATATTAGATACGTCGAACGAGACCAATTTGAATTTATTAGGTAGGTGAAAGTCTTTTAGTTTTTTGGTTAGTGAAATTGAATTTTTAATGGAATTAGGATCGGAAAAACTTGTTAATGATTTAAATAGATAGTTGAGTTTGATTGATATTTGATGCATTGGAGAAGCTACATAGGAAACTACAGGTCTATTAGGTGAATTTTCTTTGTGGATTTTAATGAGACCATATAATCGTGGGGGATTGCGATTCATAGGAAGTATTTTAAATGTTCAAAATCTGAAAAATACTGGAGGAGTTTTTAATTAAAGTCTTTAATTCGGAATAGATTTTGTTAGTTGGGTCTGTTTTTAATTCAATGATTTCATTGTTTGTTATAAATTCGTTAATTTTGGTATCGTATGTGTTTTCATTCAGGATTACTATTGTGTTGCCCTTATCTGCTCTAGTGATAATTAAGTTATTGTTAGTTATTTTAGACTTAATTGATTTTATACTTTTACTAATGGGACATTTACTAGGAGAAGAATTTTTAATAATATTGCAGATTTTTGATTCTGAATAATTAGAATTTTGTATACTTTTAAGTGCATATGATGACTCTACTACTAAAATTTCTTTAAAATCTTTTGGTGTTATATCGGGTGAAAATTTTGGGCCGTTTTCTAATAAGTTAAGTTCGGGACGTGTGAAAATAGTGTCTGTTAAATTTACCACTCTGGGGTAGAACATTGGTGCATCGTCTGGCTGCTCTGGAACTCTTGATTTCGTTTGCTGCATGAGCTTAGCAAGTTTCTTCTTCTGGGTGGTGGCTTTTCTGTATGTGATAGCACTTACACGTTCTCTTACTTGATCGTCCAGAAGGTCAAACTCGACTGGATGTAGATGGAAGGTGAGTTCGGTGTGCACTACTTTAATGTATGTTTTGAGAGTATCTCTTCTATGAAAACAGAATTTCGCTTCTTCTTTCAGCCAGGTCTTTCTTGCTGTGATAACTGCTTTCTCTGCACTGATGGTGTTGGTTTTCGTTTTAAGTTGTATATAATTTGGAATTATGTTACGCCGGAGACATTCTTGATTGAAACGAATGTTAAAAACTACTTCCTATGAATCCCAATCCCCCACGATTATATGGTCTCATTAAAATCCACAAAGAAAATTCACCTATTAGACCTGTAGTTTCCTATGTAGCTTCTCCAATGCATCAAATATCAATCAAACTCAACTATCTATTTAAATCATTAACAAGTTTTTCCGATCCTAATTCCATTAAAAATTCAATTTCACTAACCAAAAAACTAAAAGACTTTCACCTACCTAATAAATTCAAATTGGTCTCGTTCGACGTATCTAATATGTTCTCAAAAATCCCACTATCCGAATGTCTAATGCTAATTAATAACATATTTGAACAAAATAATATCAACCCCGTGGTTAAATCAGAATTTCAGACAATTATTAAATATGTTACTGAACAAAATTATTTTTCATACAAAAATAAATTTTTTAAACAAACCGAAGGTCTAGCAATGGGCTCTCCACTTAGCCCATTACTAGCCGAAATATTTATGGAAAACTTGACAAAAACTATTTTACAATCACCCTTAGGGAAAAAACATATTAGATTCTGGTGTAGATACGTCGACGACATAATAGCCTGTTTTGAAGGTACCGACCGACAAATCCAAACATTCCTTAACTACATTAATTCCCTCCATCCAAATATTAAATTCACAGTAGAAATAGAGTCCAACAATTCCCTTAATTTCCTAGACCTTTCAATAACCAAACAAAATAATAAATTAGAATTTAATATATACAGAAAACCCACCTTCACAGACTCCCTTATTCCATCAAATTCCTTGCACCCTCTAACTTATAAAGAAGCAGCTTTTAATTCAATGATTCATCGTGCATTGTCCTTGCCCCTATCTACTTCTTCCTTTAACCAAGAAATAAATATTATTAAACACTTAGCAATTAATAATGGTTATCCTACCAATATGGTAGATAAAATTATAAATAAAAAACAGAAAACCCAATTAAAATCCTTGTTATACTATGGGACATCTACTAGAGAGAAGAAACAGACTATTACTTTAAAATTTTTTGGAAAACCAACTTACAGGATTAAGAAAATTTTAGAAAAACATGGTTTACAAGTTATATTTAAAACATATAGAAAACTTAAATCAATTTTATTTAATGCAAAACAAAAATCCAATAAAATAAAAAGATCTGGTGTCTATAGACTTAAATGTGGATCATGTAAGGATGTTTATATTGGTCAGTCTGGAAGAAATTTTGATATTCGCCTAAAAGAGCACTTGAGCTCCTTTTACAATAAAAAAACCAACTCCACATTTGCAAATCATCTAATTGAAAATAATCACGTTCCAGATAATAATTCCTTAGAAATTTTACACTACGCCGAAAAAGGTCCGAAATTGGACCTACTAGAATCCCTGGAAATTTATAAAGCCAAGCGTAATCCGGAAAACCCCTTAATCAACGACCAGACTGACCTAATATATTTATCCATCTTTAAAGCAATTATGTAAATTATATTACCTGTTCGATATACACCGCTTCTAATCAGCCCTGTATAAATACCGCCTAAGTTATTTTGTAATTTTACTGTACGTTTCATAATGGCCTTGTAAGGTTGAAACTATAGTTACGAAATAAATTCCGTGTGTGATATTAACAAAGCAAGTTTTATTTATCATTTGATAAAGTTCCTGATTCAATATGTATCACAAAGTTATGGCTTCAAGCATCCAACATCTTATTTGTAAAGTAAGTTAATAATAATAATAATAATAATTCTTTATTAATGCGTTAACATAAAATGTTTTACACACGTCACATAAGATAAGGATAATCCAGATTAAAAATTGAATTAAAACTACATTTACATTTAAAATTAAAATTAAAATTAATCTAAAACATTTCATATTCAAAATATTAATACAGACAGTTTATTGGTGCAATATATAGAAAAAAGAAAATTTTAAAAAAATCACAAACATACATATCATCTGATTAAGTCACAAACAATACACTTTAAAATTGTGTTGGAAGTACTCTTCCCAGGAGTAAAACGCTTGTTCAACCAGAATGTTTTTATGTTTAATGCTTGAAGCCATCACTTTGTGATACATCTTGAATCAGGAACATTAAATGAAAATACACTTCGTTGATATCACACACAGGATTTATTACGTGACTATAGTTTCAATCTTTAAAAGGCGATTATCAAGCGTACAGTAAATTACAAACTTAACTTAGGCGGTATTTATACAAAAACAAGGCGGATTAAAAAGGGGGTATATGGTAATCAACGGTAATAAGATTTATACAATCGCTTTGAAAATGGGTTAGTATATTAAGTCGGTCTGGTCGTTAATTATGGGGTTTTCCGGATAACGTTTGTGTTTATGGATTTCTAAGGATTCAAGCAGGTCAAGTTTCGGACCTTTTTCTGAAAAATGTAATATTTCCAAGGGTTTAGTTTCTGGGACGTGATTATTTTCAATTAAGTGATTCGCAAAGGTGGAGTTTGTTTTATTATTATAAAAATATCTCATATGCTCTTTTAGGCGAATGTCAAAATTTCGACCAGACTGACCACGTCATTTACAAATTCAGAACTTAATTTGCTAGAAAAAGGCCCAAAATTTTTCAAAGAAATTTTAGTAGTCGAGTCAGCACTTGCTTTAAAAAATATCCAAAATTCTGATTATTCAAAATCTCAAATTTGTAATATTAAAATAATTAGTATCCAGCAAAAACTCCATAGATAATAGCATAAAATCAATTCGAAATAAAATAAAAAACAACAATCTAGTTATAACCAGAGTTGATAAAGGCAATACAATCGTAATTCTCAATTAAACCGCATACGACAGCAAACCTAATGATTTCTTAAATGCCAATAAAATCATTGAATTGAATTCCGATCCAACTCCCAAAATTCAATCCGAATTAAAAATCCAGCATTTTTCAGCATTTGATCATTTAAAACTTCTGCCAATGAATCCCAAACCCCCACAACTATATGGCTTAATTAAAATACATAAAGACGACTCACCCGCCAGACCAGTAGTTTCATATGTGTCCTCCCTTGCACACCAAGTATCAGTTAAACTTAATAATACATTTAAAATGTTAACTAAATTCTTAGACCCTAATTCTATTAATAACTCCATTTCATTGACAGATCATCTAAAAGACTTCTACATGCATAACAAATTTAAACTATTATCTTTCGATGATAACATGTTTTCTAATATTCCGCTACCTGAGTGTCTAACATCAATTAATACCATTTTAGAGAAAAATAATATCAATGTAGTAGTTAAACATGAATTTGAAACCATTATTCAATATACCACACAACAAAATCATTTTTCATATAATAACAAGATTTTCAAACAAACCGAAGGCCTAGCCATGGGCTCACCACTTAGCCCATTGCTAGCTGAAATATTTATGGAGAATTTAAAAAAAATTATATTAGAATCATCTTTAGGCAAAAAACATATAAAATTTAGGTATAGGTACGTCGACGATATTTTTGCATGTTTTGAAGGTACAGATAGAAAAATCCAATCATTTTTAAATTACATTAATTCCCTTCATCCTAATATTACATGTACAGTGGAGACTGAATCCAATAATTCTATTAATTTCCTAGACCTATCCATAATTAAACATAATAATAAATTATAATTAAATATATATAGAAAACCCTCTTTCACAGACCCCCTTATTCCATCAAATTCATTACACCCGCTAAAATACAAACGAGCAGCATTCAATTCAATGATTCACCGCGCACAATCACTTCCCTTATCTGCCTCTTCGTTAGAACAAGAAATACACACCATCAAGCAGTTAGCAATAAATAACGGTTATACAACAAAAATGATTAAATTAAATTATTGAATTAAAATCAATGCTTTATCACGCTATAGAGAAAAAACCGTTTGTCACATTAACTCTCTTTGGAAAACCGAGCTACAGAATAAAAAGAATTTTGGAAAAACATGATATTCAAGTTTCATTTAAGACACATAAAAAACTCAACAACATCTTATTTAATGCAAAACAGAAGACCACAAAAAATGAAACGATCTGTTGTATATAAACTAAAATGTGGATAATAAAATATATAAGTCCTTTACGTTGTAGAAAATTAATTAATAATTAGAAAAAACACGAAAATATTTCGTAAAATCTACAACAAATGAGTCTTATTAAGACTACAAGAAAAAAACACTTTTGAAACAACTACTTCTCTAGCTAATACTTCAACAGACATTGAATAATACAAAAGTAATTTGCGTGTTACAAAATAGCAAGGCTATCAAAGCAACACTAGTTTGAACGTATTTCTTTCTGTAAAAGACCGACTTAATATACTCACCTATTTTCAAAGCGATTGTGTTAATCTTATTACCGTTGATCACCATGTACCCCCTTTTTAATCCGCCTTCTTTTTGTATAAATACCGCCTAAGTTAAGTTTGTAATTTACTGTACGTTTGATAATGGCCTTTTAAAGGTTGAAACTATAGTCTTGTAATAAATCCTGTGTGTGATATCAACGAAGTGTATTTTCATTTAATGTTCCAGAATGTTTTTCATCACTATTAAAAATTTCGTACCTGGGAGAGTTTTGAAATGAGGAGGAAGCACGTTAAAAAACCTAATGGCGTGGAATCTAACTTCCGTTTTCGATTTGGTCAAGCTCACTCTTGTCTAGTGAAATGGTTGTGTTTGTCGCAGACACTTTGATAATTACCTATATGTTTTTTTAAATATAAAAGAGAGTAAAGGATATATAGGCACGATAGCGTCAGTATATAATATATCATATAGTATATAATATATAATATATAATTCTAACGACTTTACGCTGAAGCTCAAAAATACGGTGTCTCATTGCAGAGTGTCCCCCATACCATTAAACCGTATGGAATGTGGCTCTGGCATAGCGAGTTCTTAGCACCTCTTTTGAGACTAACTTTGAGAGGCTTCGAATTAGGAAGATATTTGAGCACAATTTACTGGAAAGAGCGTCGCTGTGGTTTGCCCATGTCAGGTGCAAGTCGATGTGGATTCCTAAAAATGGCGTAAATTCTCTTTGGCTTGCTCCATTCCCAAGAGAAAATATGAGGGAAGCAGTTTTTCAGGAGTTTAACTTTAATCGGTTGCTAACGAACCAGCTAGAGGCCAATTTAAGTGAATCTGTATGTAATGTTTCCAAGTTTTTCGATTGACTAGTTAAGGTGGTATCGTCAGCATATAAAATAACGTCCGTATCTGGAACCGAGAGCGGTAGATCGTTTATATAGATTAAAAACAATAGAGGGCCCAGAATAGAGCCCTGAGGGACACTGTATTTTAGAGGCAATGACTCGGAAATACTTTCATCTGTTAGTACGCGTTGAGTTCTCCCAGAAAGGTATGACATTAGTAGACCGCAGCTGTCAGGGTGTAAGTTATAGATATATAACTTTCTTAAAAGAATTTCATGGGAGAGGCAGTCAAACGCTTTTGACAGGTCAAGAAAACTAGATTTTCTCTTCAAGAGAGTCTGTAATTAATTCTGTAAGCGATAATATTGCATCTGTTGTGGAGCGTCCTTTCCTGAAACCGAACTGTTTGTTAATTAGGAACTTAGTCTTTTCGAAATATTTAATCAACTGCATCTGAAGAATTTTTTCTAGTATTTTACTTTTTATGGACAAAAGAGATATAGGAAGATAATCGTCCGGATCATCACATTCGCCTTTCTTAAATATAGGAATAACTAAAGCTCTCTTCAATGCCTCTGGAAAGATGTTATTTCGGATGCACATATTGAACAGTTTCGTTAAAGGTATAATAATAGTGTTTAGTATCGCTTTCATAATGTCAGGACGAAGGCCATAGATGTCTCTGCTTTTACTAGTTTTTAAAGTACGTATAGCTTGAGTTACGATACTTGTAAAGACTTCCGTGAATTTAAAGCATTTTTCAGGATTTAATGGGTTTCTACACATTAATAATACTGGTTCGATGTCAGATTTAGGTAATGAATTTAAGATTTTATGAGACACGCCGGAGAAGTATATGTTAAATTCATCTGCAGTAATGCTTGTGATATTTTTGTTTTTGTTAGCATTTGATGTCATTTTTGCGTTGATAATAGACCACATAGCTTTTGGCCTAAAGTTCTCGTTTTTAATGTAATTAATGTTTGTTTGTAGCTTACGCGACTCAATAGCACGTCTTTATTGGGCTTTGTATGTATTCCGTAGTTCTCTCAGTTCTGGATCTTGGTTTTGGTTATACATTTCCAAGATTAAAGTTAGAATTTCTCTCATATTACTTAAGATCTTGTCAAACCATTTAACATTATTATTATTATGTTGATTGGACGTTAGTTTTCGTTTTTGCGGAAAAGCAGTGTGGAAATGTTTGAGCAAAATTGAGAGAAACATGTTAAAACGTTTATTAGTATTTGTATTAAAGGAGTCTGCAATAAAGCTCCATGATTCTGTTTCTAAAAGTTGAAATAAAGTAAATTTACCTACGGCTGTAATAGGTCATGTGACTCTATGTCGCTGCTTTTCTCTTGATGACTTTTCTGCTAGAATATTGAATAAAATTCTCCTGTGGTCAGATATTCCTGTTTCGAGTGGTTGTGCTCTCACCTCGGGATAGTTAGTACATATATT
The DNA here is from genome assembly GCA_963969525.1 of Ontholestes murinus. Taxonomy (NCBI): domain Eukaryota; kingdom Metazoa; phylum Arthropoda; class Insecta; order Coleoptera; family Staphylinidae; genus Ontholestes; species Ontholestes murinus. The sequence continues at coordinate 82,148,243 of OZ018387.1, forward strand.
ATCGATGCAATTTCCTAATCGAGTAGGGAAGTGAACTATGAGTTCTAAATCATTGCTTTGAAAAAAAATTACTCTTTATTATTGTCATCCCCATTAAATCTGACGTTGAAGTCAGCCGCCAAAAACATATATTTGTTGTTAACATTAATTGTGTCTAATACGCAAGTAGAGTCTGTAAAAATGTATTCAAGTCACCACTGGGAGATCGGTAGGCTACTAGTATTACATTATTTTGTGTTTCGATGCAATTTCACAATTCTTCTGTGAAGAAAGGTTGGAAATATTATGTAGAATAGTGTACTGGATGTTATTCCTCGCCATAATTAATACTCCACCACCGGGACACGATTTCCGGGAGAATTGCGCTGCTACGTGGAAGCTTGAGATGACAACAGCCAAGGTTTCTTCTTTAATGAGCCAGTGTTCACATAAGCACGTGGTTATCGGTTAAAAAATTGCGTGTGCGAGTGCAGAAGCCGGTGTTTGAGGCGGAAGGGAAGAGAGTTCTGCCGCGCCTCCTTTATGTTTGCCATCATGATGTTGTTGCCAAGCTGCTGCTGGTGAAACTTGTTCGTCAGCCTGGAGCAATACTCCTCCAGCATAGGTACTGATGTCTCGTCGTGCAGGTATTCTATACGCTCATACCTGCCCTTACCTAACGCGAGCCCTAAACGTTTATTCCGAATGATTTGTAAGTTATGGCGATGTGTGCGTGATGCACAGTTCCAGACGGGAACTGCATAAGTCATCACCGGTCGTATGACGGTTTTATATAGTGTTGCCTTGTTGGCTGAATTTTATTTGCTACTTTTCGCTAGCAGCGGATATAGCGAGCGAATGGCGCCCCTCGCCTTCTCCGCTGAGCGACTTATATGGTTTTCAAAATGGACACCTAGGTATTTAACCGTCGTTTTTACCGGCACACGTTCACTCTTGATCCGCAGCGGGGCAAAAATTTTGATTTGCGAATTCTTTTTATGAAATACTATTACCTCAGATTTATAGGCGTTAATGTGAATTTTCCACTTATCAAAGAATTCGCAAATCAAGTTCGCATGTATTTGTACCTTTTTCATTGCCACCGGTGCGCACCAAGAGTCCGCGTACACGGCTGTGTCGTCGGCAAATAACGCTAGGTTGGACTTAGGCATTTTCAGGATGTCATTACTATATAAATTGAATAAAATTGGAGCAAGTACGCTTCCCTGGGGCACACCAGATCGGATTGCCTTGGCTTCGGATAATACATTGCCGACAGCTACACGTAATGCCCGTTTATCAATAAATGATTTGATCATGCACACAAGGTAGGGTGTCATGTGTGATTTTATCAATTTATTATCGTCTGCCACTCTCCGGTTCCGCCACCACTTGCAAGTTTTATGACGGGGGAAAACGCACTTGTTGTAAATTCGGATTCACAAACGCGTGCTTTGTTTACCCATTTATCACGATGACAAGTTTTGTAGGTTAAAATAAAAATTAGCACTTTAACTTAACTTCCATAACGTATAAAGTTATGTTTTTGCAATTTTCACTTTAACAATCACATACTAGGTGTATTCAGAGACAGTTGTTTAGCGTGAAATTCAGTCCACATTTAGACATGTGGAAGTTATTTAATTCTTAATTTTTAATTGTTGTTGCTATAAATATGCCACAGGTAACAGTAAAGGATTTTTTTATATAAAAATTCTACATAGATATAATATTTTATGCAAAGATAGTCTGAATAATTATAAGACGCTTTAATTGATCAATGTACAGTAAAAATTATTATTATAAATGAATGGCTTGAATTGGCATGATATTAATAGTAATAATCATTTCACAAAAGAAGCTAATAATGATATGCTTTTATAATTATAATTATACAATACAAAATATGATTTTTATATATACAGGGTGACTGACGAAAAACCTTTGGTGCTAAACGTCGCTTATTTTTTATCCGATTTTAATAAATAAAACATCAATAATTTTTAAAAGACTTATGGCGTCTTTTGCTTCTAAGATGGTATTAATTTAATTTTATTTTGATAATATTTAAGTTGCTTGACAATTCCCAGTGCTAGGCTAGCTCGCGGGGGAGGGGGCGGTTCAAATTTATAAGGCGCCAATCATAATCTTTATTTTTTTTGCCCCCTGGGAATTTGTCGCAGGGAAAATTACTAAACCCAGATGGAATTGAATTCAAAATAAAATTAAAAGCGTTCAAAAATGAAAATAATAAATATAAATTTATTAATTAAATCAAAAATATTCGGTTGCCACAAAAATTACAATTAAATAAAGGTAGTCGTAGAGCGGCTAGATCGATTACTTAAAATCTCCGAATTTAAACTAGAAAATTGAATTCAAGCTTAAGCATTATAAACCGGAGGTTATCAGTGGCCACTGTTAAATTGCCGGAATAAATAAAATAAGTATGCCAACCACCGGCGAAATGGCACGCTCTTCGAGATGACACAAATAAATATCTTAAGCCTAGTACGGTAATTAATAATTATTTGAACAAAAATTAAATAATAATAACAATTAACTAACTAACTATTCTCATGAGGAACACATCGTTTTCCAGAAACTCTATAATAGCCGCTGAGGTGGCTTGACGCAAGGGCTTCATCAAGGTAAATTTACTAAACCAATCGGTCACTACCAATAAATAAACAAAACCTTTTGAGGACCGGGGAAGTGGTCCTAGAATATCACAAGCTATTAGTTGCCATGGAAACGAAACATTTTTCGGTTTTCCCATATACCCAGGGCGACCAGTAGTCGCATCTTTCTGCACACCGCAAATTTGACAAGCTCTGACATATCGTTTTACATCCTTACGTAACCTTGGCCAATAGTACAAATCTCGGACACGGTTCAGAGTCTTGTACATTCCCAAGTGTCCCGATGTCCGAAAAATTGGTCTGCAAGCCATGTTCATTGGCAACGTGTTTATAGAGCTTCCCATCAGCCACTGTCCAATCTGGAAATTTTTCTGGGTTATGCTCCGCGGCTCTCAGAATTTTCATGTACCACGGGTCAGTAAGGTGGTTCTCTTTAGAAACATCTATGATACACAATTCGATGGGTGCCCTTGATAGTGCATCCGGGACGATGTTCAAGCGACCCTTACGGTGCTCGATCTCCATATCGAACTGCTGAATTTTCACAGCCCATCTCGACAACCTGCCTATGGGATCCTTGAGTTTCTGGAGCCACAATAACGAATGATGATCCGTGACTACCTTAAATCGAACACCTTCTACATAAGGTCTAAATTTATCTAATCCAAATAACACAGCCAGGCATTGTCGCTCTGTTACAGTATATTTTCGCTCGGCTTCGGATAACGTGCGGCTAGCGTAAGCGACAGGTATTTCCTGGCCGAAATCATTCTCTTGCACCAGAACGCAACCCAGACCTACATCAGATGCATCGCACTGAATGATAAAGGGTTTATTAAAGTTAGGGTTAGCGAGAATAGGCGTGGTAATCAAGGCTTGTTTAATCTCCTGAAACGCAGCTTCAGCCGAAGGGGTCTGGTCTTTCTTCCGACCATTAATGAGCGAGCTAATAGGAGCAGTCAGTGTCGAAAAGTTAGGGACAAAACGACGATACCATGAACACATTCCGAGAAATCTTTTCACCTGGGTAGCAGTCTCGGGTTGAGGATATTCCACCATAGCAGAAACCTTTGCTGGATCGGTTCTCAATCCCAGACGATCCACGACGAACCCGAGATAATTTAAAGAGGGCCGACAAAATTTGCATTTCTCCAAATTGACAGTTAAATTGGCTTCCTTCAGTCGGAAAAACATTTCTGTAAGTATTTCTAGGTGTTTGTCGAAATCTGGGGTGGCTATGATGACATCGTCCAGATAGACGAAACAGAAGGGGTCAAAGGCAGGACCAAGCACTCGGTCCATAAGACGTTGCTGTGTTTGAGGAGCGTTATTCAGCCCGAAGGGCATGACGACGAACTCATACAGTCCTTTACCTGGTACAGCGAATGCGGTTTTTTCGCAAGAATTCTTCTCGAGTGGTATCTGCCAAAATGCCGACTTTAAGTCAATGCTAGATAAGAACTGCGCTCCATTTAATTTGTTCAATATATGGTCTACCAGCGGTAAAGGATATGCATCCCGCTTCGACAAGGAATTAAGTTTCCTGCCATCGAAACAAAAGCGCAATTCACCATTGGACTTCCGGACAAACAATATGGGCGAGCACCATGCACTAGATGACTTTTGGATGACTCCTAATGCTTCCATCTAATCAATTTCCTTGTACAGATGTTCCAACATGTATGGAGATAACGGATATTGTCTCTGCTTATCACCAGTATCGATTATATGAACAGTTTTGTTTGTTCTACCGAGCTTCGTTCCTGATTGCCACGATAGTTCACTGTACGTACTTACAATTTCCGTTAACTGATGATGTTGAGTCTGAGTTAGGTCGTCTAGTCCCGTAACCTTCAATTCATTCAAACCAACAAATGGACCATCCAGCTCAAATGCTGGATCTGGCTTTTCAAATAAATAGGATCCTGAGCAAAAATCTAATTTTATTCCAAACAAATGACAGAAATCGACGCCCAGAATCAAAAACCGAGCAACTGATGGGACCACAAAAACCTTCAGCGACTTCACCTTCCCATCAAGACAAACAGGGACATAGACATAACCACGGATTGACTGAGTTACTCCATCAGCTGTATCCACACCTTTTATAGAACATTCATGAATTTTTAGAGATAACGACTCAATCATACTCATCCCTGGGCCTACCAGAACAGATAAACTAGCTCCAGAGTGTAACAGAGCAGTGCAAGGAAAATTAAGTATAGAAATATTCAGAAAGGGCCTCTTGTCATTCGAGTCTTTGACCAAAAGGGGCGTAATCTCGTTATGAAATGAGGTCGGCTTGACCTCCCTGGTCTTAGATGAATCGACTCCAAAAAAATCGGACACAATACCCACCCATTTAGTCCACTCCTGCTTATTTACTGCATATTTGGCCTTACCAAAGGGAGAGAGGTCGCGGCCACCAAGCCTCTTCCCTGACCGTTTCCCGAACACCTAGTACAAGCAGATCGAATCACACCAGGTTCACCACAACCATAGCAAAATTTCCGTCTACGTTCATTACAATTTGTCGAGACATGACCACTCTGTTGGCAGTTCCAACAAATAACCTGATCTGTAGCACGTTTATCTAAGGCGGAAATATTATGAACAGCCGATGATTTCTGAAGAGGGATCGTACTTTCAAGACGACGACAGGCTTCACACAACTCCTCAACGGATGAAAAATCAAGTAACGCTAAATGAGGATGGTAGAATAGTAACAGATTTTTCTTGAGAATTTTAATTTTCGTTTTTACCCCAGGTGGACTGTTTAGTCTACGGAAGAGGCTTTCCATGGCGGAAACAAAAAATATTATATTTTCGTTCGATCCCTGCTTACGAGAGCGAATCATCTCCCACAAACTATCCTCCGCATCGTAAGGTAGAAAGTGCTTCTTGAGCAGGGACACTAAACAATCCCAACTCTCAATGGAATCTCGAACACTTCGAAACCACACCAAAGCTCGACCGGTAAAAAGATCTGTTGCAGAAGCAAACAACGAGTCCTTAGAGACATTCCTAGAAACCTGCATCTCCTGAACTCTTTCTAAAAAGTCAAACAAAGTATCTTCATTTCCATCAAAGTGCAGATTCCACTTATGGACTGGAGTTGTTTTAGCAACTGCTGCACCTGTAATAGGAATAGATGGTACTGGAAAATAATTATTCGAAGTCTCCGGCATCCTAGTGGTTTTTGGTATTTTCTCATCAACCTCATCTTCCAGAGCTAACACTGATATAAGAGAATCAGCTTTGAAGTCGGAAAACTCCTCCCGCGCAGGAATTCTGCTTATACGGCCTCTTAAATGAACAAAACGGCTACGCAACCTTGCTAGCACATTATCACAAACTCCATCAAAATCACCGCAGACCTCGGTAAGACTAGCAAGACTACTCTCTATTTCCGCTTTCTCATCCTCAAACTTAATATCAACCAATTAATAATCATCAATGCCCCTGGCCTGATCCAATTGTAAACATTTCTGCAAAGCCTTGCGTTTGGCACTGTCCTCACAACGACTAACTAACCCTCGTAACCGTAATTCATAATTTACCTCATGGACACGTAAATGATTAGGATCCATATTTTCCTTCATCATAGCAATATCCGTAAATCCAACAACTAACAGGGACACCCAGATATTAGTTACCAATAAGCAGAAGCAGCAAATATGATAAAGAACACAACAATTTAAATTACCTAACTCGTATAAAAATCTAGAACCAGATAAAAGATAACAATAACATTAACGCAGCCTTACTAAATCTAAATCAAAATTTTATCAGCAATCGAATTCCTTAAGGTCATTACCGTACCAGATTTATTCCTAACTAGTTTAATTGTTACTATTATTATTCAATACTCATCTTCTGATTTTTAATAAACGTCAAAATAAATTAATTTATTATTGAATTCAGTTCGTTACTATATATTATACTTAACAACACCGAAAATTTAATTAAGTAACAAACAATTACATTTCAGGGCCCCACGTTTTGGGCGCCATTTCTTATGGCGTCTTTTGCTTCTAAGATGGTATTAATTTAATTTAATTTTGATAATATTTAAGTTGGTTGACAATTCCCAGTGCTAGGCTAGCTCGCGGGGGAGGGGGCGGTTCAAATTTATAAGGCGCCAAGTAATCTTTATTTTTTTGCCCCCCTGGGAATTTGTCGCAGGGAAAATTACTAAACCCAGATGGAATTGAATTCAAAATAAAATTAAAAGCGTTCAAAAATGAAAATAATAAATATAAATTTATTAATTAAATCAAAAATATTCGTTTGCCACAAAAATTACAATTAAATAAAGGTAGTCGTAGAGCAGCTAGATCGATTACTTAAAATCTCCGAATTTAAACTAGAAAATTGAATTCAAGCTTAAGCATTATAAACCGGAGGTTATCAGTGGCCAATGTTAAATTGCCGGAATAAATAAACAAAGTATGCCAACCACCGGCAAAATGGCACGCTCTTCGAGATGACACAAATAAATATCTTAAGCCTAGTACGGTAATTAATAATTATTCGAACAAAAATTAAATAATAATAACAATTAACTAACTAACTATTCTCCTGCGTGTAGACTTAGATTCCAATCAACCCAAATGTTTATAATAATCCACAATGATTCTCTTAGACAAAGAATTATTGACAAACACGTGTAAATTGCATTCGCACACAAGTAAGGTGTAAAACCAGAAATACAACAAAAATCTGGCCTGTTTGTTCCTCCTTGCTTCCCTCATGATGGTCGTTGGAAATGAAAGAAACTCTCTGGCTACACTGTGTTTCCGTCGTGGCAATGGTACTTGTTACGCAGCGTGACGGTCCGGTCTCCAACGGTGGCTCTGCAGTTTGAATTTCGCGCGTTCTCCGCAACCCAAGAAAAATTCGACGCTCGGCTCGAGGATCAGCAGCCAGCTAATTTCACAAATTCGCTCTCTAATTACGTAGAGCCGGGGTAGGGCCTGGGATGTTATGCGCTCCGTTGTATACGGTGTCGTACTCCACGTGCTTGGACTATTTGCACTTTGCACAATTTATTCTATTTCGTTAACAATTACTGGATATATTCAAAACTGCCGACGCGCTGCCCGCGCGTCAATGACAATCTCCCGCCGCCGTCCTTTTTTTTAAAACAATCATATCACGGCCCGCCGTGAATATCCACGGCTTACCATATTTCCCTATTGCCTCAATTAATTGCGCGCGAAATATAAATTGGAACGGCATGGAAATTTGACCGTTACAGACTTTAATATGAACTGAACTGATATTTTATAATAAAATGTATTAAAATCCTTTAGTTCGTTGTAGAAAATTAAATAATAATTTAAAAATACGAAAACATTTCGTGAATGAGTCTTACTTCGACAGATATTGAATAAAACAAAATTAATTTGCGTGTTACGAATAGTAAAACTATCAAAGCAACACTAATTTAAATGAAATTATTTCTGTTGAATAAACTAATAAATGAATAAAGTGTATTTTAGATGGTTTAAATGTGGCTATAACATGAAAAATTATAAACAAAAATTGAATTTAAACTGATTTCATTAAATTAAATTAGCAAAAGCAATAAAAATCTAGCATTCAAGTTCATAATCATCTGCAGACACGTATTTCGAACTTTCGCTCTCTTCAGTACAACTTTATTATAAAATTGATTTTAAATACAAATAAAAACATTTACTAAAATAAATATAATGAAATTTGATATTTTTTTTGCATCCAGTTTTTGACAAAAATCGATCAACTTTTATTTTCAAATTGCACTGTATATATATTTTTTATTAATCCGCAAGGAGATTTTTTTCTGAATATAAAATGGTAAACAATTTTTTCCATACATCAAACTAAAGTAGAGAAATTGAGGACTTTTGGAAAAAAATTTAAAAATCAAGTACCCATACTAAACAATATACAGACCCTGTATATTAATACTCATATTTTTATGGATATAATTTAGTAATATACATATTTATTTAGATGTAATGTATTGATTGCCCGTTTCCGACATCATCATTGTACAATAAACCAAGTATTAAAAATATATACACACATACAGAAATATTCGTTATTGAATGCCTGAAATTCATTTATTTCATTTTTTACGATCAGCACGTTACATTTGGTTAAATATTGTGTTTTATCGAAAAAACGCCGTGTACATCAAACCTCGCTACTGGATTGGTCACTCGTAAACATCGAGTAATGAAGCCAAGCACGAGTTTATGTTGGAATCGTTCGCAAAAATACGCTGCAAATATTTTTTGCATGCATATAGCATAAAATAGTGGATGCGCCGGGCTTTCAATTATTTACTTGTATTTTAATAATGATATATTAAAGAGCTGATAAATATTTATGACATTTTTTGTGCAATGTATTTTTTCAAATATTGACTTATTTACATTTATAATAGCTTTTTTCAGTATATGCACTGTTTAAATGAAAATCTTAACAAATGCTATTTATATTAAATGTTTCAGTTAAATATAATACATTTGTTATTTAATTGAAATTAGTAATTGTGGACAAATTAAAGAGATCATATCATTTTGGTGATATTATATGGCTGAAACTTATTGATTTTTGTGAATGTGTGTTTAATAATATGGTATTATTACACAGAATAGAATATCTACAATATTTCTTACCACAAATAAACTATTTATGATAAAAACACGTAGTAAGTGAAATTATGGATTAGCACCCTCCTGATGATAATAACATTTCAATTAGAAATTCTATTATAATAAAATACAGAACAATTTAAGTATAAAATATTTATGTTAAAGCTTTATATTCAAATATTTTTATTACATAAATATGAAAAAACCAATTAAGATACATGTTATATAACATACATAATTTTATGATTTATTAAATTGCACACGAACGCAAATTAAACAACATCCTGCTTTAGCGGTTCCGTGTCCATTTTTCAAATGCAAATTCCCGGGAATAAATTATGGCCGCAACATGCGAAATATCATTTCATATAATTTTCCTCTTTAAAAATAATCTCTATCACCGTATAAATTGTGTCAGATAACTGAAAGTCATTAATTACCCTTGAAGTGACAGTTTACGTGAACGCCAAGAATTCAAGGTTTCGCAACGAGATAACGCCTGTTAATTAGTTATAAAGAAACGCTGATTTATTCAATTTTGTACCGAGGATGATTTGCATATATATCGCGAAGCTTAAATCACCAAACTCGCTGTTAATGGTGCAAAAAATTGGATTTATTTGTGATTATTTATATGATTCATTTAATATTAACGTATTTAACAGGAATTATATTAATCATAATATGCAGAATATGAGTTTATACAAAGGTCGATAGTATTATTTTATGATCGTTTTAAGTAAGTATTTTATCTCACGCTTTGGTATCCTAAAAATAACAATGCTTTATGCATACTTTTACAGTGCCGTTTACTTCGTTCTGGAATGGGAGAGGTGTAAAAATAATAAGGTATTTTCTTTTGTCGCATTCAATGTATTTTATGTAAAATTGCCTGCGATAAGTTCTTATTTATTTTTTATATCTTGCTTAATTACATGTTAATTAATTTCACAACCTCATTTAAATTTAAAATGTTAATATACTTTTAATAAATATTTTAACATAAATTTAATTTAACGTTAAATATGTAAGCAGTATATTTCCATTTTTAAATTACAAATCAAAATTAAATATCTGAAATGATTCGAAAATTATAAATATTATCAAAGAAGAAATCCCAGTCTTTATATGAATATTCTGCAATAAAAACAATAATTAAAAGCAAAATATGAACATATCTTAACTATATATATCTAAGGTTGGGAATCAAATTATCTCTAACCGAAATCAGTTTTGAGAAAATAAAAAAAACATGAATATTCTAATAACAGTTCTTTAAAAACTTCCTAATGATAATGATAAGTTACTTGTTTTTATTCTAAGGGATGTTATGTGAACAATTTAGAATATTTTTCAATTTATTAATTTGAACTTTCAAGTTTCCAACAAAAATAAAAATTATATTAATTTGTTCTAGACCTATATGATTTTTCGTAAACATTAATAATTTTTGACCGATTTCAATCCTACCACATTATACAAAAAGATTTGATAGAGTTCTGTATTCTTTAATATATCAATTATATGAAACCATATATATCAGATAAACTACATGTTTTTTATTTTCGTTTTTTTATAAATCAACCGATGGATTCTTATCTGAATAATCGTGGGTAATATGATAAAAACTTTTAATATAATTCCTACTTTGTGACATTAGGTGCACCACAAAGCTTAATAGCAGGCTCTAATTTGTATTATTATTAATGCTTTTTTTAGAAAAGGAAAACTGTGAACATCATTGTGCAGATATTCTCAAAATTTATTCTGTGGTTAAAGTTTATAATTGCTGTTGAAAAAATGTGTGTTCCAAGTTACTAACGCAACATATATGGACTCCTAAAAACCAACATGAATCCCAAATGTTTAAAAGTGGACAACGCGTATTTTTAAAATTTTAGATTTTAATGGGAATTTGGACACGGCGGGACGGATCTCGGGCTAACGGTATTGGGGAATATAGTTTTCCTCTATTTAGCTACTTTATTTTGTTTTATTATTTATTAGTAAATGTTTAATTTTTAATTTAAAAGCTATATAATTTAGTGTCCGTATATATTCCTGCAGATTATGAAATTGTTGAATGTTGTCACTTGTCAGAGATTGTGTATATTGTCTTGTTCTGAATTTTTCTGTCCTGATGTTTGATCTTCTTCTTGTATTGAATGTATGGGTCTCCTTATTAAGTTTTAACTTAATGCCTGTTTTGATTAGTTTATTTTTTATTTTTATCAAGCAGAAATGACTTAAGCGGATCTGAATTGGTTTTCGAAACAGCATATTAGATGTGTTTGTTCCAATTAAATCTTCCGTCCATGTTAAGACGAAAATATTTAGCTTAGTTAATCCATGGAATAAGGATAATAATAATAATAATAATAATAATAATAATAATGTTTATTAACGGTTTAACCTTTTTACAAAATTCTACAATCATAAATATTACAGTATATTTAGTACTTAAGTAACTTAACCTAAAATAGAGTAAGGTATTACTAATGCGAACAATAATGAATATGTTTTAGAGAAAGCATAAACTTTGCGTGCGAATTTGAGAAAATATTAAAATTAGTATTAAGCGAAAGTGCATTCGAAATACGCATAAAACGTGTTATTGGACTATTAAGACCATAGTTCGTTCTATGGAACGCTATACGAAATATAGGGGGATGTCAAACTGGGAGATTGTCATATTTAATGTAAAAGTCCACGAGAGATAGGAGATCGGAACATTTAATTTCACCACTAATGATTTTAAAAAAGTCGACATGTCGGCATAAAATCTTCTACAGCATAGAAGATCAATATGAAGACTTGATCTTATTTCTACAAGGTCAATATTATTGCTATAACCTAGTTTAAACGAAATAGATTTTAAGAATTTATTTTGTATATGTTCAATTTTATTTTTATAGACCTAACATTTTAGAAGCGCGATTACAAATGTAATTAATATGATCTTCAAATGACAATTTGCAGTTAAACAATATACCAAGGTCCTTTATTACGCTCACTTTAACTAATGTGTTATTATTAATTTCATAATAAAAACTATGCGGCGATTTCTTATGCGAAAAAGTAATAGATTTACATTTTTCGGTATTAAAAAATAAATAATTTTGGCAACACCAGTGATTTCACTTTGAAGCAACAAACAATCATTAAACGTTACAATTTCTCTATACAATTTTAAATCATCGGCAAATAACAGAAAATTCGAGTTACAGATTGCCTGTGAAATGTCGTTGATAAAGAAAAGAAACAGTAAGGGTCCACAATGAGACCCCTGCGGTACCCCAGATGGAACCAGAATAACATCAGAGATATGATTTTTGATTTTAACACATTGACTGCGATCAGTTAAAAAACTCTTAATCCATCTAACAACGGATTCATGAAATCCCAAAGCATACAATTTCAAAATTAAAACCATATGATTAACTTTATCAAATGCCTTGGAAGAATCTGTATAGATAGCATCGACTAAGTTTTTATTTTCCAAGGCATTGATGATAAATGATTCGTAGACCAATAAGTTTGAAGTAGTTGATCGTCCAGAACGAAACCCATGTTGTTCTTCAATTAAAATATTACTGCACATCCAATGAATTTTGAAAGATATAAGTTCATCGAGTAGTTTTGGTATTGCTGATTGAATAGAAATACCCCGATAATTTGAGATATCATTCTTACTACCGGCTTTAAAAATAGGCGTAATATAACTTCTTTTCCAAAGAAATGGAAAAGTACTTGTAACTATAGAATGATTAAAAAAGATAAATAATGGTAAAGTTAAAGAATATACACAATTTTTAAGAAAGATATTAGGTATACCATCTGGACCTGAACTGTTGCTAGGTTTCAATGAGTTAATGGCATTAAATAATTCTACTTGGGAAATATTAAATGGTGAATGTATTACTTCTTTGTCATAGTTAAATGACGGTACTTGTATTGGTGTGTCATAATTATAAACTGACGAGAAAAAATTTGCAAAGAGATTTACACATTGTGAACCCTCGTTACTGGTCTGGCCATTATAATGCATGACACTTGGAAAATCATGATCATTATTAGTGGTTTTTACAAAATTCCAAAACTTTCTAGGATTCTGATGTATGCTGCTATTTACGGATTCGATATATTTATTATATAAGTAATCTCTTAAATGATTACAACGGGATCGAAGCAGTTTAAATGTCTGGTAGTTTTCCGAAGTTTGATATTGCTTATATTTTTTATGAGCATTTGATCATCTCTTTGTTAAACCAGGGAGGGTAAGTGGAACGCCTAATACACTTAGTAGGAGAAAACATTTTGATTGCATCATACAAAAACTTGCAGAGAATATCGACCATAGTATCCACATCATTTACATTTAAAACGACCCGCCAGTCAATAGATGATATATATATATATATATATTGATTAACAGCATAATAATTAGTTTTTGCAAAATCATAAATATATTCCTCATATTTGATCAGCTGTTGTGGTTCATTAAATTTAAAAGAAATAAGATAAGGAATATGGTGATAAGTAATATTAAATAACAAGTCGGGCGCGTTAGATACAAAAACTCCTTCGTGGGCAAATATTAAATCTAAAAATACATTATTTTCATTGGGGATTTTACATATTTGACAAAGATTATGAAAACTAAAACGGCTAATTAAAAGTTTGGTTACAGCTGAAGCCTGATTATTGGTGATAAGCTCAACATCATCATTTGACCACGTTGCCGATGGTATATTGTAATCACCACATATAAGTAATTTAGAGTTGGGGAATTGATCATTAATAATATCAACTGTATCACAGTGAAATTCAAATTTCTCAATTGACGAGTTAGGTGGAAAATAAACAGCGCCCACAATTAATTTTTTAGCACCAATAGAGATCTCAACAAATAGTTGTTGTTATTACTGGTATTAATGGCCTTACAAATAAGATTTTTATGAACTGCAATTAGAACTCCACCGCCACGAGTTTTATTACTTGTATTAGGATTACGGTCCTCACGAAAAATATTATAATTAGGAAGTTTCAACTCGTAACTTTGAGCTTCACTATCTAGCCATGTTTCTACTATAATAATAATATCATAAAAAGTACAATTAGCATTTAACATAAAATTTTGAAGTTTCGTCCGGATGCCACCTGCGTTGTGGAAGAAAACATTTAGTTTTTTGGCAGATTTCTTGGTTCTGTGTGTGTAGACGACGTCTTGACGATTTTTGGAACCCCAGAGATAAATTTTATAATCAAGTTATCCTCACCATTTCCCTTTCTTCGAAGTAATTGTTTTTTAGGAGAATTAAACTCGTCCCTTTGAATTTTGGTTCTATCAAAACCAAATTTGATGGCATTATCCTTTGAATTAGTTGTTTTCGTAATTATATTTCTCACACAATCATTATTCTGGAGAATTGGTTTTAATGGTCGAGCTCGAGAATTTTTAGAACCAACACGATATATTTTTATTAGACTAAAATCAATGGCAAGAGGCGTTAAAATAGTTTTAATGGAAAATATTTAATATTCTTGTCTGGCTTGAGGTGTTGTTGCCTGTGATTCGGGAACATTGTAAATCATCAAATTATTAGTTCTTCTACGACGATCTTCTACTTCATTGACGATATCGAAGTCCAAATTACTAGTATTTCCGGATATGCATTTAGTTTCCAGTTGTACAATCCTTTCTTTAAGTAATGCAATATCTTCTTCAATCGCATTAAATTTTAAGGTCATATCTTGTTTTAATTCCCGAACTGTATTTTGAATCGCGCCCTGAATCTCTAGTTTCATAAGAGGACCAAATTCATTTTTGAAAATAGCACGGATAGAATCTAACAATGAAAGATCTGATGAACAATGTACGTTGTTGACTATTCCAATGGATGGCCGTTTCGTTGTAAGTTGTGCTGAATTAGACGAAACGCACTTTTGGCAAAACCATTTTTAAAATATGCTACTTCTTTTAAAGATAAACCATCTAAGCAATCAGCATGAAAACGACTGTTACAACCCACACATTTTAAACCCTTCGAGCGAGGCCCAATATAATGGTTGCATCCTCCGCAGGAACGAGTCATTTTAAGATAAAAAGGGAATTAGTAATAAATTATAATTCAATAAGATAGTGGAAAGGAGTACATAAGAAAACAAAGGTAGTTGTATATATATATAATAAGTAATAATCGTTTATGATAAGGATGCGGCAGAAATTTTCACGGCCGGGGTCACGGGCAATGAACTCGGCTGAGTTTCGGAATAAGGAGAAAAAAACATAAATATGGAATAAACGGAGAAATAAATGAGGTTATTTTAAAAACATCCAAATATCTACTAAATAAGCACAAATTACACTGCTAACCTGTATCGATAATAAGGGCGACATGCAGGGCTATAGAAGTACGTTTGCACTGAGAATTAAAACTTTGTAAATACGACAAATTTAACTTTTCACTGTCACCGATATACATACACGTGCACTCTTGCAAATTTGATGACTTGAATGTGAGGCTACTTAAGATAATCAAAAACCCTGGGAGAAGTGAATGACTTGGCTTTTCTCTGTCTTAATAGATTTGCTATTCCAGTGCCTAATCCTAGTGTTTGTCGAGGATTTCTATTTTACTCATCATATGCCTGGTATGTTTTTTACGACACATATATACGGTATCATCCGCGTACTAAGCCGTTAGTATGTGATCAGGTGCCATGTACATATTTGTTGTACAAGGTAGAAGATAGCAGTAATCCCTGTGAGACGTCTAGAGTCATTTATCTTCGTTCGAAAATAGCATATACACATGGTATCTAAAAAGTCTTTTTAGTGATAAACTTTCTAGACTCACCAGGTATGTGGGGCTATTTTGATTAGTCCATCTCTTCATAAAATACTGACACAGTATATGATTTCAATGGTTTTATTACCCTATAACAATGTTTCACCACACAGTGGCTTCTTCAGGTAGATGTTATAGATTAATAATGAAACCATATCTTCATATCATACGTATCAGTATTTTATTAAGTGATATAAAGTTTCAACAAGTAACCGCCTCATCAATCCAGTAATTAGTCCATTTTCATAGATGGGGTCAAGAGCCTTAGAAACGTCTGAAAATGGCTAAGATTCTTTATTTACGATTAAAACCTTTGATTATATAATCGTTGGTTCAGACTTGTTTGTGGAAAGACGCGCATTTTATAAAGCTGAGTTGAGCGTAATGGAAATTTTGTAGTCTAAATTAATTAAAAAAAAGGATAACACTGATATAATTGTGTTTTATAAATTTAAATACACAGCCCCACCAATCCAAGTTTGTGATCATTCACTTAGAAAAACGTATATAATTTCTTGAGCAGTTTACCTAATACACAGAATAAACTATAGGTCGATGATTTTGTACTACTTTGTAATCTTTTTCGGATTTAGAAAATTAACTAGAGTAGCCTGTTTTAATATCATTGAAATTCAGCTCATTCGTTTTAAATATATGCGAGGAACATAATTGCCTTAAGATAAAGATTCTTGAGACAATCGTAATTAATTTATTATATCTGGCCACCTTTTGTTCGGTGTTCTTTTTGATAAATTTAAATACTTCTCTAACCCTAATTAATTTACGGACACAGCTTGGAAATTGCTTAAAGCAATAAAGAGCCTCTTCGATTTCATCTATAAGCTTATTGCTAGTGGTGTCCTCGAGAAGTGCAAATCCAGGATATCCGCTTTATCTTTTACGAGGTGATAGCAGGAGTCATGACTCTGGTTTTGATGTCTTTAAGATCTTTAATAACTAGGGTTTGTTGTGCCTTTTCCAATGGTCATTTTGTAGTTATTTAAGCACGTTCTTGAAGGATTTATTGAAAAGATATCGACGGATATTGAGCGGATCATCTGAAGAGACCTTCTTTACTGTGGAATATATGCCAAGATTGTTGGTTTGAGTTTACGTGAAATGTTTTTTAAATGAAAATAACACTTTGTTTATTAGTTACAAGGGGAATAAAGTATGAGTGTTTTAGTTAGTAAGCAAGATACTTGGCTCCAAGTATTGTGGGAATATCTTCGTTGAAGATTTAATCATAATCTTAAGGAATTAATGATTTCGGTGTTGATTGATAAACACCAGTGACTTTAACTTTTTTGACGTTTACCCAGACGATGATCGATGTGTTCTAAATGTTGTGTATCTGGTCCGATCTTGTTCCGATCTTTTAGGTCGTTTACGTTCAAAGTTAAAGTTCTGTACGCCTTAAAGATTATTGTATTGTTTAGAATTAGAAAAGGTAGGAGGAGTGTTAACGGTGCCGCGGAAGACGTCCTGGTGACGGACTGGCAAGGAAGTAGCACAGGCGGTACTCTCTGGAACCAACACGCACTGGATGCGGCACAGGGGTCCCTGGCGAAGCTCACCATCGATTAGCAGCCGCAGGCTTCGATTAAACAGTTTCCCGCAAGTGCTACTTGCTTGAGCTTTCACGTGACGTCAACGGGTGGTCACCGGCTAGCTGTGAAAAGTAAGGAACAAGAGAAAATGTGTAAATTAAAACATGGGACCGGAGAAAAAGAGAATATATTACAAGACAAAGAAACATAGAAAAATATACAATTAATTTGAAAGGCAAGAGGCTTGAATCGGCAAAGCCGACCAGGCTGACCACCGCTGCTGATGGCAGACGACTGGTGAATAGCGAAGGTCTGGGTCTGGTTTTATAGGGTGATCTTGGGTACCGCGGCTTTGTTTCGGTCACATAGGCCCCGTAATTCCCGGAACAGGTAATAATCTCGTTTGGATTATTTCGATAATGCGGAATTTATGCAAATTATTATTAGGAGCAATAGGTAGCTCATAAAATAGATTAAAATATAATTACGCATTTGTTACGACGTTCAGGTAAACTGAACTCCGGTAACAGGGGTAACACTTCCTCTGACTTGGCCAAGTCTTTTTGGGTCGCGTTTGCAATCCAAGATGCTATGTTCGCCTGAGCATTTTACCCAGAGAGGAACTAAATTATAACGTAGAAAGAGCCTAGAACTATTATCGACAGCATTTAATTTTAACTCATGAACTGAAACGTTCCATTAGGAATTCATCAAATATCTGCCTAGCATATAAACATATTTCTTTTAAAATATCAAAGAATTTACCATTAAAAAAATGGTAGACACTACCTTTTTAATATATTTCATAAATGATGGGCGAACTCTAAAATGTTTCTCTTTACCTAAAAAAACTAATTCTACCAATTTTTAAGAAGTCAGCCAGCAGAGAACGTGGTAGCGACTCTGTAACTGTATACTAAAGGTTAAGTAAAATGAGATTGAACTGGATTCAATAATCTATCATGAATATCCTTTTTGTAAGGTAGTAGCATACTCTTACGAAATAAAACTTCTCCTCCGGGGATATTAAAAGGACTGGTTAATGGCATTGGATTTTTCCAGTCAAAAATGCATTATAAATTTGGTCTAAGTGGTGGCCAATTAGAACATTTTGGGGCGTTGATGTTTCACATCGATATCGAACTTAGCAAAATTGATCATAGGCAAGGAGGTCGTTATCCAACTATCAGATCTTCAATCCGTGTGTCAAGATTGGTTTTAGTGTTCGAGTTTCCGCATGGTGGCAGCACTGCGCTCTTATATTTGACCACGTTGCATTAAACATCATTCGGAACTTGTTTTTGTGCAGTGAATTTGCTTCAAAACATCTGAAAATGCAAAGACAACGTTGCTAAGTGGATTCAAAGTGTTTTTCTTAAGTTTGTGGATGTTATATGCTCGGAAAATCATGACAAATTCACTCAAATATGCGTATTTGCAGTACTTTGCAAGTCGTCCCTATTATGAGCCAGAACAACAAAACCTGTTCTCTGTACTACTTGTGAAGGACGTTTTATTGCCACCTCTTCTCATTAAACTTGGCCTTATTAAGAACTTTGTCAAAGCACTCAATCGCGAAGGACCGGATTTTCAGTACTTAATCAAAATGTTTCCAAAAACCCAAAAATCAAAGAAGGAATATTTGCCGGACCTGATATTCAAAAACTATTGGCTGATGCAAAGTTTACAAAACGCCTTATAAAGCAGCAGCATAGATATTGTTTCAACGTGTTGTTCACAACTTTATTGGTAACCACAAGTCATCGAAATACAAGCAAGTAATCGACATTTTTTGCAAAATTACCACAAGATTGGAGCTCGAGTATCTCTCAGGACACATTTTCTGCATTCACATCATGATTGTTTCTCACAAAATTTGAGCGACTTGAGCGACGAGCAAAGAGAGCAACTACAACAAGATATAGCGAAAATCGAAAAGAGATACTAATATTTCGAAAACTAGAACCACTTTAAGAAAACGGGCTGCTGATTTGGATTCAGCCCCCCAATTTACCTTATAAACAGTTTTTGGTTGCGCACGTTCAAAACCGTGTATACTTGTGTAATCATTTTGTAAAAATTAACCCTAGTTTTGGGTGCTATCTTTGGTCTAGAATGTATCAACGGCCATTTCATTCAAAGGGACCGTTTTTCCTAATTAATGGCATATTAGATTAGATTAAACCGTTGTAGATGTTCGTTAAAAATTATTCCAAAGTATTTAACTTTATCTTGAACAGGAATTCAAAACACTCCAAAAGTATATTTTGGGAAGTCGATGACTTTATGTTTATTTTTGCTGAAGTACACAGAGACACTTTTATTAGCATTTATCGCTCAACGCCACTTATGAGCCCATTCATCAAAGGAGTCTAGGGCCTTCTGGAGAGTTTTTTCCAAAAGATCGCCATATGTATAGAAGAGCAGTGTCATCAGAATATTGTGTGATAATGGCCGGAGTCAGATTCGATATGTTGCTGGTATGAATATTATACAAGGCAGGAAACAGGTCAGAACCCTGTTGAATGCCTGCTAATATCGAAAGATGAGTGGAGAACGTATGTTCACCTCGGTAGAAAATTTCCTGTTACGAATGAAATCGTACATTGTTCGAATTAAATATTCTGGGTACGTAAGCCCTATTATTTATAGATAAGGCCATAGTGCCAAACTCTGTCAAATGCCTCTGAGACGTCTAGGAAAACTGCGATAGTGTCTCTTTTGATGACAAAGCCCTCATTGATCTACTCAGTTACACCCACCAGCTGGTTATTAGTGGACATACCGGCCCGAAAACTGACCTGGGAGTTGAAAATAATTTTTTGGTCTACAGTATACACCGAAAGACACATTAGCAGGATATTTTCAACAAGTTTGCCTATAATACTAAGCAAGCTATTTGGGCGATAATTTTGAGGAAAAGTTGGTAATTTTTCCACCTTGACCATAGCAATCAACTTCCCAGCTGATCGAAAAGAGCCCAGCTACATTTAGACATTTGCAATGTTAAGCAGAGGGGTTCTACCCTCTTGGCCAAGATTTTTTAACATTAAGGTAGAAATACCGTCTTGAGCAGGAGCTTTAAAATTTTTAAGCAATTTAATCAGCTCATCGAGCTCTTCCGGATTGGTAACTTCGCAAGACCACATATGAGTGGTATTAAAAATGTAAGATCTAAAAGATCTTTTGACATCATCCCAGGGTTTAAAATAAATTGCCATTCTGGGAAGTCAACGAACGCTTCTGATTTGTCAGAAACTGACAATCCTTTCTTGAGCCTTTTGAAAGACCTGAAAAGCTGTTTTGAAGTTAATCGTCGTATTGATGACAGAAAGGTGAATGAAAGAATTTTCCACCTTCAACTTGTAATTAAGCCAGATGATGGATTGAATTTCTGTGACAGGTCTAGCTGTTCCGACTGTTAGGTCTAAAAAAACCGGATTATGAATATGAATAACATTAGGTCGAAAATTTGAGTTTGCGTGAATGAAAGTTGGGCTCACAGGATTCACCTTTTTGATATTCATCATCAAGTTGCTAATGAACTGACGCAGGGTTCTACCATTACGGTTGGATAGTCTGCTGTTCCACTCAGGGCTTTTGGAATTTAAATCGTTGGTCATATTGGTTGGCATACCGTCATTGAAAACAAAATTTAAGTCATCAGGCAACAACTAGTAGGAAGGCAATCGTTATGCTGAGATGATTTTTAAGAGGCCATATTCTGTATTAAGAACAATCTCAGTTGCCTTGTCGAACTTAAGCAATGAGTGGGCTAGCCCTTTCTTAATAAAAAATGCGGTACGGTTATGACTTTGGTCGTTGTTATTGACCTGTAGGTACGCCATGTAACCTAGAATTCTTAGCTTCAGACGTAGCTGAGATTAGATTCACTCGTCAGTATAATTCTCCTGAACAAAAAGCTCGTCAATACCTTCTCGAAGCCCATTCTAATTCAAGAGAGAATCTAGAAGATTAATCTGGTCGTTATATTTTACAGATATTTGTCATAGGAAACGCTAGGCTTTTTTATTTAGGCAGACCGAAAGCTGTGGTAACGCAAACGCGATAATGACTCAATCGGCATCAGTATGAAATGTTGATTATCTAGTGAATAATTAGCAATAAATAATCAACACCGATGACATCATTATCGTCGAAGATTCCTACAGTGGGTGACACGCCTTGTGTCTCGAGATTTGTCAGTTGACATTTTCATTTACAGATTAGTTCCGACTTTGGTAATGATCCATAAAGATTAAAACACATGTACATATATATGTATTATAACAAATGTAATACTTCTCCCAATTTAAACCTTTTCTTCCAACAAGTATTAAATACCAGAGCTATTATCCTCAGCAGACATAGGGATCTCCTTCTCGCGAACTTAATTTTAATTTTGACTTCATCCCTAGATATCTTGAAATAATATTGGATGAAAACTCTTTTGGAAACCTCATTGAATATCTATAAAAAAATCGATGCTTTAAATTTTATTAAAGCGGTCAGTAATAAGAAGGAGCAGCTACTTCCTACAAATTTTATATTTAGCCCACTATTGATTACTTTTGTAACTTCTATGCTCAAGCGTATAAGTTATTACTTAGATTAATACATTGACTGCAATAGCTAATCCTTCGGACTTGCCTAGGAGTAATGCGTTCCTTTGTTTGACGGGCTAACGTTTATACAGGTTATCTTTTTAGACATATAGTATCAGAATACTTGGATTTTTTCTCTAGAAGGATGAGTGATATTAATAAGTTCCCATTGAAGTGACTTGGCAATAAAAATATAAAATTTTATAGAATATAAGTCTAGTTGGTGTAATAATAATTTTTGCAATGCAAGCATGTTTACAATTGCTATATAAATATAGTAGACACAATCTACTGTAATACAAATATTTAAAAAAAACTCAAAGTACTATAAAGCATTAGTTGCAATATTTAAAAATCAAATAATCAAATAAACCATTGAAGAATGTTCTAAGAAATATGTAATGAAACGCTAGTTACTAATTCAAAACTAAAATGAATAGGACTGTCCATTTGCAATCGCGCCAGTTACACATAGGACGTAGATAAATACATATGAGGAAGCGTTGGTTGAGGTGAAGCCGTCCATTATCCCGTCTCCATTTTTGCCCCTAGTGGGATACTGAATAGAATGTCTGAATAATCCAACAGCCTGTGGCTTTAGGGGGAATATTCGGTAGACTAAAAATTGTGTTTTGGGGGGAGACACGACGCCGGACGACGCCGAATCGATGGCCTAGCGCCCCCTCCCTCCTGTCTTCCCGACACGCACAAGACTTGCGCGCAACCTGACCAACAACAGTTGGTTACCAGTTCGCGGAGTGTCAACAACGCGAAACGCGGCGCGTTTTTCCCGGACAAGAAGGAAACAAACAAAACACACACATATATACATACACGAAAAAAAGACAACAGACACCGACCCGGAAAAGCGCCACAAGTTTGTGCTCAGTGACGTTGAAACCTGTCTATAAGTGAAGTGAACGAAAAAAATTCCTTTGGCTTTTCATACCTGGAGCGGCGGCGTGTGCACTGATCGATTGGACGAATTATTCACGCTTAATAACCCGTTTAACTGGCCATTTAATTGGCCGATAAAATTTTTAATTATCCCTCGGGAACCTAATTCCCGCTACAGGATTGCCACCGTGGAAAATAATTTTCTGGGCGATTGCCAGGTGAATAATTAAATTGGGGGGAAATGGCTCGGAGGAGCTGCAAATATGCGGGGATCGTGTGTGTTAAAATGATTCTTAGTAAAATTTTAACTTTGAATTGATGTGAGTCGATAGAAATAATTATTTGAATGATGTATTTTTATTAAATTTAAAATTCTTCATTAATGGCCCAGATGCAAATGTTTTTAAAATAAAATAATAACGCATAGATTTGATACAAAAACAGTTTTATAAAATACATTTTTATAATTGCTTACCATATTCAATTAAGTTTGAATTTGGAGTATTTTATTGAACTTCTCTACGTTGTTTCGCCTTATTGTGACAGCCTTATTCAAAGAATTCATTGAATAATTGTAGTCAACTTAATTAAAATATTTAAAACCCATATTTTACGTATTAAATATTTGATTAAAGATTAAATATTTAGGTACAAAGAAAGACATCTTTTAAGGTATGAAAAAATTAATTGATCTTAAAAATCTAACATATCATAAAAACATTTATTTAAATATTAATCTCATAAAATAATCGTAATCCATGTCATCAAAAATTATAACTAAAGAAAACTTTATTTTTGCTCGGGTAGAAATGTTATAAATATAAAAAAATAATAACCCAAAAATACCGCTTTGTATAGTACATGTTTAAAATTGTATATAACATTTAATTAATAAAGTTTGAGTTTCAAGTATTTAATTAAAAATCGCTACATTGTTTTACCGCATTGTGTCTTCCTTGTGTATAGAATTCGTTGAATAATAACAGTAAGTTTAATTGAAATAGTTGAAACTCATATTTTACCTACTTATTCGATTAAAGGGTAACAATTAACGTATATAAATATCTTTAAAAAAATGAAGATAAAAAATTACAAAAATCAGATAATATTTGAAATCTTAAGCAACTTAAGAACATTAAAAATAACTTAAAAGTCTTAGTGAAAATCATAATTCATAAGTAAAAAAAAATATTACGAGTATTATCTAATTTAAAAAATGCATCAAAACGTAATATCTTGAAGCATCAATCGAAATGCAATAACTACTTTTGAAACTGTTTCTTATGGTTATCTTCAAATATGTTTAATTGATAACTGGTGTATTCTTTAAGTAACTTCATTTTTTGTTATCTAATATTCTGTTTTAATAATTGTATGTGTCCTTCCCTCTGCTCAAATAAATGCTTGAAGAATGCGCTTTTTTTATGAATTAAAATTAGCTTCATGAAACTTATCTAATCAAACATATATACATACTAATTCATGATTATTGAAATGAGTTTATGTCTGAATTAATTAAGTTTAATACGCCAAAGCCCTTAAAAGTATTATGTATATAAAATAAATTAATAATAAAATGTATTAAAATAAATTAAATAATATGCAAGTAATACTTTTAATCAACTGGCTTATTAAGATTTCTATTATATATGAAAATAATATTCAAGTTATCAGATTGGGAAATTTCTTTCTATTTTTGCAACTAATACAAATATGTAGGAACAATTAAACATAACTACCAATTATATGATTATTGATGAGGCTAATATTTTAATAAATATCAATCATGCAACTTGAACAAATCATCAGAACCCTAAAATGATGATCGATGAAGCTGGTATTTAACTGAATATCAGAATTATCAATCATTCAATTTGAAGTCTACAACTGGTTAGAAAAGTTTTATTTTATCTACATATTTGTATTGGATTTGGAAAGGGTATAAATTCCACAGGTTTTTGTTTTTTATACACGTTGTCCCCTGAAATTTTGAATACGGGCATTTTAATGCATTACTCGTTGCTTAGTTACCACGATTGTCACATTTTAATGGATTGACCAACGGGAAATAAAATAGGGAATCAAAATGAGACATATTTACACGTTATTTTAATATTACTATTTTTACGGACACCATGCTGACGTAACGAATAACAAGTAACTACAATTTTCATCTTATTAAATGTTCGAAAACATCTCCTTGTTGAGCCAAGCGATATCCCAAACGATCATAAAATTCCCATTTTGAAGCTATATAAGTCAAATTGACATTCGTTTGCAGCAACAACCATGGCAACCAATAATAATAATCGAGATGCAATACAAACACATTACTCATATTCAAAATTTCTGGGGACAACGTGTATATATTATTTATCATAAACTCAGCTAATTTAAAATTATTAAGATACTCTTATTGTTCTAAAATTACTTCGAAAAGTAGAGAACACTTTTATATTAAACTGCAGACATTTTTCAAACATACTAATAATAAACATAAAAACATACATTTGAAAAAAAAACTTGTCTTTCTGTCTTGTCTTGAATTTAATGATGAATGTAAAAAAATATTTTTGTAAGCTAGCTGCACCATTCTGATGATTCATACAAATGAATTCATGAATTGTAAAAGAAGGATATTTATATTTAGTTGGAATATTTGGGTTATGGGAGATACAGAATTTAGTTAATAGAGGTTGGTGTGGGAAATGGGTGAATTTTAGTAATTTCATTTGAGGGATTATTTATTGCGTAAGAAGAGTATCAATGTTTGGTTAAGGTTCTTATGTCAACTGGGAAGTGATGAAGGATGGTCGGAGTTAGGTGAAACATATTGCGCCATAATCTAACAAGGGCAACATATTGATTTATATATATGTATGCTGCAGTTTTTATTGATACTCCTTCTTGTTTGTAAGTTAGTGATCTGAAATATCGAACTTTAGTTTTGATTTAGTTTTATTGATAGTGCCTTTGATTTAAAGAAGAGTTTTGAATCAAATAAGACGCCTAGGCATTTGCAAGTATTGGTGGGATAAATAATTGTATTATTGATTGTAATTGCAGGAGGTGTGATTTTATTGGTTGGAATAAATAGTTGGGAAGAATTAAGTTTAATTCGCCATTTGAAGCACCAGACTTAGAATAAAGTTAAAATAGGATTGAAAAGAAGGTTGATCGATTTCAAGGGTAAATGAATGGCCAAAAATGATGGCGTCATTCACGAAAATCAAGGAGTGTTGTGAAAAGTTAAAATAACATTAGTAATATTAATATTGTGGCAAAATATGTTGTAAAGGAAAAAACCTTGTTAGATTGGGAAGGAATGGAAAATAGTTTGTCTAACTCTTACTTCGCGGGATCATTTGGAAAGGAAGTTGTGTATAAGGATTACTATATGATGGGATTTTTTGAGTAGGAAATATTTATATTAGAGTTTAATATTTCAAACCGTATATCTACGAATAACATGGTTGACTTTTTAGGGAGAAGTTCAAACTGGTAATTAAGAATGGATTTAATGAAGTGTGCAAGAGTTTTTGTTATATAAGTGATTCAACAATTTTTCCTATTACGGACAGGTGTGTAATTGGACGGAAGTTAGAAACAAGTGTGGGATGATTTTTATTTTGGAGGAAAACATGTTTCCATTCGGAAGAGAAATATTATTGGGAGTACAAAAATTAAACATTTTTAAAATAAAAAATAAAAGTGTATTTTGTATAGAACTTTTTTCTGGATCGATTTGGGAATATTTATTAAAGTGTAATATAGAATAATAATCTACCTTGTCTATTGAATCATCATTTGCATATGGTAAAAAGTAAGGTGATGGGTATATTTAATAGGAAACATTTAACCTATTTTATCGGTAAAGAAAACCAAAATAATATTTGGTAAGGGAGGCATACAAAGATATAACTGTAAGGAATGTAATAGGCTGGTAGTTTGTGACATACGAAGGTTTACTGTCGGATTTAGGAATCCTAACGATTTTCCTTGCTTGCAATAATTTGTGAAAGTATTGATTTTAATAGAAATAATTAAGAAGTTTGAGGATACATTTCGGATGTTATGCGGAAGGTTTTGAAGGGTGGGTATTAGAATGAGCCCGTTTTTTTAGATGATGCCACAAACATGTCTATAATAGTTACATTAGGTAACCTGGTTAGCCAATTGACTTCTTCCTCTCAATCCTTTCGTTCAACAAAATTATAATTCATTTAGATACTGATGCCTTAAAAAGAGCGGTATTACATTTTTTGAACTAGAAATATAAACTACCTCATTCGTATTTTGATGGTTTAAAAGTATTTGCCTTAATAAAATATATTTCATTTTATTATTGCACCAGTTACAGATATTACTCAGAAGTTATATTTCCAATTAAAGTGCCTATTAAGAGACATTCTTAATTATTATTACACAATATCTTATTTAGTAACTATAGTTTGAGTTTAGCCTATCATTATCAAACTAAATCATTTAGTTTGATAATGATCAATACTTGATCGAATCATGTCATATTAACAAAGAAAGTATCTTATTAATATTTAGTGTACACATTAATAAAACAATGATTTGACTTACATTCAAGGTTTATATTGAAAGAAATTAAATACAATTTTCCAAAGTATTCGCCGTTGCTTCCTATAACTTTAGGTTATCTTTCAGGCAGCTGATGATTTCCATCTCGGTAAAATTTACGTCATTAATATGCCGGGTGCTGCAAAAAGTACCAGCTAAATCTCATGGTGTCTTTTGTATTGGAAGCAATATGTGTATTAAATATGGGTTTGATGAGGCTTTTACTTGGTGAAATTTCATTATATAGGAGATAAATAAAACACTTGGGTTTTTAAATTGTGTAAATTCTCAAAATTCAAGTGTTTTATTTATCTCCAATATGTGTATTAATTGACGTTGGTAACGTTCTGCAGTAACTGTTTCATCTGCTTGCAACAACTTATAATTAAGCACACCCTTCCGATAAATGCTGCGAAGAACCTTCTTTCCGAAGAGATACGTTTTAGGACCGACCCTGATGATTCTCCGAGATGTATTTATAACTAATTCCGTTTCGAATTTTCATAGAGTATTTATTCTCATCACCTATAACGATTTTTCACAAGAAAGACTTTTGACTGTTTATTGAGCAGAGAAAGAACCGTTGTCACTCGTTGGTTTTTGTTCTTTTTAGTGAGTTTATGCAGAACCCTCTTTATAGATCTTCCCCATCTTATGTAGGGTTTTGGAAATCGTGTGCTGGGTTACATCCAGCTTTTTTTGTACACTCTTTCTGACTTTAAACCGAACTTTCAGGGAGCATCTTCTCGTTGTGCACTTTTAACCCTTAGCTACACCTGGGGGTCCCGAAGGACTCCATCCTTTTATAAAAGTACTTTTTAATTATTCATATCTATTTATGTCTTCGTTGCTGTGGCATTTAATTTTTTATTAAAAATTATGCATTTTTTACATGGAAAAATCTTTTTATATATTTGACTGTAGTTTTTTGCAAGAATATTTTTTGAAAGAAGCCCTTGTACTGTACATATTTTTTTGAAATATAGTATAAAATACACCATTACCTACAATTTCAAGTCTTCATGTAACTAAATAAGAGTTTTACAAATTTTAAAGGAAAAATGCATTTTAAGAATTTTCTTAACTTATTTTCTCAATCCTCGAAGGAAAAGAGTTAACTCTCTAGTATGGCTGATTTTACTAGTCCATAGTGTACCAATTAACACTTTTGTACAATGTCTGTAGTCCTGTATAGAGGATAGAAGAATTTTTAAAGCAATTTTTCAACTTGGGGTCCTGGAAGAGCCCATGTGAAGTTGTGTTACAAAATTGAAGTAGTGCAGCTAAGGATTAAAGGCTTCCAGGATGTTATTTGTCGTTCAAAAAGAAATCACCACTTTTAAACCACTTCAACAGAATTTAATGTCAAAACTGTGAGGATAAATTTTAGGCCTATAGAGTGTAATTGAATAAGATATAATTTTAATAAATTTTACACAGTCCAAGGTTTTATGTCTAGTTATAAAAGATTGTCATTACATCACTGGGTCTATCTTTTGATATTATTATAATATCAACTCTGGTGGTTTTTTATTACATTTTTAGTTATGTTTTATTGGTTTTATTATAAAGTTATACTAAGTGACACTTAATTATTAACTCTCATTACATCAACTAGGATTGGACAATTAATTTTGTAACATTATTTCTATTAAAATAATTGTGTTTTATATAAAAATTAAGTATTATTATTTATCTCGAACTTCATGCGATTTACGCAACAAGATGATTTTTATGCATTGCTTTATATTATATACTTAACAATTATTTGTTTTTGACTATATTCAACGAAATAACTTAAGTTTCTTCAGAAATCCTTACTAAAAGAACATCATATACAGGGTGAGTTTTTTTCGATGTTCTCTATGGGAATCTCGAAAACTATAAGAGATAGAGAAACGGTTAAATGGGGAAGGAAGTGTAGATTAATGAGACGAATAAAATTCCACTTTCAAAGTCTTCAAAAAAGTCAAGGGTAACTAGATATTTTGAAAAAAAAGTATCATTTTTTTTCAAATCAATATATCTCGGTTATTATAACAGATAGAAAAAAAACTGTAAAAAACAAAGTTTTAGATAATTTTATGTAGATTAATAAAAAATAATCAGAATTTTATTTATTTTATTATTTTCCGAGATATGATGAAAATTTACATTTTTTTAAATGGAAACCATAGTTGGTTAGGGCCTCACCTAATAATATGTTGGCTTTACAAATTATTTAAATGATGCTTTTCCTAAATTATAAGTGGGAAGAAATAAACCAATTCCAGGGCCACCAAGATCTCCCGATCTGCGCGTTTTAGAACTTTTTCTGTGGGGTTATGTAAAAAACAAAGTATATGAAAAATCATATCAATCTGTGGAGGATTATAAACTAGTTGTTATTGAAACATTTAATTCAATTTACATGAGAATAGTCAAAAAGCCATAAATTCAATTCTAAAAAGATATAATTTATGTCATAATAGTATTAATAGTGGACTCTTTGACCATATTTTTTTAATATTAAAATTTCCTCCCATTGATGTATTGATGATTACAGAATTACTTTATGCAGTTGTTTCATTTTGATTTATCTCTGTAAAACTAATGATTACAATATTGCTAATATTATAAACAACTGCAATTGTTTTACTTTCATCTTTTTCATGGCTACCCATTTTTTATTTATAATAAAATTTAAAATGACTATAACTCACTCATTTTAAGAAATAACTATGTCGTATGCCATATTGGATTAAAGAGAAAAAAAATACCTTTTGAATGAGGTCACAGCCAACTAGGGTTTCCATTTAAAAAAATGAAAGTTTGCATCATATCTCGGAAAATAATGGCGATACAAATTTTCTGATTATTTTTTATTAATCTGCATAAATTTATCTAAAATTTTGTCCTTTACAGTTTTTTTCTATCTGTTATAATAACCGAGATATATTGATTTGAAAAAATTGACACTTTTTACTTTTTTCAAAATATCTAGTTACCCTTGACTTTTTTGAAAACTTTGAAAGTGGAATTTTATTCGTCTCGTAAATCTACACTTCTTTCCCCATTTAACCGTTTCTCTATCTCTTATAGTTTCCAAGATCCCCATAGAGAACATAAAAAAAAAACTCACCCTGTATGTAAAGTGATTGTAAATTGATTGATATTTCAAATTACGATAGAAATTTTAGCAAAATTTGTATCTCTTCCTATTATAAATTAACTTTTAAAGTTTGAGAATTTAGTTCGGAAAGTCTAGCTTTTTAGAATAAAAACTGCTGAAAATACAAAAATATTATAAATTCATTCATAATAATATACATAAAAATTGCAGTAATTGATACAATGTGGCAATAAAACAATTCGTGCAAATATTAAAATTTTAATTTAGGTTATAACTCGTTTTAAAACTATTTATATGATCTAAAATTTTATCAAACCGTTTCAACTTTTAATGTTATTAAATAAAATGGATCATTTTTTACTTTAGGTCAGTATGTCTAGTATGTTTATTTTTTAAATAATAATTTAATATAGACAAATTAAAAATTTGCAAAAATACACAAACAAGATAAATGAATTATTATAAATATATAAAAATTATAGTTATTTACAATACTTATTATTGATTGAAAATTTTAGTAACATATTACGTAATATAAAGTAAAATTTGTTAGTGCAAATGTTTTAATTATACAAACTGTATGTGTAAAATTAATACTTTCGGTGTTACATTCTTCATGAATCATAATTGTCGAAACATCTGTCAGGAAACTGCAAAATTAATTATGGACGATGATATAAAATCAAAAAAAACTTATTTAATAGAAAATTATTATTAATTACACAGGTCGACATGATTTTTGGTGTTTTGAATTTGATAAGTGTCCTTAGCTAATACGGGTACGTTGATTCTGAATGTGAATTTGGTTTGAGCCCATCACGTCAAGATATTTTTCAAAAAATTAAAAAAAACCTTGTGAGATATTTTGTATTAGAGCAAAGAAGTACCTTTATGATATTTCTTAAATTGCATTAAAATTATTACTTTAAAATACTTGATACATCGATATAAAATATTTTAGTATAATATTATGTTTATTTCATTTTAATGACTCTGTGGATACCTCAAAATAATATCCATGCTTCACTCAGAAAAGACTTGTACCGTGACAAAAAAATGTGCTGCATGATGCATTAGTTGACCCAAAATTAGTTCTTTTGCCTCCCCTTCACATAAAGTTAGGATAGATGAAGCAGTTTGTCAAAGCTTTAAATAAACAAGGTGACTGCTTTAAATACCTGTGCGAAAAGGATTCCTGCATTTTCTGAAGCTAAACTTAAATAAGGAATTTTTCTAGGCCCTGAAATTAGAACAGATTGTTCCCGAATACAATGACTCAGGATGAATCTGAAGTATGGAGTTCTTTCGTAGAAGTCATAGACGGTTTCCTTGGAAACAACAAGTCTCCAAACTACAAAGAAATTGTAGCCAACAAGGTCGAAAATTATAAAAAACTGGGATGCAATATGAGCGTGAAATTTTATTTTCTAAATTCCCACGTTAATTCTTTTCCCGATAATCTATCTTGGAGCTGTCAGCGAGGAACAGGGACAGAGGTTCCATCAAGACATAAAGGAGATGGAGAGACATTACCAAGAAAGGTGGTATATTAGAATGATAGCTGATTACTGCTGGACCTTGAAGAGTGACTCGCTCACAAAAACCCACAAAAAGAAAAGTGCAAAGCGCAGTTTTGAGGGAAAAAGAGAACGAGTTTATTAAAAAAAAAAAAAACAACAGTTGTCTAACGTAGATTATACTGCATTGTTCTTTTTTAATGAACAACTCAATTTTGCAGTGTAATTTTCTATTAAATATAGTTTCAATAAATAGTTTCTTAATATTTTTGCCAATTTCTATGAAAAATTTCAAATACTTTTTTCCTGAAAACCTGACATTCTGGAAAAAAACTAAACACAGATTCGTGATCAGCAACACCCCATTTACTATAGGACACCTATGAAATTTGAAACACTTCTTTATGAAAGCAAAATGTAAGCCTTTGGTATCGATTCCGTAAAGACTATACTATCAGCTAAATATTTTAGCCTGTTCTATTATTTTAGAAAGCATAAGTAGGGCGCACATGGACGAATACTTTTTATATATAATTTGCAAAGTTTGTCAAATATCTCACTCAAAAACTTTATTAAATAAGCTAAAAGTGTTAGTGGACATACCATCAATCTAAACTAATATTTGTGTTTAAGATATAATAACTAATATTCGTCAAATTTTTTATCTGTATTATAATTTTTTTTATTATTAGAAAAAAATAAGATAAAAATATGTTTATCTTTGTAAAACTAATAATTACAATATTGCTGTTATTATAAACAACTGAAATTGTTTTACTTTGATCTTTTTCTTGGCTACCTATTAATTAATTAATGAGAAAAAACAATCTATCGAATAAGGCTATAGCCAACTATGGGTTCTATTTAAAAAAATATATTTTAATAATCTGCATAAAATTATCTACAACTTTCTCTTTTACAGTTTTTTTTTTCTCTGTCGTAATAACCGAGATATTTTGATTTGAAAAATTGACTCTTTTTGCCTTTTTTCAAAATATCTAGTTACCCTAGACTGTTTTGAAAACCTTGAAAGTGCAATTTTATTCGTCTCTTAAATGTACACTTCTTTCCCTAGTAGTAGTAATGTTAGGCTATCGATCACGTGGTCCTTCCGCCATGTGTTATTTGTGTATTTGTATGTGTGTAAATGAGCTTGTTACTTTAAAGGATAGTCCCCGTTACTTCAAAGCACCATTAATTGTATCCCAATGGTGAATGGTACCGGTCACCCATCCAACTGCTGACCCGAACTAACGTTATTGCACTTTTGCTAATTCGGCCGCAAACGAATGCGCCACCACCCTATTTAATCGTTTTTCTATCTCATATAGCATGATGAGAATTATGAGTTGTTGAAATTATCGGATTTGTATCGCGAAGAGCTACAGTTTCTGTATTATTCAAATCTTCTAAATTAGTGTTGAAAATTCTAGATGCAAATTTTTTGATGATATGCAATATACACTGATTTCTTGGGATTTAACCTGTTAATTGATAAAGAGAATTGTGGAAAGGGTAGTTGGATTCCTTAACTTTGTTAAAATTCTTAAAGGGGATCGTTCTAGAACTTTTGGATTTTATGAAAGGGTACGACATAAAGATGATATCATAATCCAGTAAGGGACGGCAAATAGCTTAAAATATGTGTGGCAGTTTTAATTGAGATGGCCTGGCCTTTGTAGACTAGGATTCTAAAATACCGCGCCCTTACATGAATTTTGCTTTTTATTGATTCACATAATTTAAATGTGAATTTGTGATCAAAGAGGATGTCTAGGTATTTGCAGTGGGATGAAGCTGTATTATGAATTGGAATTAATAGGGAATGTTTGTATATTCTGGGGAATTTTAATGAATAATATTTAACAGTATTTTAAGGGATTCATTTGTATATGCTATTTTTATCCCATTTGAGAAGTGCAATTATTGAGTAAAACTTAGATAACTTTTGGCAATGTTCTTGCATGGGAAATAAGGTGAGTACCACCTCAAACTATTATAGTTTAACATTGTGAAATCAGGATCATACGTTTTACTGCTATAAATGCAATATAACAGCGTTGTTAAAGGGGAACATTGATACATCCCTTGTTCTGAATACAGACTGTTAATAAAATGATTGATATATTGATATTGACTGCTATCTCGTAGGTTGTTGACCTGCCCTAAAATCCAGCTACGATTTATCTCGCAACTTTTTTATCGATCGACTTTGTACAGGTACGACAAAGGTCGTAGAATAACAGTGTAAATATGAATAGTTCACCTCTCGGAAGGTGAGAAAAATAAGGGTTTTCCTGAATGAAAAAAAAAAAAATTACTAAGATAATTAAAACACTTTAACTTTGTTTTACCACAAAAAATATTTATTGCTGTGACTATAGTTTCGAACATTCACTGTTCATTATCAAACATAAAGTAAATGTTCGAAACTATAGTCACAGCAATAAATATTTTTTGTGGTAAAACAAAGTTAAAGTGTTTTAATTATCTTATTAAAATGTACCACCAAGTTAACGCCGACAACATTCAAGAAAAAATTACTAAGACATGAAAACTACATAGAATTGGACAACGTGCATTCAAAAAGCTAAGGTGTATCCAACTTTATTTAAAAAGTAAGACTTATTAGGTAAAATCTTATTTTTATTGTTTGTGATAATTAAAAAAAAATCTATTTTTGTTTTAATTAAGAGTGCAGTGAACAAAGTATCTACTCTTTTAAAAACGATGATGAGGCATTCCAAGGAGATAGCATTTACACAATAGCATTTTCTTTGATTCAAGTTGAGCTCTTTAAAGTTAGATGTTAATATTGTTAGAGGAAATATAGTGATTTTTTATTGAAATCCAAATTGGTATATATTTAGAAATAATTTTGGCAATTTGATTTTGATCAGGGATTCAAAAAGTTTGGCTAGTACAGGGAGAAAGTTTAATTATATGTTTATAAGTTTATGTCAGGAAAATAGTGTTCTAATCTAAAATTGCTCAATGTTATAATTTCATTTAATCAAGAGTGCAGTGAATAAAATATCTACTATTTTAAAAACGTGTTAAGGACCAGTTAGAAAGAAAGGATTCAAGATGAATTTGTAGATGGTGGCATTCCAAGGAGATAGAAATTATACACCACGCCAGCAGAATTGAATGATTTTTTATGTCTAAAAAACAATTAAAAACGTGTTGAAGACATGTTAGAAAGATAGGAAAGAAGAATTAGTAGATGGTGGGGTATTCCAAAGAGATAAAATTTACGCAGCACAACTTGATGCCATATTATGTTATATATTTATATTTGTCTTTATCATATATGCTTTATAAAAGAATATTAACAAAATATGGGACAAAAAAGTATAAACATATAAAAAAATAGAAATTTTGTCAGCATGTTGAAGGGCGGAATTAATTTGAATCAAACTCTCTTCCGCTGTCCAAAACGATTCAGCATTGGATACTTATTTCGTTTAGCATTATTAACATTAGATGCTTATTTTTCCTTTGATTTCGGGATGTGTTTAATGAACTATACAAACTGACATATTATCAATCTATGCAAAGTCAAATGTTTTCTTATGTCGAAAAAACAATAGCATTTTCTGGGCTTTAAGTTGAGATCTTTGAGAGTTAGATGTTAATATTGTTAGAGGAAAAATAGTGAACATTTTTTATTGAAAACCAAATTGGTATTCCGGTTTATATTTATAAATAATTTTGGTAATTTAATTTGGATCAGGGATTTAAAATGTTTGGCAAGGACATGTAGAGTAATAGATCTATAGCTTGACATATAATATTAGTCTTCATTTGGCAAAAAAATATTCTATTCTTCCATTTGAGAGAAAACCTTTGATACCGAACATTTAAAATTTTAATTAAATGTTTATGAGTAGGATCGGAAAGTTGCTTGAGAATTTGGCGTGAGATAATAAAATGTATGCTTTTATTGAGTTTTAAAAACTTGTTAGTGTATTTCTTGCCTTAAAACCCGAGTCACTCTTTATTTTCCTCTGTTTTTTCTAAATATCAAGATTGAACGAATAAAAGTAAAAGAAAATATTGTTCTCATTATGTAAAAAAAAATTTGGTGATATGTCACTACAAAATCAATTACCTGGAATAATAAGTAGCGTAATCTTTGTGATTTAATAAATATTTTCTTTGTTGTACTCCTTTGCAAATTGATATTTCACAACGCGAATAGTTTTATTTTCAATATTAAATGTTTATTTTTAACTAATAAATTTGACAAAAAATAATATAAATTGATTATCAAATTTGTTTATTTAATTGTAATTACTAAACGCATAAAGTCAATAAATTTTTGACTAAATATTGTCATATCTGTAGTCACAAAAATTAGAGTGTGTGATATTAACAAAATTTGCTTGTCTTAATAAAATTTTTAATGTTTAAATAATATTTCAAACACCACTTTTAGTAAATATCCAATTATTAAGTATAGTATTTTAAATTTAAGTGTTGAAATTTCTTGGAATCATAAGGTTCAGCCTTTAAGATAGACACTTTATTTAAAAAAATACTGTATACTGGATAAGAAGCTTTAAAAACTATAAATTTCAATTTGATAAAAATGCAATTATTTTCTTGAGTTTATATAAATAATTTATAATATCGGAGATTATTGGTTTACTACAAACATATTATACTAAAATTATCTCCTTTTAATTTCAGACTACAATAGCAAGTTTAAATTTAAATTGTCATTCTGTGCAACATTTGCTAAAAAAAAAATTATTTCCTGTATCAATTTGTACCTCGGATCAATTTAAAGGTATTAACATGGAACATTGATTGGTGGCCGCAAATTGGCACATTAAATATACCTCGATATGAGGGTGAGGGTCGTGATGTAGATATTTCAACTGTATTCCGCAATATCCCTAAATTATAATTCATTGCCGTGATTGGAGTTATTAATCCCCTGCAGAAGTCTTGATCTGTTTCGATTTATCAAAATAGTTTGTGTATACAAACTATTGTTCTGTGCGTATTAGATTAAATTTTAAAACCATAATTACGTGGAATATAAATTTTTAATAGATATAATATAAAATTTTCTAAATATTACAGTAGTTTATGTTATTATATTACACAAAATTGAAAAATCACTATGTTTTAACCACAATTATTTGTGGTTAAAACATAGTAAATTTTTAATTCAATGTAAGTATAAATTACCACGTAGTAACGGTCGCAACCATTCTCTTTGTTATTTTATTACATTATATTCAGGAAATATTTAGAGAGTAAAATAAAATTACTTTCGACGTTTTTATACCAGTATTTAGAATTTTTGCAATTCCAAACATGCGATAATGTATGGAGTTTTAAAATCGACAGTTTTGGAATTTTTATAGGATATTCTATATAAAATGATTGGTACTAAAAGTTCGTAGCAGGACTCCGATCAGGAGAATTTTAATATATGAGAAAACTTTACTTACCCTTGGGCACTTTGCATTAATTGATTTTTCAGTACAATGGAACGCTTATTGATTGCATTAAAATATCAGCAGTTCTAAATTAAGTCTATTTTTTTATGCTAAAGAAGAAAATAATATTTGGTCTAAATGTTATATGCCAGAAGCCAATTATGGCAATTTAAACTCTTTCCATAAAAAATGTTATACTATTATTATTAGATTAAAACAGATTTATTGATTACGAATCTAAAACATTCACATACGCACTTTAGAACTATTTCTTTATTGAAGACTCTATGCTTGTCATCTCTTCACTAACTACTAGATATTTAATTTGATTTGAAAATTTAATAACCGATTAACAGTTTTACAAAAACGTATATATTAATTTTCTCACATAGTAGAAAAGTACAATAATATTTGAAAATTTACGTAAAAAACAAACAAACAACATACCATAAAAACTTATTTGAATGCCATAAGAAAATGTTTAACAAAGTGATAAATGAGAAACAAATACAAGATATAAGAACTTAACTAACTAAAACTTAAAAAAATGCTCGATTTTTGCTGACCTTTACTTATTACTTTTATTTGAATAATTTAAAAGCTACATAATGTAGATTATTTTTAAGTTTTTTGCTCATTTGCTTTTAACTCTAAATTAAATTATTTTTTTTAAATTAATTAAACATTATCTCTTTTAAAACTTTTAATAATTTTACTTTTAGGTCAGGTAATCAATATTGGATATAGATTTTCTAAACTACTACGAATCTAATCGAATAACTTCAATGTGCTTGACAAATAATCAATACTTTTCTCATTACTATAAATCACGCTTAATGAATGCAATCACACATTTATTTATTTATTCGATTGTTCATTCTTGATTTTTTAATATATGTTCACATACATACATTAAACAAGATATATTTCTATTGATAATTGTATACATTTTAAACGAAGTATTCTTGCTGATAATATCTAAAACAATTATTTACATTCTCGTATTTCGATCCCTGATTTATTATATAAAGTCTCTTCAGCAAACCTTTAATCTCACGCCTATAAAGACCGCACATTCGGAAATATCAAATCAAATTATCCTCTTTTCATTCCTTTGTGGCCTGTCAAATTGAATACGTGATTACAGTTACGAAAAATGTGGATTGTCATCCAACGAGATTGAGAATGACACACGAAATTTTCCAATGCTTTAGACATGAATAATAAATAATGCATGAGGTACAAACAAGGTTACTTGCGCTTATTGCTGCTACGTAAAACACGTAATGATTTTAGTCTCCAGAAGCTTTTATCATGATTTATTATTCGTTTATTATTTTAAGGAATAATAACATGAAATTTAGGAAATAAAGTACAAGGAAACGTAAAAATCTATTTTCTACTTAATTGAAAAGCCTAGTTTATTATTGTCATCTGTTTAATAAAATAATTCAATGTAGAAGTCGCATAATTTTCTGATAAGCTGTTAACAGTTCGCCTAAGAGCAACATTTCTTTACAAAAGATAAAAAGAATTATAGAGTTATTAGAAAGAAATAAGATCCGTCAGTAATTTTAAATATGCCAACGACATTTTAAAACTGTTTGGTATACAAATCTTTGTGATATTATTATAAATATTTCATTAAAAATATATTAATATTGATGATAATCCAACGCATTTATTTTGTCCCCTCGACTCACATCTTAAATAAGAAAACTTTTACATAATAAGCCTAACCCAGTTTATCCTTTTACCATAAATTAATTACATTAAATTATTACTAACAGAACTTCACTAAGCTTTCCTACCTGTTTCTTGTATAAAACGCTTAAGATAATCCACCGCATCAATTTTGTCTCCTCGACTCACATCTACTTAAATTTTATATGCTCAAGAAAACTTTACGTAATAACCCTAACCCAGTGGCTAATTTAACTATATGCTAATTATATAAGATTATTATTAACGAAACTACACAAAATTTGTATTATTGTAATAATAAGAACACATCCGATCCCCTACCCCGCACACAATAACAGCACAAGAACAACAAAAGCTGGTGGAAACTGTGCAAGCCGAGTTAATTAAGGCCGCAGTTTCGATAATTCTCACAAAACCAGCTGAACCCCGCGGACTAATTAGCCCTCCTCTCCGCCTTTAAAAGCCACCTTACCCCCCTAAAGCAAATTAGCGTAATTCCTTGCGCGCCGCAACTCCGGGGGATGAAAAGCTAACCGGATACCTTCGAAGGTTTTCAAACGTTCCGCCGAGGGATGCATCCAGGAAGCGGTCGAGCTTCACGAATGACAGTTCATTCTCACCCTATGCCTTAGGAACGAGCCCCTGGAATGTCGGGGCCTAGGTTTGAACGGCCGGGATGGGCCTAGGTGGAAACCAGCACGTCGCGGGCCTCCGGCCCAGATGTCGATGCTCTCTTTAGTTATGTTCCGCGATATGAACAGGTCGGAGCAAGAGAACCTCTACAGGACTTCAAGGAAGCTGAGTCTGGTGCCCATCACCTCGAATCCAACAGGTGGGGATAGGAGGAGCTCTTGTGGTAAGGGTCGCAAGGGGTGCGGGAAGGAAGGGGGAAAGAGATCGTAAATCAATCGGTGGAATTAGGGGTGGGATTTTCTCGCGGAATTTATCGGCCGCACTCTTGCGGGATACCGGAGGTCGTAAACTAGAAGCGGAAACGGAGAAAAATGTATAAATGGCAAACACAATTGCATCCTGTAGGAATAAACAAAACAAAAAGTATTATGTATAAAAGTTTCAATATTATTGATTTTTTTAAATCTAAATTATCAAATCTGTAAAATTGAAATTTATGTTTTAATACTTTAGTTGGAATATTATTTAATTTATAGGTATAATAAAATATTTCCGTTAAAAAAAAAATCTAAAAATTTTCACGATTTTCACTTCCCATATATGTACTATATAAGGAAATTAAAAATAATATTTAGTTTAGAGACTTACTTTTATCTATTTAAGCAAGAAGAGCAAAGTTATAAAGAATATTTTCTGTATATTTTATATATTGCATACATTTATCAAGTTATTAGATAATGACGATAAAACCGTCGAAATTTTAATGTTTAGGTTTATACATATTATATAATATTTTTACAATAATTAATTGTGGTTAAAATAAAACATAGCGAATATTTTAATTCAGACTGGCATGATAATAATATCTTTCGTAATTAAACTTAATTAACAAATAAAATAATCTAACTTTAATCATACTTTATATGTAAATAAGTTATTTTTGGTCATGTTTAGTTGATACGGAGAAATTATTGCATTTTAAAAAACGATAAGCACGTTTTTTATTCACGGTGGTTATTAAAAATTATATTAAGTTCATATAATTTTACATTTACATTGTTCCTCATTACAAGTCACTAATTAACTTTTAAATTGGGCTTTAATTATGTTTTGCATTTTTATTGGCTGATAATATTCATGCGCCAATAACTTTTTAAAATGTTTCATTCAACTTTATAATTAATTCTTCTTTTTTAATAATACCTCGAAGGTCGGATGGTCTGAAGTTGATACTCAAAATAAAATTAATAATATACAATTCAATGTTATGTTATATTGTTTATTATGAGATTTTATTTGAATTTTATTGCGATTATTATTCAAATAAGTAAATATTTTAGTAATTAATTTTTACTACGTTTTTTTTAGTCAGGTTAATTACATCGTACAACTAGCAGTTTAAAGTTCGCAGACACTTTAAAATAATTAAATTAAAATTATTAGAAGCATTTCTTGCCTTTAATTAAGCTTAATTAGTTAGAGCATAAGTTTGTAATTCATTGATTTTAGCAGACCGAAAAAACAAAGTACTATTTGATTTAAAAATATGCAAATAAGACACTTACTTGGAGCAGTGAAGTTGCTCTTGAAATATCTTTTTGAAGTACCTGTAATAATTAGTTTTTAATAAACACTGTAATTTTTTTCTATTTTCAAGAGTTATATCTTTTTAAGTAACAGTTGTTTTTTTATACTTTGGATTTTTAATACTTTTGAAATATATATATTCAAATTAGTTCACATGTCTTTTATCCTTTAGAAGTTTTCAAAACTCAGTTAAGCATATGTTGTGAATTTTCAGTCATCTATCGTGAAGTAATATTTAATATAATGCATTTTAAGTGTATCCAAGTAAACAAATCTGCTACTTATCCACAATGTTTCACCTATTTTAACGCAATATTTAATTTTAACCTGTCCAGTTCATTTACATGAATTAAAGTTCCATAAATTGAATTATTTTCTACTATATCATTCGCATAGCACCCACAACTCTTTTACTGTGACTGGACTCTTACTGCTGTAATATAATTTTATGATTATTATAAAATTGTGCTATTATCGTCAAAGGCTTCGACTTTTCTGTATAGGGTAGATTAGTTTTAGAATTTACCTTTCTGGAGAAGAATTTTAGAGCTGTAGCTTGAATCTGTATAATTCACGCCTATTAGAACCTTTAATTATGTTTATGAATGATGGATGTACGCTACTTCTAACCTAAAAGATAACATCCAGCCCATCTTCTATATCATTGGCTCCTAGCCACGATACTTCCGCATGGATTATGATTTCCAAATTTTTATGACATTCTTAAGAATGCATTAGCTACAAAATTTGCCCTTATCGGGTCATATTTAATAGCTATATTAAATGACTTTATGTAACGACACCGCCTGGTTGATTATTTTAGAGACGCTAGCCAATAAAAAACCTGTTGAACCAGTGATTTATAAACCCTCATCTACATCATGATTTGGCTTCCTCATTTTGTGGTGATGTAGTTCAATACAGCCAATTTCACCAATTTACTTTTGTATTCAATTAAATTTTCTTCGAGTTACTTCGCTGAACTAAAATAGCTCCTAATACGTAATCACTTGCATATTACCATAATTGCGAGGCAAGTCTTTACTCTGTCAGATGAATTTTTTTAACTCAAATATATTGGTTTTGTATAATTAGAAATAAAAATTCTATATGGACATATTAAATGTTTAATATATCCTTTTTTCGCAGTGAAGAAATTGTTTTTTTTTATATTAATTGTACTCTTCACGTAATCGAACATTGTCATAGAAATTCTGTATGAAGATTAGGTTTGTATTTGTATTTTTTTGGTTTTCTACTTGTATCTGCTTGAGCTCTTTTAGATCCGTTTAAATTCATTTGTCCGGTTTATATGAATGTGGTTTGCTCGCAAAACTTAATTTTTCCAATTTCAAAAAACTTCATTGCAATGAAAACCAAAACAGCCAGATACTGTTTGCAACTGTCCAGAGAAAATCTACCGTAGATTTAAGGGCTCCTAACAAGATACTGCAATTTGAGATCACACCTAAACAATCTAATTCTTTCTGCAGAGGGTGTGAAGAGGAAGAGGAAGCGGGTTAGCATGTATTTCTGGACTGCCCAGTGTGATACAACCTGCCTAAATCTCCATAACGCTAGAAGGATGTCTAAAGTCATCACACATCCTAAGAGTCCCTCTTACTGCGGTAAATCCACACTGTGGATTTTTCATATTTTTGAAGTTATAAATTTAGATGAGTTCATGAGAACAGACAGTATTGAAGGAGTTTGAGTTTTCAAAAACTCAGCCGATTTTCTGAGTCCTATTTCATGATAAAATCTACAGTGTAATATTGTACTACTGTAATTTCAAAGGTATTAAGCCAAGAATTTAATTATGTATCATTAATCCTCTTAATTTTTTACTTCTTAATACAATGTTTTTGACCAGTTTGTTCAAAAAATTTACATCAACGAAGGTTTCTTAAATTGAATTGTTAATATAAGCCATCTCTACTATTTAGATTTTATATTTTTTGTAAATATTCAACTTGGTTTAAGATTTTGCTGCTGATAGTAATATTACATCATAGTTTTTAGCAATTTTGGAATTTCTTTACATTTATCGTTATTGGGCTTGTGACAACTGTGGTTATTTTTTAGTTTATTTCTGCGAAGTGTTTAAACTACTAGTTTATAATACAAGAACTTTTTGTAGGTTATTTACAGGTTAGTATACTAAACATTGTAAAGATGGCAGTGTCGGCATTGCCATTCACCCTCACTTTTCTGTAGAATTGTATTTAGCTGTAAGGTAGAGAATCCCATTTAAAACCTTGAGTAGTCATCGATTAATCTTTGAATGCTTCTTTCCTCTCCAGTGGCTTCTTTCGCCTGCAGGAGAACACAACCCATGTGAAATGTTTTTGGCTTTTTGTTTTAGTTATTATATAGGGTGTTCAGGAAGTGAGAATGAATTTTAATTTGGCGCCATTTTGCCATATGACCTTTGGCAGTCGTGCTTGTTTCATGTTTGTCATTTTTTATCTTTCCCTTTAGCAGCCTGTTGGCTTTTGTGGGGTGAGAATAGTAGTTTTGGAGCAAAAAGAGAAAGTTATTACAAAAACCTACTGCAACCGTTAGTGAATTGCGTGTGACACTCAGACGTACGCTTTCTGTTCGAACACAAGAAAACATTGCTGCCCTGCGTATAATGTGACCGTAATACATTAAAGGTGCTGGATGTTTTGGTCAGGAGTAGAAGAAGAAATAGCAAACGGTAGATATGGATTCATAATCGCTCCAAATAGAATAAAATAAG
Organism: Ontholestes murinus; assembly: GCA_963969525.1. NCBI lineage: Eukaryota > Metazoa > Arthropoda > Insecta > Coleoptera > Staphylinidae > Ontholestes > Ontholestes murinus. The sequence goes on from OZ018387.1 coordinate 82,192,752, forward strand.
AAATGTGCATTACAAATAACTTATCGCTAATATACAATTAAAACATATGGTAAGATGATATACAAATATACGAGAACACAACTAACCAGAATTAAAAAGTCAGTAATAGACTATTTCCTAATAATTAATAACAAGTGTGCAAAACGTTAAAATGTCAAAGTAGTAAGATAGGCAGAGATCGATAGTGATCACAATTTTGTAAATATACATGAACAGAAAAAGAAAAAGTAAAAGCAAACAAAAGAAGAAAAGTATAAGAGAGCAAATTAATAGCCATTAACTGAAAGAAACACAATATCGAGACATCGAGACAAATACCAAGAAATATTAAATAAAAAATTCAAGGACAAGAGAGAACCAAAAGGAATTGAAGAAAAGTAGGAGACACTTAAAAACAATATAGCCAAAAAAACTGTGAAATAACAAAAATCACGAATAAGTAGACAAGGAATACAGAGTGGTGGACGAAAGAACTAAAAATAAAAATTAAAGACAAAAAAGATCAGTGGGAAAAATATCTAAGTACAAAAAAGGAAGAAGACTACGAAGAATACAAAACAGAAAGTAATGAGTTAAAGATAATATTAATAATAATTCAAAATACCTCAAGTCTTAATAATCAATGCTTACAGACGCACAATTCTTGCTTAAGATCTTTGATTTGTAGCTACAGTTCCTCACCAAGGTAGTAACATATGGGGATTCGGATCCAATGTCTCTGCTCACGTTCTAAAATATCTTACAACGTTTTTTTATTTCCATCGCCTTTTTAACAATAGACGTTCTTTGGACCTTTCGAAAATTCCTTCTACTGTCGCTCCTGAATGTAGGTTTCTGATAGAACCTATTTATGATACCATTGTAAAAGAACTGCTTGTATGGTTCAGGCACATATGCCACATGAAAGATGATAGAAGAGCAAGAAGAATATATGAAATAAGAGCGCAAGAAAGTGAATATCGGGGAAGGCCGAGAAAAACATGGAATGACAGAATTGAAGAAGAAGCGGAAATGGGATATAGATAGAGAGAGATTAAACAATTAACTCAAGATAGAAAAACATGGAGAAAAATAATACAGAAACAGGCAGTAAACAAAAACTCCTTCCACCTAACGGTAGATAGGAATAAGATTTTAAAAAATGTCTATATTAATGTTGCGCCTCAGGTAGTAAGTCGCAGGTTCCCAGGCTTCATTTTCTTTTGTGGGGTGTATAACCATACATTTCAACAATCTATTAAACTTCTTGCTTCGCCAACAAGAAGTAACAATGAACTTAATATTTTATATCAGTCACAAAAATTACTCGTTTCGGGAAATATTTAATAGCATGTCAAATGGCTGTATATGAGGAGACAATTTAGCTTTCCCGTTGATAATTTTAGAGATATCAGCAACGGAAATCCTGACGATCGTAATATTTGGGGATTGCTAAACCCTCATACAGACGATAGCAAAAATTTCTATTTCTTTGGTGATTCAATTTCAATGTCAGCAGTCTACTTTCGTATTCAATCAAATATTAGTCCGGAGATCTGAGTAACTCCTAATGCGTAATTGCTTGAATCCATTTGGATCAATAAAAAAACAATTCTTTAAATGGCAATGATTTAAATCTTCTTACCGCCAGATGGCATTTTTCATAAATAAATAGAAATAATATTATGTTTTTAATATATTCGATACACAGTTGATGGGATCAAATTTTATATATTGAGAAAGGTAATGCAATTATTATGTTCCAATTCTATATTTGTTTATAATTATTGGCACGTGCATCGATCCGTATTGAAATGTCACTATTTTTATATCCAAATTAATTAATCTTTGATAATAATCCGTAAGGACCTAAATACGTGCTAATTATTTGAATAAATATGGAAATGGAATATAACAAGTGCACTACTATTTCCAATACAGAAGTAAGTGTTGTATGCTAAGAGTAGGTTTGCATAAAATCAATCATGTTGGTTTTACTCTTTTAAATTAAGTAAAAATTTCCTAATCGGGTATGATATGTCCCAGAAAGTCATAGTGTTTTGTACACAATTTTCCAATTAATTACCAGTAATATGTCGGTTAGTATTTTAAACACGTCCTACGAATCTGAAGCTTGCTCCTCAGTATGAATATATCACTTAGGTAAGCAATCATTATTACTTACGGTAGATTTGTTAGAAGGAAAATTCCAATTCCGCAACAGCGTTTCTCAGGCTGAATTGTCCTTGATGAAATATAGATTATCCAAACGAACATAAATTTTCTAATAACCAGAACATCAAGTTTAAATGAAAATTTTTCTGTCGTTCCGTCGTAAATCAAAATATTGATTTTGGGCACTAGGTATATTTAATTATGTTACTTTTGTCAAAGTGACACAAATATCCCAATAAATTGGGAAATACAAGCATTTTAATGCAGAAAGTACCTTTAATACTAATTTTCAGTTTTATGAATTAGTGAAGGAATGGACATCCATGGGTTTGAGTGGGAGAACATTTTACAAGATAAACTCCGTCCTTCAACTTACTATAAATTTTACAGTTTTTAATCAAGTATGATAAAGAATAAATAATCAATTGATAATCATGATATCGCTTAAGGCACTATAACCTACTACTAGTACAGTCTTAACTTATTCCTTCAAAACATGTATTATTCCTCTTTGAGTGTCTTCTCCTCAGAGGAGGTATAATATCCAGCTTATCGGCATTTCACTATCTTGAGCAATTCTCTTTCTTTGGACATTCGTCTTAGTACTTTGTTGTTTGATACTTTATCAGTCCATGGAATTTTGAGCATTCACTTGTACATCCATATTTCGAAAGCTTCAAGATTATTCATTGAAATTAAATGTCTAATCTTCCACTCCACACAATAGCACAGAAAACATATAATACTGAACTATTCTCCATCGGATGTTTCTTGAAAGGTTTCTGTTTCACACTAATTGTCGTAGTTTTTGGTGAATATTTCTTGCTTTGATGTCGTGCTCGGGATCCCATCATTCGTTGAGACAACTACCTAAATACGTGTACTACTGAACTCGCTCGATTGGTTTATAAGTAACGGTTAGCACATCATTGTTTGTGCGTAGCTCTTTCTGATTATTTCGTTCAACATAAAATACACTTATTTCATTGGTTCAAATATGTATATATAACTGACAACACTATGTTTTCGATTTTGTGCTTCGGCTCTTGATTGGTTTATTAGGTATTAGGTACTGTGTTTTCGATTTTGTATTTCACTTGGCTATTGGCTGTTTCAGTCAATGTGGAAGCATCCCAGGTAGCGTTGATCTTACGAAATGACAATGTCATCATTTACACTCACGTGTAAAAGTGTTTAAAATGAATCCAAAACGGTTTGGAGAAGTTAGTTTAAGTGAAATATAACACAATGTGGAAGCACAAACGCCCCAAAATGCCGCGCGGTCAAAAAATACGTTTGGAAACAGTTGCCTTGAAGAAAATACATCAAATGAACAACTTGCTGATATATTCACTGATTGGGCTTTCAATATGCGAAAAACGGATAGAAGTGAGTACAAGAAAATAGTAATAAAAACGATTTGGAATAATATTTACAATAAACAATAAATTATTAAAATTAATGTATATTTTTTTTACGAAATAATCTTAACAAATACAACTCGTGTAAATAACGATTGTCGCAAATTCATTCTCTTTTTCGAAATAAATTATGTTGCTTTAGGTTTCCAAGCAACATAATTTATTTCTCAAAATCGAATGAATTTGTGTTTCGACAATCATTATACACTTGTTGTATTACTCGCGATAATCATGTATTCGGTTTCCGCGATGTTCATATCAGATCCGTATTCAGAGCTAACTCGATGCACTTGGTCAATGAGGTGTTGCAAGTTTTTGATCTTGTTGGCTTGGATCACTTTTATTCATTGTATGTATTCATCTAGCATACTTCTGAATATGTTCCCGAAGTATAGGTTGACCAGCAGTGGTGACAAAATGCACCCTTGTTGGACTCCTTTTAGAATTTGAATTTATTCCGTTTGTTCTTGTCCTACTTTAACCTGGGCCGTTTGAATCCAGTATATGTTCGTAATAATGTGGATGTGATTCTCATGAACGTTAGTTTTTTTCGAGCATTTCGACAATGTTTTATGTTGTCAAATATTTTTTACAGTCTATGAAACAGGCAAAGACTGTGTGACGTTGGTTCAAGCACTTTTTGCGTTATTTCTGCATAGCAAATAGTGCCTCTTTTGTGCCGAATCTGTTGGTTGGTCCAAGCACTTTTTGCGTTATGTCTCCATAGCAAATAGTGCCTCTCTTGTACCGAATTTGTTCGTGGAACAGACTGCGCATTTCCAATGACTTGGTCTATCTTTCATCAGAGGCGGGTGTGTATAGTTCTCAGAAATATTTTCAGCTCATGTCTCATGAGGCTAATCGGTCGATATTCACTACATCTTTTAGCATTTGCTTTCTTTAGGAGGGTCATGAATGTGGATTTTAGCCTGTCCTTCGGATTATAACCAGTATCATAGATTTTGTTATATATTTGGAGTTTACACTTTACGGTTTCTTCGTTTATTGCTTTGAACAACTCTGCATTAAGTTCGTCTGATTGTGTAGCCTTCCTGCTTTTTGTGCCTATGTGTTTCTTCTAAGTTGCGTGGCCTCTCATCTGGAAACAGATTCGCTGCATATTTCTTCCACGTTGTCATTTGGTCTTTATGTTCTACCATTAGTTTGTTGTATCTATTAATTTTCTTTTTATTCGTATGTGTCATATCTTTGATTCTTTTGTGAAGTTGAAGGTGTCATGTTTTGCTTGGCGTTTTTCTATTTCTGAACATTTTTCGTTGAGCCATGTCTCTTTTCCTCTTCGTATTTCGTTTCTTATTCTTCTATTCAGAATTTTGTATTTCCTCGGATGGTTCTTATGTTTTCTCATTTCCTTCATTAATTGTATGATGCTAACGTTCATCTATTCTTGCTTGCCTTGTCGTTGGCACCAACCTAAGACTTGTTCTGAATTATCCTTCATTGTATCCCTGAATTGTTTCCATATTTCCTCTACAGATATAATGCTGGTTGGCATTACATCATTTACCTTGGCGATTAGTTGTTAGCATATATTTGGGCAGTAATGGGATCTTTGAGTTTATCTAGGTCTACCTTTTTGTCGCTTGTTTTACTTGCGGGGTTTTCAAAGATAATTGGATAGTAGCAACTACTGTGTTATTATTCGAGTTGATATCTGTGAAGTATAAATATATTGAATTATTTGTAAGTTTAGTAAAGTTCATAGAAATAGTTGTCTTTACAAATTGGATAAAAAGTTTTTATTTTAAGGGTAATGTAGACATTATTAAATTTGCTCAAGGATCAATCCTTGAGAAGTTGCCCTATATTTGGGTGCAGCACGTACATCATGCTGCAAAAAAATATTTGGTTTCTGTATCCGTAGAATTGTAATGCGGAGTTGATTGCGTTTTTTTTTTTAGTACTTTTGCTTATATTTGCTCCATTCCTCTGAGTTTTATAAGTAGTGCAGTATGGTGGACATATTACGTTTGTTTAAGTAGCATTCTAAATATCATGTGTAATTATAAAAGCTAATTATTTTTTTGTCAACGACTGAATAATACTAAATGCCTTACTTCCTTGTATATCTTTAAATAATTACAAAAATAATATGTATTGCTAGTGTAAAGATAATTGGTTGGACTTTTATACGCTGATCTTATATCTTAATATTACTTCGCATAACGTACCACCATTCGCTGAGATTTCCGAAACAAATCTTTACAACTTCTTCTGAGCTATGTTCCCCATTTTGTACAACTTAATTGCCTTTATAAAGATCACTACTACTTCACTACTGTATTATCCTGTAAGGTGGCTTTAAAATTTTGCAAATCTGAAACTTGTATTTGACTGTTGCTGCTTGTAATGCTGTTACATTGCAGTTCCTTTTTTCAATTACTAGAATCGGTCTGCTGTTATAGGGCGATGTAACAATATAAGTTTACATGTTGGACATCATAACGATGGTAGTGGCTATAATAATACGAAAGGTTTCTAGCAATGGTATTAGTGGTATTATAATTTGATCGGTTAGGGTAAAGTCGTCGATCGACAGGACATGACTTTTAGGGTATGTAGACCTACATGGAAGATTTTTGGAAGTATTTTGTGAAATTTTATTATGCTATCGATTAAAACATAATCTAAAGTAGATAAAGATTATTAGGTTGTTCAGATAAGGTCAAATATTTTGACTACTTCAAAGATGGTTTATAATTTTATAGAAAGTGAATCTTTGTACGAAGGGTGGATTTAATGAAAAATTTATTGCACTGATGGCGGTTTCCCTATTCAGCTTATGCAAGCGTTCTATTTGGGTTGAAATTTATTCGATTTAAGTATATTTTGCTAGAGCTATTTGCTTTGTGTTATATTTTGACTTTATAATATTTTAAAATTTATAAACACTTTAGAGTATATGTAAAAGATGTAGTCGCTGCCAACAGTTCATTTAAAGGAAAAAAGTGGCTGGATATTATTTATTTATTTATTTATTTATTTATTTATTAGATTTGTAGGCCCCGTTAAATTACCGAAGAATGGCCACACCATTCCTTAGCATCTCTACATGATGCTCATGTTTAATTTGGAAAATTTTCTAAACATGTCGATATCATATATCGTGATGTAATACGTCAAGTACTAGAAAATTGAGTCACAGAAGCTGATTATTTCAAAATTGCCACAACATCCTATGGCTGTATGAAGCAGCAGCTATACTAGGATTAATGTATTATAGTATAAGTAATGTAGATATTTAATTGTTATGGAATTCTGTTCTGAAATTGGAGGTTCCAGAGCTTTTTGAAAAATACCTCTAATTGTCCTCGGTGATCTTGTCAACCTACGGTTACAAAGTACTGCTTATCAGGGAGTTGTCATTAACATTACCGATAGCTCTGTACTCATTAGTTATATTCAGGATGAATTCCTCGGATTATTTGGACAAACTCCGAATTATGAAGTGGATATAAGGTACGAGTTCTCACGTTTGCAGTATAAATGTATGTGCATTAAAAATTACTTGTTACAATCATTAATTCCTTCACCATTTATTAATGAAAATAATAATCATAGCCACTTACACAGAATTGATGTGCATAGTACCAGCTACTCAACTATATGACATTGAAAACTAGTTCCCAAAAGCCCGTTATATAGATTTGCCCCCCATGAACTGGAAAAACCACTACCATTGTAGAAACTATTCTTCAGATCAAATTAAACTATCCTAAGAAGAGGATACTTGAATGTGCCCCTTTAAATTCTTCTTGTGATTTGCTATGCTCGCAATTGGGTCAATACTATGATTTCAAAGAATTATTAAAAATTCATTGTTTTACTTGGAACAGTATTGATACCGAATCTGAAATTGAAAAATTCAGTAAATTTGAAGGTAATAAATTTGTCCAAATAATGGGTCTTGTGTTAAAAACTTACAAAATTGTTGTGGCTATATTGCATCTTATTGTAGTTTTCAGGTGATTACTCTCCTGATTGTTTATTTATTGATGAAGCAGCTCAAGCCACAGAAGCTAAATAAGTAATACCGATTGGAATGCTGGTTTATAGTACTCAAATTATATTGGCTGGTGACCTCAAACAATTGGTACGAGTGTGTGCATCAGATTTGGTAATGTCATATAGACTTGATATATCTTTAATAGACCATCTTATGAAGTTGCTTCTAATAATAATATCATGTACAAGAAAAGGACATTGGAATGTTTTTTTCTCATATTCGAAGTCCCGTTTAAAGAAGAAAGGATTCATTGGTACGGCAGAGTTTTCAAGGAAGAGTTTTTTTCTCTTCCTTGAAAACTTTGTCGTACCAATGAATCCTTTCTTTTATAATCGGGACTTCGAATATGAGGAGCAAACATTCATTGTTAAAGTATGATCGTAAATATAACTTTGGATTCGTAAAACACAATGTATGCTGATTATTATTGGAAACTCAATTTATCTGAATTATGATCGTAAATGCTGGCTAAAGTTGATCGAGTTCTGCAAAGATTATAATGCTTATTTCTGTTTCGCAAATTTTGAGAAAATAAGTACTATTATTAACAATATAACAATACGTTTATAGCGGGTAAAACTCATACAAATTATTCAAACGAAGTATAATACCAGTGCCTTATATGATTCCTGTTGGATAATTCTATAGATAAGAAAAGTATATCTTAGTTTACATAAGCAATGTATTTTCTTACGTTATAAACAAGTAAAGTTAATTGCTTTTATAAAATCAAACACACGGACATGCAACAATATTATTCACATAATAATAATTAGAAAAAAACACGAAAACATTTCGTAAATCTACAACAAATAAGTCTTAAGACTACAAAACAAATCACCTATTGAAACAACTATTTCTCTGGCTAATACTTTGACAGACATTGAATGATATAAAAGTAATTTAGGTGTTACAGATTTACGAAATATTTTCGAGTTTTTTTCTAATTATTAGTTCATTTTCTACAACGTAAAGGACTTCAATACATTTTTATTATTTTTATAATACATAAATCAAGTTTCCCTAAGAACAATATAGCTCAGCTCTAATGCAACATTTTATTTTAAATAATTAACTTTAATTTCTTACTCATAGCTTTGATTATATTCTGGAATTATCAGACAGATAACGATAATTCCAATAGTAAAATATATAAGTCCTTTACGTTGTAGAAAATTAACTAATAATTAGAAAAAACACGAAAATATTTCGTAAAATCTACAACATTTTACGAAATATTTTCGTGTTTTTTCTAATTATTAATTCCAATAGTGATAAAAGGAAATCTTATGACTTAAAGATTTGAAGGCGATTCTTAACAAGAACATTATCGTTACACGACTTGTATGGCATTAGTTCAGTCATATCGAAAATTGGATTAGAAGTATATTGTATTACAAGCACCTGCGGTATTAAATTTCGTTACAACCCTACATAGTAATTGATGTCAGCTATTGCGTAAGTCTGAGATTAAAATGTGCAATTTACAATTAATCCTCTTTTTTTCTAAAATATTAAAAATGTTAATTACGATTAAATTTAGTCCAATTAGTACACTTCAGGAAATATAATAACTTATAATATATAAAATTAGACTATTGTAATATAACGTATAATACTTTGCGTTTATTTAAATCTGACACAATATGTGAAAACAAGCGTGGTAGATTGCCTGCGGCTGTTGAGACGTTTGAAGAGTTATTATGCTAAAGTAGCTAAGTGGGAACTAATTAGCCACTGTTTGTTACTATGCTGTTTGTTTGCGGCGTGTCCTACCCTTCTGGAATCTTCTTTTAGGGTTACATAAGATACTGGAAAATATTTGTAATTTTATACGTGTACAAATATTAATGATAAAAATTAAAATCCAATATTATAAGTAAAAAATTGAATCGATTTAATGATCAACATCTGAAAAAAATATTAGTTTTTTATAGTTTAACATATCAAGAAGATTAGAACAATTAAGCCAAAATTAAGATAAGAGTCCAACGGGCAAAACTTAAGGAAAATAGCCCCTCCATTTATTTAAGCTAATAATTACAATCATAACAAAAATTTAATACAATTTTACACAATGTTTATTAATATAGGTAATTATTAATTAATCGTTATTTAAGCTGTATAATGCACATTTAATATAATGTTTAATGTTTACTAGCTTTATTTAATGTGCTAACAAAAATGGTGTAAATATTTATTTACATACATAATTTCAAATCAATTTTAACCGCACATGAAATGTACTGAGTTCACCTAAAATTAATTTTTTGGTAAATCATCGAAAGTTTGTTTTTAATTTAAATACGACAGACAATTTAAAGTATAAGAATAGACATAGTTTCTACTAGCTTAATGAATGCCTTTCTTAAAATTTTCTAAGTTCTATAAAATCTGCTTAAAAATGTTTTAAATTATGAAGTATACATTTATGTTTTATAAGTATTATCAATGGCATTAGCCTTGCCGTCAAAAGAAAGATTAAGTGTAATTTATAGCTAAAGTTTTCCATACAAAAATTTATTACAAAGGTATTAACAGGAATACTACTGTACTGGGGATACTTGTTGATCCTCATCACAAATAACAATTAAATAAACGTTTGTGAGTTTAAGTATGCGCATTGTTAAATACTACACCGCGCTTTGCCATACAATAGCTTCGTTAAGTCGGTGAATAATGAAAATGTAATTTACAAAACGCTTAAATTATATAATAGAAATAATAGCGTAGAATATTCTACTGTGTTCTACTACCGTAATAATAGTCTAATTATGTCATATTAATTACTAAAATCGGCATTTAAATTAAATCTAACTTACAAATAAATGTACCTCTATTTTCAAGAAGAAAATTCCAATTTGATGTAATTACATAATTTTAATTTGTACTTAATATTTCAATGTAATAATGTATTAGAAGCAAATTTGAATCGACATTTCTCTTTCATTTCCACTAACTTGAAAGTAATCCAGTGAATAGAAAACGCAGATTTTGTTTACTGTATGTAAATGACTTAGTTATAAAATATCGTTGATTGAAATATTGTATAGGTGCCTAATCTTATGGGGAAATGCGAGTCACTAAAAGATGCCGAGAAACAGATGGCGCATGAGTGGTGAAAATGCATACTCACAGATGGCGCATATTTAGTTCTGCGTACTGCAGTTTACTTTAACTTTAACAAGATACGATCCAAGCTAATTATTTATATTACTACTTAGACATTAGACTTTTAATGATTTATTTAACATAATTCAAATGTGTTTTGGTTTGTATCTGCTGAAAACGATTCATATTTATGCAGTACTTAGAAATGCTAAGAAATCAAAATTATTTTAGAATATATTTAACACGTGGAAAATATATAATTAGTACTTTGACTTATATATGATATTGATAGTTTTTAAAAATAACTGCAATTGTAATAATAATCATTTAAATAAAGGAATAAAAATTAATAAATTTTAACAATTGAAAGACACGTTGTTTTCTGCTTGTAATTATCACAACATGTGAAAGTTATTTGTAGAATTATTTTTTTTTTCTTTTTATATCCATTTATATTTAATTACTGTTAGACAATAATTGAATACTTAACATTTTTCAAACAATAGAGAGGACAATTATTTAATAAATTAAAATAATTTATCGAAAATCAATTCTAGACAATAAACATTTCAATAGTTTTCTAAAAAATAATCTTATAACCAATTATTCTGATCCAAAGGTTATGTTATTATTATAAGCAACTGTAATTGTTTTACTTTTATTTTGTTCATTTTTTTGATTTAAATAAAACTTAAAATGAATGTAACACACTTATTGTTAGAAATAATAATATCATACGTGATATTGGATTAAAGAGAAACAAATAATCAAATGAGGCCCTAGCCAACCATGGTTTCCATTTAGAAATTGTAAGTTTGTATCATATCTCGGAAAATAATGATGATTAAAATGTACTGAATATATTTTATTAATCTGCGTAAAATTATCTAACCTTGACTTTCACATTTTTTTTATATCTGTCAGAATAACCGAGATATGTTGATTTGAAATAAATACACTTTTTTTAAATGTCTAGTTACCCTTGGCTTTTTGAAAACCTTTAAAGAGAAATTTTATTCGTCTCGTAAAACTACACTTCTTTCCCCATTTGACGTTTTTTCTATCTCTTATAGTTTCCGAGATCCATGTATTACTATTTCAGTAGTAAGAAATAACGGGAAATTAATTAAGGTTCTAGACCGTTTCCCAACGTAGATCCTACGCCCCACAGGGGGGCTATATGATTATTAAGGGGGCAATTCGAAAATAAACTCGACACGAGTTTAACTCTCTTGCTTCAAAATGCAATGCTACATTTCTCTATTTACTGCTCATACTTATAATCGTATTCTTGAGTCTAGTTATCAAATTTCTTTATTTACCACTAAATCTGATAAATATTATAGAAGAGAATTTAATAAAACCGTCAATATCAGCATTTCTTAAAACGGTTCTTACGAAAGGTGACAAAGATGTAAAAGCTATGCCACTTAGTAACAATACGGACGGAATGAGTGAAGATATTAAAAAACAACTTGTTAAAAAGCTGAAACCAAGAAAATTCTCAGTGCTAATAATAAGCTAAAAACTACTTAGATGTGAATAATATACCAATGAAAAATAACATGTTGTGCTGCAGATGGTGCTCCTAATATGATGGCTGCGTAAAATTGTTGAAATATGAAAATCCAGAAATGATTCTTGTGCATCGTGTTATTAACGGGGAAAAATTGGTAGCTAAAAAAATCTTGCCTGTTCTAAATGAAGTACTGTATTCTGTAATAAAGTATATCTATGCTATTAAACCTAATGCCAAATGCGAACGCCTCTAAAGGCTTTTTTTGTGAAGAATACAATTTTTGATATTCTGGGCAGTGCTTCGCATAGTCGGTAATGTCTATTCTTAAACGTAGCTAGTAATGATTCCGAATGATTTTCTGTCCGTTCCATGCCTAGTATCCTGCTGTGTGATTATTGTGTTATTTTTTTAAGACTTCTTTACGCTGTATTTTGAGATGTTATTACGCTCAAACGTTTCGACTATTTTGTGTCCTCAGTCCTCAATCACAAGTTGTTCTTGATGAATAAGTACAGGATCCTTCGACGGTAGGTCCACTGTGATTATGAGATTTGTTGGGGATCTGGGGAGAAAAGAATGATGGCGAGGCTGTCCTTGATGTAAACACGAATTCTCTGGATTGCTCATTATACGGTCAAGACTGTAATTCATCTCAGCTATGTTTAGTAGGCGGCCGGATTATTTGATGGATCTTCTGTTAGGTTTCTCAAAGTTGTAGAATGAGCGTTTAAGCTAGTGTCGATCATTACTACAAACGGAGCAGTTTGATCGGCTATCTGTAGTTATCGGGGTGGCAACCAGGGTTTGCTTCAACGTTTCAATAACTACCTGTTGCATTCGTCCCCAGCTTCATGCGACATTTTTCCTTGTCAACTTCGTCATCGATTTGAGAATTTGGCAAAATTAAACTTTTTGCTACCAAATCTATACTTTTTTCGATTAGTTCTGAGTTGGAACTTTTTTAGGTTACAGAATAGCTTTTCCAGATCTAGAAAGTATTCTTCTACTAAGCTGAAGAGCAATATCAAGTCGTTGAAATATATGAGTAGTCTGGTTAACTACTAATCATTCTCTGGAATGTTGTGGGCGCATTCCGAAGTCCGAAAGAAATTCATTTATACTGGTAGAATCTGAAGGCAGTGACGACGACTGCCTTATGTTAGTTCTTCTCATTCACGCTTATCTGGTGATATTCAGATTGAAGGTTCAGTGATGATGGCGACTTCTAATATCGAGTAGCGAAAATTATCGATCAGATAGCTTGCTTATGCCATTAATCAACGCATGGTTTCGATACCGGAACTGTCTATGCACTTTCGCAGTCTGCGTCTTGTAGCTGATTTTTTTCTTCCGATCTTCGTGGAAATAAACGATTAGGGGCTGGGAGATCAGGGGATGATCTCATGTTTTAATGGTACGGCCACCGTAGGGTTTCCTATCTTTTCAAGTGCTGATGTTCCAATAAATGTTGATTAAAGGCGCCTTTTAATCGCAGGGTTTCAGCCTCACCTTCATTTCTAAAGATGATATCTTCCATGTTGAGGGAGGCGAGGGGTTGAACCTAGACGTGATTTATTTGCAGTAAATGACACCTCTATACTTGTTATTGTCGATCATCTGAAAATTCTTTTGGTTGATTTAAAAGAAAGATTTTCTGATTTAAAACAAATTGATCTTTTATCATCGATGATGCAGCCAACGTTAGTGGATTTGTCTAATATATCAAATATGCAGTATGAAGAAGAAATCGCAGAAATGCCAAATGATCAGTTAAAACTTGTTTTAATTTAAAAGGAGCGATGGCTTTCTGAGGAAACAAAAACAAAATTCCAAATTCAACCAAATGTGCAAGAAAACTATTATTACCGTTTCCATTTTCATATTTAGCTTAATGTGGATTTAGTGCTGTAAATGATTTACTGGTAGAAATAGAAATCATCTACATATAACACAACAGGAATATTTGATACTGAAGCTAACCAAATTAGAACCTAACTTAAAATCTCTGTGCGGCAAACATCAAGCTTAAAGATCTTACTAAATTAATATTAAAAAATATTATTTCGCATTTGAATTTTAGTATTTCAACATATAGAAACGTGGTTTTTTGAGAGTTACATGAAGATAGATTTGATAATTACACAGGAAAAAATGGTAGCACTTTCTTTCACAAAATATTTTTTATTCGCTATATGTATACATTTCGAGTGCAAAGCACTCATTATCAATAGCTGCCTGAGTAAGCTATTGATAATGAGTGCTTTGCACTCGAAATGTATACATATAGCGAATAAAAAATATTTTGTGAAAGAAAGTGTTACCATTTTTTCCTGTGTAATTTCAACATATGTTTTGAAGAATTATTTACTGTGTTTTGTTAACAATTACCTAATGATTTCTTCCTGAAACCTATCATTTAAGTTTCTTAAGTAAACAGTTATATTTTTTAATATTAAAAATTATGTATAAGTTACATAGGGGGCATAAGAATTTAAGAAATGCTTAGGTGGCGCATTGCACAAAAAAGGTTGGGAAACACTATTATTGACAAATAAAATTGACAAAAGACTAATATATATTTACTGATTTGAAAAATTGACTATGTTTTAACTAGAAGTAATTAGTAAAATACCACGTTATATATTTTACTAATTACTTCTAATTAAAATATAGTCAATTTTTCAAATCAGTAAATATAGATAGACACAATAATATAAATTTGAACAACACAAAACGACTCGAGTTTCAATTCTTAATCGCCATTAATTACCAAGTGAATTATATTAATCGATGAAATTTTTAATTTATTCTATTTTGGGGTGAGAGAATATACCTGCCGGTAGTTGTTTGTTTAAAAAGTGATGAAAAATTAGTTTGGTATACTTTTTAAGAAGATTTACTATTATATAAGTGCAATGTTTTCATACATACAGAACATAATGAACAACACGAAAAAAACAGATATCTTTATCATTATAGTACAAATCACCGAGTGCTTACAAATACTTACATAAACATCTAGAATTTGTTCTACCTGGAGTATCACTAATTCAATCTTGGTTAAAAATATTTAATTTACAAACTACTCTAAATACAAATTTAATTCAAAAATATAAAATTAAGATTAAACCATGCAGCCTCATCAAAAGCAATGTGTTCTTATGTGTGGCAAAATAATCTTGAAAAAAAGGTTTATATTTTAACAAAGTCCTGGACGTTGTGAAGGGATTTACAGATTTCAATTGTAAGAACAATAAACATGGTAATCATGCATTGGTATTTTATTTAAGCGAAAATTGGAAACTGTCATTATATTATTTCATTTCACCTGGTCAAACGATCGGAAATATTTTACAAAAGCTTATTTTATTGGTATTAAATAAGTTATTTTCTTTGAATACAGTTCATTTCGTTTTCATTTGTGAGTAAGAAATGCAATAAGGTTACTTGGCGCAATAATAGACACTCCATTCATACAAATTAATAGATATTTTCATTTTCATTTGTTATGACCGCCCACGTTTACTTAAAAGTCTTAGAAATGATTTCATCAATAGTAGAATAAAGACCATTGTAAACAACTTATAAGTGTTCTGGAAAGATATAATCGGCACTTTTAATGTCGACAAGAAAAGTATTGTTTCAAGAGCTATGCTTAAAATTACCGAAAAGTATATAAATTCGACAACATTTGGAAGAATGTGTGTGAAATATGCCTCTCAGATATTTAACAATTCTCTTTCTGCGGCAATTTTAACAGCAATAAAAACTCCAATGTTTTTTAAGAAAATCAATAATATATTTGACTCATAAAACAGTAGATTCGTTATTGATTCCCTATAAGTGCGGCCTCTTCGTTAATCGTAAATTATCAAAAGAGACGCTAGAAGAAGCTTTGCCATCCTTTCAAGGTTTAAAATTTTTTGAAAGTGACAAGAGAAGAAAAAATAAACATTGCATATAAGGTTTTATGTGGTGAATAAAATCTATTTTCTTTTATGGAAATCATTGCAAATACAAGGTCATCTAGCAAATAAATCGAAAGCCTAAGTAAAAAAAAAATTTCAACTTCAAGATTTTTAATATATATTAACGTCAAGAATAAATCAAGACCCCATTGAAAAGTGTGTTTTTTTAGTACTTAGGCATAGATGTTATAATGCACATTTTACCGTAAAAGAATTTAGAATAGCATTGCAACATAATATGCACATCAGATTGCAGACACCTGTTGAAGCTCCAAATTGCGAAATTGACGAAAAAGACCAACTACGTGTTGTAAATGAATCCGAACAATTTTCACAAGGAAAAACTGCTAAAATTGAACAAAACAAGTAATATTAATGACGTTAATTTAGAAGACACGAATAATGAATCATCGATGTTCCCTGTGCGTGTGTATTGAAAGATGGATTGGGTGAATTATAAAGGGATAGATACATGTGATATCTACAGCTTAGATACTCCAAACATGTAGTTTATGAACCTCGAGTTGTCCCGAATGCTCGACAAAATACGATTTTGGGGTGTCGAACCAGTTCAGGTTTAAGCCTTAGCTCTATTTGAAACCACTGGCTGCCACACTCATAGAATTTCTAAAAATTATCACCGCAGCAGCACTTTACTCGTGATAGGCGGGGAATTGAGGGGTCAGTTTGGAGGTGATCCGATTAAATACATGTGGGTTAGTTATCTATACAATATTTCAATCAACGATAAAACTTTCATTAATGGTTTAAAACACATATTTAAATATCAATGTAGGTTAAATATTTTTAAAATGTTTGATTGCTGATGTAACTTTTTTAGCTGGTGCTAAATGTAAAATTTTCATGACATTGCACAAACATTGTTGATTAGATACAAAAGGCATCGACCAGCTAATTAATGCGATGGCTTATTGTAATATTTAATATAAAATTGCTTTTATCTGCATGTACGTTTTACCTCATTATCTATTAGCGTATTTATTAAAATATCTAAACAATTTCAATGTTTATTCATAGAAATATTACATAATAATAGGCGAATATATGTATTATGGTACATCCATAACTGAGTAATAAGTACAAAATTAAAATTAAAATAGCTAGTTGCATTATTATGGAGTTTTATAAAAGCTATATATCTGTATTATCTGAATTATATATGTATTTATTTATTGAAATTAAGTACATAGGTCAAATAGAAAAAGATAAACATCAACATGAGGATGTCACTGTGTCGCGAAATAATGGTCGTAGAACAATAATGTGTTTCTAAAAGGTTTATTTAAAAATTACTTGAATCACTTTCTCATGTATCACTTGGTGAAACATATTGAACTATTACTGATGAAGGTTTGAATTAAATTAAACTTAGTTTGTTTCACAATTTTTCTATATTTACTCGACTCAAGAGTCTTGATAATGCCTTAAAAAGCGAAACTAGTCGAGTAAATGTAGACAAATTATGAATCAAACGAAGTGTAATTTAATTGAAACCTTCATCAGTAATGGTTTATTTAAATGTGATATAATTGAGTTTTAACAAATATCAGTCTAACAACAATCAAGTAAGAATTTCATCGATCTAATATTTATTTAAAAAATGTTTTATTTATAATATTTTCTAAAATACCGTCTCATTTAGTGATACATACAATCGGTTTATTTATTTACAATTAACTTCTCTATTCTTTGTGAAACAACCAGTAGGTTTCAACATTTATATTCTGTTAGTATTATAAATGAATCAGTAAAAATTATTATGACTTTTTATATGTTTAAATTTTTTGTATCATTTTTTTGGTAATTTTACAAAATATACATATAATATCATATCACGAAATAATTAAATTTTCCTACAGTGATTAAGTAAATTTAAATAAAATATTACCATGTTATAATTATATTGATGAACAAAGCCTTATACAGGTCTGTAACTATATCTGTTGATAGTTAACTATAATGTAATGCTTATTCGACTGTAAATAGTGGACGCCAAACGCACTATTGAATCTTGGGGCTATAGGGGGGTAAAGGTTTAACCGGCCAATTAATTTAATTGTGTCGACGTAATTCAGGTGTAAATATATAGCCAGAGTTTATGTAATATTCATGGATATTCACGGTATTTTTCCTTGTAAATAGGTTATCGCGGTATTGCTGTTATTTAAAAATTCCAAACAAGACACTTATAAACTGATACGTTTAAAATATATAAGTTATTCGGAGTCTATAACACGTAAAGAAGTGAAGCAAAGTTTCTATATTAGAATTAAATATACTGAATATTATCAGTTATAAGAGTAGTGGAGCTTTTTGTAATATATACTGGATGTATTCCAAATTAGACTCATCCTTAGAGTTTTTATAATATTCGTTATTGGTCCTGCTACTTTATTGATCGAACCAATTTTTTAAATTAGGAGAAGTAATGCACTTGTCATGTTCCATTTATTTAAATGGGAAAAAGTATAGTGTAATACATTTCGGAGTTTTTTTCAAATATTTAAGACATTAATTTAAAATTTTGGAGCCTCATTAATGTCAGTAATTTTGAGTTTAGTAATCATACAGATTATGTATTTCTACCTTCGGTTTGATCTATTGAACCATCTATTTTGAAAAATAACTATTTTACAAATATCATTACTTCAAATAACCTCGCATCAATATCTTTATGGAAATAATAATATGAGAATATTAGAATATTTTAATAATTAAATTTTATGAGCACAATTTCCACAACCAATTTCTTATTCATATGAAGCTATACACAAATAAATATTATACTGGATAAATATATTAATCCTTTATTTGCATCATTTCCATTATAAAAATTATCTCATACATCTGCCACAAAACTGACTAAAAACTAGTTAGTTCCACATGACTTTTTGTTTTCCTATATCCTCCTAATTGCACATTGTTACAGTACTCCCTTCAGTACCTTTATCAATTTCCCTTGTACGTATAGCTTTCTCTGTGCGTCTTTAACCCTCGCTACTCTCTAATGCTCCCATCTTTCTTCTTTCCTTCCACTCAATCGGCACATTCTCCCCTCCTCATTCATCCAAAAGCGGTTCCACAGCTCTTAGCTCTTGCCTTCAGTACTTTCTTCTCCCATTCACCTCTTCCTACAGGTATTCGGGTTTGCCCGCCCATTCCGCTATTGCCTTATACTTTGGATTGTATCTGCTTTTATCAATTTTCATATATCTTTCCTGTTTATTCACATCTCTCAGGACAACTATGTTTAATTAGATACTTGCAATGTTTAGATGGAAGTGGCATTCATAAGTGTTTGGATAATTTATTTATGAAAGATCAGTTGCTGATTATCTCAACAATAATTTTGACGTTTTGAGACTGGTGGCCTCCAATTAGGTGGCTTTTATGATAGACTTTTCATCTCCACCGTATTATTTCCTCTATCCGGCAGATTTTGCATAATTGATTATCTATTTTAATCGAATGATTAACCGAATACCTCTTTTTAAAAATGCTCAACTAGTTGATGAATTTTCTTCTATCTTTATAGTACTGAATTATCTATGTGTGGTTTAATCAAATAGTTCTTCGAATCAACAATAAAACCCAGGTGATATATGGGTCAGTGTTAGGTATAATTCTTTTCCTAATTTACATTAATAACTTAAGTAACTGTTCTGAGTCTTCTTCTCAGTTTAGTCTTATTTGTCGATGACACAACGGCTTTAAATTTCTCAAAGAACTTAGAACTTTTGACCAATTGTAAACATTACTTAACAAAATTGTTTCATGCTAATCATCTAGCTCTAAATGAAAATAAAACTCAGTCATTAATAATAACAACTAGACCATTGGGAGAACTAGATAAGCAACCGCCGGCTAAACTACTTGGATTAATTTAGACACAGCATTAACTTGGACTGGTCATTGTAGTATTTACGTAGCTAACAAATTATCTTCTCTTACATTTTTATTTCGATCACTATTTAATAATATTTCTATGAATTTCTTATTCAGAGCTTGTAATGGCCTATTTTAACCTATTATATCTATGGCATAACAGTTTGGAGACACGCTTCTGCAGCACAAAGAATTTTCTCCCTTCAAAGAGCAGCAATTTAAATTATTTGTGGAACCTCGTTCAGGCAAAACACAGTTCCACTATTTCAAAAATATAATATATTAACATTTCTGGCCTAATCTGCATAAAATAAACATAGATTGTTATACCACAAGGCGAGAACGGCATAACTTCAATATTCACAACAAGGAAAATTTGCACACTTCTTATAATAGAATAAATAAAATGGAATTCAGTGCAAACTATTACTGAATAATTTGTTTTAATAATTTACCTGCCCAAATAAGAGATTTGCCATTAAAATCATTTAAAAATAAGATTAAGAGCTTACTATTAGATTTAACACTATTTTCTGTTGAGGATTTCCTACTTTTTAATTTTAGTTAAATAATAATTTATATATTGTTACTTTTCATTTTGACGAGTGTATTTTTTGTTTGCCACAATCTAAGAGAAACATTTGCAATAATCTAAAATTTATTTACTGAAATGTTATAGCAGTTTAATAAAAATATAAGTTATTAATTTTTAGAAACATTAATGATAATATTTTGACTGTCATTTTATAAATTAATTTGGCAAATTTTGTGGTCAACTCTAATATTAATAATTAATATTTATGTAAATTTAGTTTGACATTTTCGTTGGTGTAGTATGTTACTGCATCCATTTCTGGAGACTTAAATGGTAAGAATATTTGAATGGCTCAGGTTATCTTTGATCCTGTTTTTATGCTGGAGACGACGCTCAAATCTAATTTAAAGGTGTATGAATCTCGTGATTGTCTTCACTTCTCTCCTCCATGTTTTTGCAGGCGGAAAAAATAGTTTTGTAAGGGCATACTCCCTTTTCATTCTTCCAGGCTGTAGTGTTCTTGGAGAGACTCTCTAACCTTGCGGCTTTGGTTATGAACTCACTTTGTTCACAAAAGTTTCTCTAGGATTCCCTCTGTCGTTGCCTTCTTCTTTTTTTGTATAGTTGGTGGAGTTCTTTATAACAGGTCTAATCGATTTCCTGCTTGAGGTCTTGCGTTTTGTTATACACATTTCTTGCTTACTTCTTCAACTGATTGAATTCCTTATTCCACCATGATTTGCATTGGTCGATTTTCCTCTAATTGAGTTGAAAGCGGATGACATTTCATATTAGGAGATTAGAGTCTTTTCCAAAAGCAGCGCGAGGTCATTGACTTCAGCCTACGTTTTTGTTCTACGGTTCTCAACTTCTTATAGTCATTCTGATTTTTTGTAAATAATTTCTTGTCGGTTTTCCTTGGATTTCTGAATGCTACCTCTTCGGGATGTTTAGAACCTAAATTGTAATATATCCATCTATGATCTGACCAGGATACACGTCGATACTTGCAGCTCTGGATGTGCTTGCTTCTACTTTCACTAGTCAGGGTGATATCAATCACCTCTTAGCTTCTTGAGGTATAAGTAGATTTGTGCCCGAAATCAAAGCAGAGTTTTGCTTATAATGAGACTAATGTTGAAGGTTTAACACTATCCAATCACAACTTCCAGTTCTTATTAGTACTAGAGTACTGTCATTGCTTTGAAGGTGGTGATTTAGTATTTTAACATTATCTTTCCAATCTTCTAAGTTAATTTGAATTATATTTAGTTCTTTCATTTTTGTTATATTAATTCCAAATATGTGTTGATGGTTAATTTATTTTAGGGTTAATAATTTGAGTGGTTTCATGGCAAGTTTCCTCTGTGCTGCTTTCAGCTTCCTTTGGGGTGATATGGCTGGTCCCACTGGGAATTTCCTTCTTGAAATTAAGAGTGATAAGTAGGAATTTATATCTAAGACGACACTTTCCTTTCTTGCTACACTATTGTAAGAGAATGATTTCTTTGTTTGAAACTCCCATCACGAAAAATCTGTCCTCGAGTTTTTTCGGCATGAAAGACACACCACCGATCTATATATACTATCCTCTTTACACAACGTAGCGAGGTGATCAAATCAACTGTGGATAAATTAGAAACCAATTCTAAATTCTCTTAAGGAAGAAGGGTACAATTGTAAACAAAGAAGCTATTTTTTCTATAAGAAAATGTCCTAGGTAATAAATGCTGGTGGTGGACATATATGTTTGCAGATAAACAATCGATAAAGGGCACTGCAGCATCGTTAATCCGGGTCATCAATTGGATAGATAACCTATACTAATTATCATTGAAATATAATTAATTACTCTTCAGTGACAGGGAAGACCCTTTAAAGTAAGAAGCTTATTTATACAAACATAAATACATAAAACATAACGAAAAGACTACGTGGTCGATCGCCAAACTCTACTACTACTACTGCTGTATTGGGTTATCTATTGTACTTCGCATATTTAAAGTAGATTCGTGTGCCTAATCTATTCCTTTGGTAGGCTACTCAATAATAGAAAGTGTGTAGTTGAATTATTTTTAAAGCAAGTTATGCAATTTTATATACAATTATTCCCCTGCTTTGCATAATTTTGCTATTGTATGTAGAATAATTAATTGACCGTTTAAGTGACTATTTGGATTATAGTTTAGTTTATTTGCTTTACAAGATCTATTAAAAAAATATACATAAAATACAAACATAAATACAATAAATCACTTTAAAATTTTGAGCATAGACGAATTTTCATGTTCTTCCACTCGACCCATTATATTTGGCTGCTGGTGGTAATTCTCATCGGGTGTTGGTGGCCACTACGGCAATATTTTAGCCATTTCAGGCGTATGTATGTCCAATTTTTGGAGACCTTTTTATCATATGTTATGTCAGTGTGACATATTTATTTTAATATAAACGTTCATACGTGTCAAAATACCTTCTTTATCTAAAAATAAAGATTATATTATATTTTTATTTCAAAATTAAATTAACCTTATTCTGCGAATTTTTTGAGCTTAAGATTCCTTTTGAAATTTACAAAAAAAATGATTATGTCTCTGTGGAAATTACCCTTATAGTAATCACTAAATTTAAAACAAATAAAAAATAAAATAATGGTAAAATTACTACAATTTGTTAAATTAGCTGGATTATCCAATCCGAGTTAAATAAAGTAAATGTTAAATTTTGTCTACCTAAACCTATAACTGAGTTTATTAATTTCTCATTATCATTCAATTTTCTGAAAGAACAAATTTATTACATTTTAAAATTTATAAAATTGTCAGGATGCATTGGTACAATCTACAGTACCTACCGTGCTGAGAGATTAACTTTTGTGGAAAAATTTCACTTACTAAGAGCAGCATAGCTTTTTCATAGGTACTTTTACAACCACCAATCTACTGGCTGATGATTTATAATTTATTCGAATAAAAACAAAGTAAAAGTAATCTAAATAGGTTAATAGAATCTTGTAAAAAGGTGATTCCGTTAATAAATTACCAAGTCAAATAAAATTAGGCCCTTATTTAATATGGTACCATTTACTAATCTAAAACTGTATCGTCATACGAAATTTTGTGTTCTTTATACTAAAAGTACATTCTCAATTTATTTGATACAAATTTTCATTACATTTAGCTAATAAATAAACAGATTAATCCTGTTGGTTTTAGATAACCAAATGTCGGGTTGGAGATGTTCTCACCAACTAAAACCAAGTAACAGGGTCTTCTCTGGAATTGCCTGCTCTCGGCATTTTCTCAGGGGTATCTACATCATATCAGTTTACTGCATTCTTCCCGGCAATATCTCGACAAGTTTCTTGCCAATCATCTGTCCACCAAAATTTGCCACCGTATCTTACCGTATCTTATATTTTCTCATTCTCGAGCTTCTTTTCGACGATAGTCGTCTTGTTTTCATCTCCAATAATATTCCACATGGTATTCATTCTGAGCGATCTATTAATAAAAGCCGTGCCGCATCTTCAGACTCACGGCAATATTTGCATACAGCTGTGGATGCTTTGCATATTGGCATAGGTAGCTGCCAAAACTGCCATTGCATCTCATCAGAGTGTGAAGTGGCTATGCATATTAGCCATATGGGCCTTTTCTTCTTCTTCGTAGCCAGTTTGTATGCGCAGTTAGCTTCAGCCTTCTCCTTAATATATAGGTTCCGGCTAGCACTGCCATTGCATCCATAAACACCATCCAGTAAACTCTAGTTATTTGCAGACAGACAATTGTACTGGTCCCGCATAAGACAGTTGGCCTATGGCCGTTAATGTTATTAGGCGTCTCCGCCCTTCACTTTCTCCTCCTGCATTAGGTATCAAATGCTCTATATTATCCTCCATCTTCTTCGCCCCATTAGCCGTCATGGTGCAATGGAGGCTGTATCTGTAGTTGGCCAAACTCTGAGAAACTTTAATACTTTATTCATTTCGATTTCTATCCCTACTACCATAACCGTATCACCTGGTTGCTTTACAGCTCTTTTTGTGAAGAGCTATACCATCTTCATATTGCTGATCTCGACGCTCAGCCCGGAAGATGCCATTGTTGTATCATTTCCGACGCCTCGCGTGCTATGTAATGTAGTTTAGGAAATGTTTTTCCTTTGACTATGAGCGACAGGTGTTCGGCGTACGCGGCAGTTGTGGCGCCGATAGATGGCTGTAGCTCCAGTTCCCCGACATACAATAAGTTCCACAGCATAGGGCCTAAGACCGATTCCTGGAGTATCCCCATGTTCAGTGTCCGCTGGGTGTTTTTCCTGTCTGCAATGTAATCTATACATCGGTCTTGCCGGTACGCTATCATCTTTGATAAAGTACTCATCTTCGCATTGGCCTTGGTAATTCTCTAAGGGAGGGGGTTAAACGCGTTTCTAATATTCAGAAATATTTTTATCACATGTTACCTCTTTTTTAGCGGCCCTGTATTAGCTATTTTCTTCACTTTCACATGTTTTCTCTTCAATGAGATCAATCACCGTCTTCGTGATTGCCATTTCGAGTACTTTGCGAGCCCGTGCAATATAGGCTGTACGCAGAAGGCTCCTCCAGTAGTCTGCTCGCTCCTACAGCCCAGTTAGGTATTCCATCCGGCCCAGTGGCTTTCTTGTTTAGCAGAAGGTAAGCCGCCCTTCTAATTTCTTTAACCGTGAATGGGTCATAAAACTATTACAATCCTCTCCCGCTTTATTTTGTTATCCCTTGGGAAAATTGCCTTGTTTTCCACGATATTTTATGGTTTCTCAAATTACTCTGAACCTAGTTGTAGAGCTCCTTCCACTTCCGTTCCTTCCGTCTTTCGATCTTCAGTCTGAATGCCGCCACTTTGCTCCTCTATTCCAACAGTAGAGGTGTTACGTCGCAGTTCACAAGAGGCTAACATACCTCACAAATACTCTATTTAACATACAATAGCCTTTTCACACAACACGTGTTACTTTTCGCACTAGTATCTCCGCATCTAGATAGTGCTGTTTGACCACCTCAGCCAGAAGCCCTGTCCATCTGGCTCCGTCTTGTAGTGTTTTCTTCCTCCCCCTTCTTGAGGATGATTTTAAATTGTACCATTCCGTGGTCGCCATGCCTTTCCCTGTCTGTAACCCTCTATTCAACCACTTTCTCTGTTTAGCATGTCACTTTTTTGTTCTCGCGCTTGTTTCTTGCATTACTTTACTCTTGGTAAGCCCCACATATATTTGTTTTCTTCTTCTTACACCTAATAAATCTTGCATTTCTAATACTACTATCCTTATCGGGTACTACTTGCCATACTCCCTGATCGATCCCATAACCATAATGTATTCGCTATGGTTTAGTATCTCTAGAATTCCATCCTCTTCCAGATTCTTCACTTCCACTAGCATCATGCCCGCGTGTGTGAGGGATGTCTGTCCTCGTCAAATTCCTGGAAAATGTCCTGTGTGCTCTTCATTCGTCTTCTCATCTCCAGTACCACGTTGAATTTGCCAGCTTTCTTCAAGGGGTTCCTTTGGGGTTTCAGGCCCTCTTTCTCCTTCACTTTGCCTTTGATGATTTTGGCCGGTTCTGCGTATGAAGTACCCTCACCAATTAATTTTCATATCTATATGTTTTCGGGCCGGGTCCTCTCCTGTTTCTTCCCCATTATCGTGGTCCATTCCTCAATATCACTTGATTTTACCGCCACTGCAGCTTCTCACTCAACATTAGTAGTAGTATTTTCTGTCTCAACAGAGCTTCATTTACCCCTCTTTATAACTGCCGACACGCAGTACACCAGGAGACAGGCAGGAATAATTTCGATGAGCCCAAAGTTTCTTTTTTACCCAACTCTCAATGTTAAATTTTCCGTTAAACATCCGTGACTGGATGTAATATTTGGTTCGATCAAATTAATATTTAGGCAAATTGATATATCTCATTACCCAAAAACATGCGTTTATGATTACCAAACATTTTGCGGAAATTATTTACGATTAATTTGATAATTTGATATTTAGTACGACTAATATACGTATTGTAAAGTAATTTACTGAATTCATCACACTTTCGATAATTAAGGGAACTGGACGATTTTGTAAACTTATTAGTTTATACATATAAAACATTAACACAATCCCTTACGAAACCAGATTTCTATCAATATTTAAACACAGCATTATTTGCTGATATAAAGTCATAAAACTAATGAATATAATCACATGTATGTTTCAATTTTAATTTTTTTTAGTCAGTAAGAAATGTGGAGATCTCTTGGACAAAGCAACTTACAACTGGTGGAGTTTATACATTTAAATTGATATTTACAGTCAAAAAAAGTTATATAAATACATGTAATATAAATTTAAATTTGGAAAAAAAACACTGTTGCAATAAACACTCTAATAAAAGTGCAATTAACACGTAATGTTTTGGTAAACATGTTTCGTTTTCGATTTGCGGCAAACAAATGTATCCAAGCGTATGTGTGTAGTGTTTATTTGCCACTCGCGTTCCGTTTCGGAGTGCGGTTGATGATAATAGGTTTGGGCGGTGCTTTTGGGGTTTGCTCCATAAACGAAATCAATTTAAAACTGTTAATCCCTGATGAATTCCACGTTGTACAAAGAGATTTATTCTGGTTATGGGTATTCGTTTAAATGCAGTAAATACTTTTGACATTACACAGAATTGGAATATTTTTTAAGTTTTAACCGCAAACAATTATTGTAAAAATGTTAAATAACGTATAGATATAGTCAATATAGTATATAAGTGATTTTTTTGTTTAAATAATGATAACATTATTAAACCGAAAAAATCAATAGAAGTAATACCGGCGCATCCACCATAATAACCAATAAGGTTGTTTCAATAATTGTTGAGATTATTTGAATGAAGCATTAACAATATATAAGAAAATTAGCGACCTAAATGCTACTTTTTGGTAATCTAATTAGGTTGCATAATCTATCTTTCACGAAACAATTTCGGTGTAATCAGGAAATATATTTTCTCAACTTTTTATAATGTACATACAGTTACCTTTACAATAACTATACCATATAATAGTACAAATAGTTTTAATTGTAATTAATAAATGAATAAAACAATAATAACTTCGTTCATAATAGCTAAGAAGTTCTTCATCTTGCTCTAACTATTATTTTTTAAGATTTGAAAAAATATATATGTAATGTATGTAATCAGTGTTTCTTATAAAACAAATTGTTATTATAAATAAATGACACTTTGTCAAAGACATAATTAATAAATATAGTGTTTTCATCGGTTATATTAAAACAATTTCAAATATTTCTTGTACTATTCACAATTTGCTACAACAATTAAAAAACATTGTACTAGTAATAACTATATCATTAATATGCTGTAATTTGATTTAAATCAATTGATTATTCAATTTAAAATCATGATGTAATTGAGTTGCCAATTAATTCGAAGGAAGTTGGGTTTCCTTTCCTCGCGATCGCAGTAAGTCTCTTTCCCTGTTCCGTCGCTCTATTCGGAAATCACACACCGCAAACATAATACAACATACAACCGACGTGCAAATGAATAAATCAATAACACGTTGTGTACGTGCATTGTCCATTATCAGCGCAACAGACAGCTAAAAGCTACGACGATAAAACGTGCCGAGGGACCGAAGATTTAGTCCTTAGCGTCCTGAAAAGTCCTGTCAACCATGTCGAACAGAGGGACGGCAATTACGGCGAGGACGTCTGCGTCGACACACAAGAAGAAGATAGCAGGTAAATTGGGTTGCGATGAAGGAAATACTGGTTTTGCCTCGGTCTGAGTGTTTTCTTTCAATATTTTATTTGAATCTATCGTATAACACTAACATACTAACAAAAAAAAGAGTGTATATAAATATTATATTTTATTTTCATCAGCAGTATTAATTACACTTTTATATAGTTTGATATACTTAATTTTAACTAAAGAGGAATAAAAATAATCAGTATTATTTGTTATTGTACTACATTTCCATTCAACTGGATTAATGAGATATTCTTTTAATTAATTATAGTAATAATGAATTAATTAACTTATGAATAAGCTAACCAAATCCCAGCTATTGATTCACATTAAATTTTAAGTTTACAGGTACTGTATGTAATAATTTTAGTATGTGAATAAATACATAAATAAATTAATCAATTAAGTTATTCATTCATTTTTATTAATAATACAAATACATCATTTTTACTAGTAGTCAATTAAAACCTATAATATAAGATCATTTATAAAATGCAAGTGTATAACAGCCAAATATTATTTGCTTTTTATTTATTAAAATATAAATATATTTAAATTAAAACTATCAATGCTTAATTTGTAAACTAAGATCAATTTATAACTCAATTAAAAGATTTCTTCTTAGTCGATAGATCAGATGTATCTAGATTTTGATAACAAAATGTTTCATTGCAGTAATGAAAGTTCTATGGAATCTCCTTGTTATTTGCATAAAAAAACTTTGAAGTTAAATAAAAGATCGTATCCCATTGACAAAATTAGGCAATTTAATAATAATTTGTTACAATAATTATGATTTCCTTCTCGGTTTCGTGATTTTATTGGTCGTACCGGCGCCTCCACCAAAATGAAGAAAATACGATTGGTACAATAATTGGTGAAATTCATTAAACATCATTTGAAATATCATCTAAAGTTATACTTAATGACCTGTTTAGTGTAAACTAGACCTGTAAGCATTACTTAATTATTTATAAATAGTTTTTTGTATAGACTGGAAAACTTTACTGGATAAAAATTATATTCTAGCGCGTAAACTATTTAAGCATCGGACTAAGCAAAGTTTGTATTTTGCTATATATTCAGTTTATAAATTCAATACATTATATATTAGTCTTGAGTAAGATGAAATATTCCTTTTTGGAATGGACAACCAAGTTTTGTAAAATTTCCAGTAGTTTGTAGAAAAATAAACAAATCATCGACCATTTTATAATAATATATTAATATTAACTTTAAAAGAAAATATAATATTAGATGAGAAAAGTGATAAAAAAGCGAATACAAGAAAAATTAAATGTGATTTGGAATACAATCCTATTTCCATAAGCCAAAATGAAATATCAATCTCAAAGTACGTAAGGAATATTTATCTTTACCAAACTATATATCTATTTCTATATCCAATACCCCAACTTGAATTTAAAAAAGTGTTTTACTAGATGCTCATAAAGCATCAGTTAAAATCTAATGATAATTTATTGTATTTCCTAATGTAATTCGTTAATACTAGGATTTGTTTTCTCGCTTAGAAAATAATATTTACTGGAGGTACGTATTTAATATACTAAAATTTTCTACAGTAAATCTTATAATAGTGTTATACGTTTAGAATTTAAAAATTGAAATATTGAAAAGTGCTCAGGCCGAGGTAATGCGATTGTGATAGGAGGCAGTTGTCCGGGCGCCCCATCCCAAGGGATGGGAGGGACGCCGCCGCCGACGGGAGCCTCCTGAAAGCTCTGAAAGCTGACCGCCCGAAGCTCTCGGCCATCCCATCAATCTTTCAGGGGGAGAAGAGAGAGGCGCGCGCGCTCTTACCCTCCCATCCCCTTGCGCTCTGTTATTTGTGCGCGTTTCATTATAATAATTTGATTTTTTTTTCTGTATGTTCCCGGTGTACTTTTCCAAATCCGGAATTCAATTTCGCATTTAAGTTGACGAGAAAATTGAGTTCTCTCCCTTGAATATTGAGACCATTAATTTTATTTCCTCGGGAATGCTCAAATGGCTAGTGGTTTGTAAGAGGAACATTAAAGATTTACGTTATCGGTATGCGAGCTAGGGATTAGTGTTCGATTGAAATCAATGTTTATTCTATTGATTATTCTGCGTGATAGAAATGATTGCTTATATTAAATTAAGTAAATTTATTCATCGTTAATATTGATGTATTAATATTATAGTAATTTAGGATTTTTAATAAAATATATTTTTATTGAAAATTGCAAATTATGTTCATTGTATTGTAGAAATTTATATCCATTATATTATGTGCTTTTATCCTGCATGAAAAGTTCTTTGTGTAAGAGCTGAATAATTTATGAGGTTTCCATTTTTCATGTCTAACATATTTACACAAACACTATCACGGTATTATAAAAAATGCCGCTTGGGTTAGTGTTCGTCAAGATACTGTCAGATAAGAATTTAGATTTTATTCCTGAAGTTTTTATCGTACTTGGAATAATAGCCAACATTTTAACTTTACAGAAGGTAAAATTTTACAGTATCTATATTATACAGTAAATATGCTATTCTTGATTAGAAATTAAAAACACTTGGTTTGTTTCACAGAATATTTATTATTTTTTCTCTCCGACTAGTTTCGACAAAATGTCATTATCAAGGAGTAATGATAATGACATTTTGTCGAAACTAGTCGGAGAGAAAAAATAATAAATATTCTGTGAAACAAACCAAGTGTTTTTAATTTCTAATCAAGATTTTTCAAATATGTTTCACCACGGGTTAAGTGAGCAATTAATTAAATAAATATGCTATTTTTTTATATCATTGTCAGTTCAATTCGATAACGTTCCCCAAGGTATTTAAAAACGATCGCAATTATAGCCAGAAACACGTGCGACTGTTTAATTAGTTTCCTACATCGAGGACGTACCTGGAGAGAACCGACGTTGACCTTCATACTGTATTACTTTATATATTTAGTCAGCCCAAATACCGCACGAAAAATAATAATAATATTAATGGTCTCAGTATTTCACTAATAACGCGTAAAATTAGCTTTCGATTTTTATTATCGCGCTCTGGCGACACGGCATTTCCATTATGGAAATGCGGGTGCCGGCGGAGGGGCGCCTCTGGTCACCTTGAACTCTCTTCCTCCTTCTACCAGGATGGTAAATCCCTTCTATCTCTAATACCCAAATACCCTAAGTAAGGATTGAGGATAATGAGAATGATTGGTGTAAGGTATAAGGGTAGTGAGGATGAGCTGACAGATTGTGAGCCGACGGAGAAGTTGCCATTCCTGGCGAGGCTAAGAGGCCACCGTTCGCCTCGCGTCTTCGAGGCGCACCACAAGCGCGTGCCGACGCCGCTGAAGAGGAAGCAACGTTTCGGGAGGACGCACAAGAATCAGGATGTTATCGAAGCCGAGGACGTTGTCGACGAGGAAGACGACGCCATGGACGCGGCGGACACCCCGAGGGGTGTGCCGGATCCGTACTACCCCATCTACTTGCCTATCGACCAGGCCTTCAAGGCCAAATATGTGTTCCATCACAAGAAGGGCAAGACCGTGCAGGAGAGGACTTATGTGTTTCTAGAGCATCCTGGCGGTTGGATTTGTTTCATCTATCATTTCACTGTGTAAGTTTTTGAATTTTTTATTACAATTATAATTTTATACTTGACTGCTTGTATTAAAATGAATTTACGATATTACCGCAAAAGTGCCATATTTTATCTAAACACTGTACTAGATCCACATGAATGAATAATAGCGTAATCAATGATTAACTCGGAGAATTAAATACTCCAAAGTAAAACTGAATTCCCTGTCTCTAACTGCGCTACGTAGATGAGATCCAAGCTGGATTGAAACCGGTTTGTAGTTCTTGTTGACAGGGAACAATTTATTAGAATGTATTCTATTCTTTTTTAAAGATCAAGAGAAATGTGGAACAAGGATTACGTTGATGTAGTCAAAAGGGTAGTTTATAGTGTTAAATGAGTTTAATAACAAAGTTGATGTATGGTGCAATAAACTTTTGATGGAAATGTATATGCATATTAGGTGAAGTATAACACTATTTTACTTCACCTAATATTCATATACGTTTCCATAAAAAGTACAATGCAACATGCATCAACTTTGTTAATAAACTCATTTAACACTACAAACTACCCTTCTGTCAGGGTTATGAAAGTGTAGCCGTAACCCTAGTACAAATAGTGCAAACATCTAATTTGTTGCATCATATCTTCGCCTAAAGAAGTCATAACCTAAAAAAACTTTTGTTAGCACAATAAATGATTATTATTATTAAATATTCACTTATTTAATTGTTAAAGTAAAAACAACACTTAAAAAGGTGAATATGAATTTTCAACGTATAACAGCCTCATTAGCTAAATAAAATTATTTGAAAATATCGTCAAGTATAATTTACGAATATAAAAGTAATGAATAGTTTCCTTTTTTAATACAAATACGATCAATTATTTTCACTTTAATTTCTTCATATTCACAATTATAATTTTTCCTATATCCAACATTTATTATGATAAATTAGAACACGATCGAATGTTAATATGATTTAACAAAGCAGCCGTGATATTAATGGGGTGAAATCTATGTGCTCACAAACGCAGACACATACATACATATATATATACATTCACGACACAACATACAATGCACATAACTAAATTACGCGATCGATATCGTAATAATTAATTTATGAAACACCTGACTTTCCGGCGTCGTGACGTGTTTGTTAATGAAAGCAGGTGAGCCGAGTCGAATTTGACGCCGCGAGGGCTGAATTTTTAATCCGGCCCACATTGTCCTCGACGCCTTGATTCCGTCCCTTCCA
This sequence comes from Ontholestes murinus, assembly GCA_963969525.1. NCBI lineage: Eukaryota > Metazoa > Arthropoda > Insecta > Coleoptera > Staphylinidae > Ontholestes > Ontholestes murinus. Next base: position 82,226,038 of record OZ018387.1, read on the forward strand.
TTCATTATGCGTCCTTAACCCTGATATAATTATTTCCCATTACAGAAACCACCTGGGGCTTGATGATATGAATTTTAAATCGGCGATCGTCTATTTAGAACTGGTTATGTCTAATTTGTATAATTAACAAAACACATTTGTACGTATAATAAAGAGTTTTGTGAATAGTTTAAATATGAGTTTGTAGTAATTTTGCATTAGCCTTAAACCTTAGGTATTATTTATTGCTTATTAATTACGAAATAATATTACAAAATTTGAGATATATAAAAAAGTAATACAATAATTTTATTTAACATTGTGACTGAATGAGTTAAATTATTTAATTTTTATTTATATATATTCCTTCTAAGCATTTTTATTGGCATTTTATTCATTTTTTTCAGTTTCTTCTACATTGCTTATATTTTTAATTACTTTTTTATAATTTCTTTGGCAGTGTTGCTTTTTATAATTATTTTAAAAGTCATCAGCAAGGAGTTTAGACATAAATCTAACTAAATCAATACTTTGATATACTTGTTAGAGTCTTTTTAAATTATGCCCGCATATTTATAACAAAAAGCAATAAACGCAATTTTATTAAAGAGTACTGACTTGTTTTAATAAGCTAATATTTAATTAAACGACATAATCTAAAAGTTATGTTGACAAGTTTACCTCTTTTATGAAAATGGTACTTCACTGGGGAATGTCCTCTAAGGCAGGCATGTGCAACGTACGGCCCGCGGGCCGGATCCGGCCCCTGACTTCATTTAATCCGGCCCGCAGCACAATTTTCGGATCTCACTAAACCTGGCTCTTGAAAGTAAAAAATATATATGTATTCTTAATAATTTTAATATAATCTAAGGATCATAAAGTTTTATAGGTATTATAAAGTTTTGTACTGTATTTAGTAAACAGGGAAAACCCCGTCTTATTTGCACTGGCTGTAAGTATGTTGATTAGTGAAGGAAAAATCAGCAGAACAAAAGCACGCAGTTATTTGTAGTGAGGCACATAATCTTTAAAATGAGATTAATAAATCAGAGAAGAGAAGAAAAGTTGATATTGAAAATCGTGTTTTTCAAGATAAGTGGACTAACGATTACTTTTTTATTATGCAAAAAAACAAGCCTGTTTGTTTAATTTGCCTCGAAAGTATATTAGTGGTGAAAGAATTTAATTTAAAACGCCACTTTACATCAAAACATTCTAGTTATAGTAATCTCAATGGCAACAAAGAAAAGATAAAATAATAAATTTGAAAAAAATGTTTACCTTCGCATCAGATTCTTTTCCACAAGCAATGTAATTTATGCAATAGTATTGTACGAGCAAGTTTTATAATTAGTGAAAAAATTGCAAAACATTCTAAACCTTATTCTGAAGGTGATTTTGTTAAAGAGTGTCTTAGTGCTGTCATTAAAGAACTGTGTCCTGAAAATAGCGACGATGTAGAAAAAATAAGTCTATCTCGCTGGACTATAACAAGACGTATCGATGATATGGCTAACGATATCAAATCAAACCTTAAGTTACGTGCGTCACAGAAGGCATTTTTAATTGTTCTCGATGAGAGCAGAGATACTACCGATACCGCATAATTACATGGAAGAATTGCTGGCTCTTCGACCTATGAAGGATACCACACGAGGAGAAAACATTTTCGAAAAAGTAAAAGCAGTTTTTGATTAATTTGAGCTTAAATAATAGAATCTAAGTGGAATTTCTACTGATGGTGCTCCAGCTATGGTTGGTTTTAATTTAGGAGTTGTTAATAGCATTAAATTGGAACTATGTAGTAGGTATATTGACACTGAAGATTTGAATGCATTTCACTGCATTTTACATCAACAAAATTTGTGTGCAAAATTGATCAAATTTACACATGCAATGAAAACAATAGTTTCTTGCATAAATTTCTTTAAATCAAGAGCACTTCACCACCGTAAATTCCAAACATTTTTGGAAGAACTGCAGTCTGAATTTGAAGATCTGACATTTTATTGTGAAGTGCACTGGTTAAGTAAAGCAAAAATGTTAAAACAATTTTATGATTTGAAAGATGAGGTATTTGTTTGTATGGATATGAAAGAAAAACTTGTACAAAAGCTAAAGAACACAAATTGGGTCTGCGATCTTAGCATATGAATGAATTAAATACAAAGTTGCAAATCCAAGAACAAGTTGTTCATGAACTGTATGGTCACGTCAAGTCATTCCAAATTAAATTAAGAAAATCAGCTCCGAACAGGGAATATCTACCATTTTCCTACTCTTCCAAATCACAAAGATCATGCTAACTTTGAAAGGTTTGCAAACGAGTTACAATTATTAAGAGATGAAATTAACACCAGATTTAAAGATTTTCTGAACATTTTTTCCTCCCCATTTGATGTGGAAATAGAAGAATTGCAAGAAAAATCCGATCTTAAGGCGATATTTAGAGACCGATTTTTCATAAAAAATATTTACCAACCGATAAATTTCCAAATGCAAATGAAGTTTGTTAAATCAAAAACACGTACAAGATTTACAGACTGACATTTGGAGAACACTCTGCGTGTTGTGACATCCGATATTTCACCAAATATTGATTATTTGGTAAAAATATGAAGGCACAGTCTTCCCATTAAATATGTTTGTACTTGTTCATTTTAATTTATACTCTGAAAGCCAGTTCTAATAAATGACTACATACATGTACTTATGTGTTGTTATTTAAAATTATTTTTTTTAATGTTAAAATGTAATAAATATAATATCGTTTCCTTAAATCAAACTACGAATCTCTTCGTTTCTTATACATTCAAAAAAAAGGTCCGGCCCGCGATTTTAGATTCAATTTGTTTTACGGCCCGCGGTCTTGATGAAGTTGCACATGCCTGCTCTAAGGAAACCAGTATTATTACGAGCTGTTTAGCTCTGCTTAGCAAAAAATTAATAAATATTTTGGAATGTCTTTTACTGGAAAGTACATCGACATATTCATGACCTATTGTACTAGCCTGGAACCTACATAAACTTGTGAACCTGTTGCTCTTGGCCAATTGGTTCAAAGCTTATTTATAGATCCAAGTAAGCTCCTTTGTAACCTTTTTTGATACATTATTGTGCACAGTTTTTGAAGGCCATTGTATATGTTTTTATATTTTGATTATATTTAGGCTATTTTTTTTTTATTGTTTATTGTGCCAAAATATTTACATAAAATATTTACACTCGTCAAAAAAAACACAACTATTACATACAAGAACTATAGTAAAAAAATGCATCTATCTTAAATGGAAAATTAGCCAATAATACGTTTTTAATACATTTTTTGAATTTATTTACATTTAATTGTCTTACATGTTCCGGAAGGGAATTATATAGTTTAATCCCATAATAGTTGACGCCGCAACGTGTTCTGTCTAATCGAATGTATGGAGTACGCAGGTTATGCTTTGTGCGTGTGTTATGACTATGCATACCGCATATTGTATAATATTTAGACAAATTTACTTTAACATACATAAGTGCTTAAAGTATGTATACGCTAGGTAACGTCAGTAATTTATGTGCTTTGAATAATTGTTTTGCGTCATGCCTGTAATGAACCCCACAGATAACCCTTACTACTTTTCTCTGTAAACTAAATATTCTTTCAGAAGAAGCTGAATGTCCCCAAATGAGTATTCCATAACTCATTTTAGAGTAAAATAATGCATGGTAAGCATTAAGTAATACCTGTCGAGATGCTGTAATGTTTCTGAATAAGTAAATTAATGAACCCAACTGCTTTGCAAGTTTGTCGCAATGTGTAAACCACGTTAGGGTGGGCTCAAAGTATAGTCCCAATAGTTTACCACGCCTTTTTTTGTAATCTTGGTCTAGGTTACGAGTTCCAAATATCATTATTTGTGTTTGATTCATTAAGTGACAGTTTATTTGCAACAAACCATTCATTCAATTTATTTTTAAGGTCATTTGTTTTTGATAATAATGTTTCGACGTTTTTGTCAGAACTTAATGCTGACGTGTCATCTGCAAATAATATTAAGTTTATCTCATTCATACATCTATCCAAGTCGTTAATATATATTATAAAGAGTAACGGCCCTAATACAGATCCTTGTAATACACCGCTCGTTAAGGGTAATGTAGGTGACTTTTCATTATTCAACTCAACATATTGGAACCTGTCAGTAAAATACGATTTAAAAAAAGCTAAGGTGTTATCATCAAGTTTGTAATATCTTAATTTATTTAACAATAATTCCTGAGACGCGCAGTCAAAAGCTTTTGTTAAATCGCACAAAAGTGCGCTAACGTATTGGCCATCATTTATACTAGAGTATATAAAAGATACAAATTCTACTAAAGCAGTTACCGTGCACATATTTCCTCGAAAACCAAACTGATTTGATGAGAGGAGGTTGTTATTTTCAAAATATTTGATAAGTCTGGATTTTAATGCTATTTCAAATACTTTGCTAATAATGGGAATATAGGTCGGTAATTACTTTCGTCAGACCTATCGCCTTTTTTATAGATTGGAACTACGCGTGAAATTTTAAGTGGTTTAGGGAAAATATTTTGTTTAATAGCGGTATTTATTAAATTAGTTAAATGCGGTGTTATTATGGTTTCTACGTGTTTTATAATTTTGCTATTGAGACCGTAACAATCAAGACTATTGGAATTTGTTAAGTTAATGATTATATTATGAATTTCAGTTTCAGACACTGGATCTATTTTAAAGTTTATATTTTGTGATATTTCATCAAGGTATTTTAATTCAGTAATTTGATGATTTGATATAGATATAGAGTTTTTAAGGCTTTTTGTAATGTTTTCTGCTACGGAGCATAGATAGTTACTAAAATCTATTGGTCTGATATCAATACATGTGTTTGATTTTATTTTTGTGTTGAGAACATTCCACATTGCTTTTGAGAAATTGTCAGAATTTGTAATATATTTGTGTGTTGCCGCCTACTTTTTTGTTTTAATTGCAATTTTATACCGTTTTTTCACTTTTCTAATTGACTCGTTTAAATTTAATTGTGGATGCAATTTGTTCATGTCTGTTAGTAATATTATGTTCTCACGCATTTGCCTAAGATCGTCATCAAACCATTTCATCTTTTGAAGTGTTTTTCTTTGTTTAATATATATTTTTTTAAACGAGATATCAGTAGCATTTTGTAACATTGAAATAAAATTTTGAAAACATATGTGAATGCTTTCATCGTCATAAACAGAACTCCAGTCTGCAGCGCCAAGTATTTGGTACATTTTAGTTAAGCCTATTTCACATATAGGTTCACTAATTGCGGAGTAATATTTTAAATTATTACAAATAGTTTTGTTTATTAATATGTTGTCAATACACTTGTTATTTCTAGTATTATCCTGAATTGTTATTTCATAACCATAAGAGAGTAATACATCTTTGAGACGGAGATAGTCACTATCAGTAGAGCCAAACCTTACATTAAAATCACCTGCAAGAATAATATATTGTAATTTTATTTTTGATACAATTTTTGAAAATATACGTATAAAATCGTCAAAATTTGAGTTAGGAATCCGGTAGATACACACAACGCAAAGTTTAAATGATGGTATTTCAACAGCGCTCACTTCACATGTGTTTCCAATCGAAAGTTTTTCTATATTATTAACTACATTAAATGAAAGATAGTTACGCAACATAATCAGTCATGTTCCATAGGGTGTTGTTCTCGAAAAACTAGTTGCAACCGTGTAATCATCTATTTTGCAGTATTGGATTTCTTCTCTTGGCGAGTGTCCATATTTTCAGTACAAAAATAAATTTGGTCGGCATTACGTCGGGCGTTGTTTGTAGAAACTTGGATTTAATCAGGTACAGAATTTCTGAGTGGCCAATTCTATGCCCTGTACTCATCACACTCATTACACCTTCTTTTCTGATTTGTTCGCGCAGGGTGCAAATTGTTTTGTTTTTTTTTTCTATGAGCGCGTTCCAATTAGGTTTTCTATCCAGTATGGAACCTGGATATTTTACTATGATATTAAGGCCGGGGGTTAGACTAGGGAAGATATGATGTTGCAATTTTTACCCCTATGAAAATTATCGACCAAGGTCATCAGGACGGCATCCACCACGATACACCAAAGCAGGGGTATCTGATAACTCCCTATAACTACAGTGATCTTACAGTTTTCGAGTTTAGCCTTTATCTATTTTATTTTGGGCAAGTCGATACCCTTCTTGATGGCCTCTTTTTCTACGGTATTGTGTTGTCAAATATACGATTAATATCTACAAAAATATCATTCTCACTCATTGTTTTGTAGTGAAGCTTCTATGCCTGTTATGAGACTATGAAGTGTATCCACAGTCAATTTAATTTTTATTTATTTATTTATTTACTTATCTTTGGTCTTCTATCTTAAATAATACACATAAAATAAATATCATATAAACTATACAAAAAACTTTAGCCGAAAGAAGCACGTTGTCTATAATTTTCTCCATTACTTTTAGGAGAAATGAGGCCTGCTTTGGGGATAAATATGTATGATTGGGATATATCCTAGCAAAAATCTAGCTTTATAAACTGCCTGCGTGTAGGGGGCTGTTATATCTAGCCTCAGCTGTAGCAGTTTAGGGAATATGCAATCTGGGCGTAGTACTTTGAAGGGTTTAAAGCTATTTTGTCTCTCATTTGTCCAAACACTCTATTAATCAAGAAAATTTATATTATTACGTTACTATGCCTTACTAATATGTAAAATTTTTACAAGTCAGTATATTAACTTGTAAAAATTTTACAAGTTAGTAGAATTATTTAAATTACGAAATTGATGATATAATAAAATAAACAATACGCGTAGTAACGGTAATGCTTTCATAACTTATTATAAATTATTAAGGATTATAAGTCATTGAAATGTATATATATTCAATAATTATTTACAAATGATTAACAAATGAAATATATAACAATACACGCAAGTTAACGGGTTTTTCTGACTCCAGAAGATGACTCGACTAGTGTATGCTGTTGGAGTAGTGTTTGGACAGAACTTTGCGGAGCCTGGCTGTTGGAGAGTTTTAGATTTTCTTATTTTTTTAAAATTATATTCTCCACCTCTGTTAATAATATCTATACCTCTGTTATTGATGCGCGTGCTGCTTCAACCATGTTAAGAACCTGCTGTGGTGTTGGTTTGCTTTGATCTCTTAGAAAATTGACAGAGGCCGTGACAACCTGTCTCTTGCCTTTTTTCATGGTTGCTGCTAGGTGGCCTCTCTGGTGAATTTTAAAAATAATATATGATTAATGTTTCTCCCGAGCATTAGATCTGACCTGTGATGTGAGCCTGGTGCTTTGAAAGGTTTAATGCTATTTACTGCCCATTTAGTTTTTTATAATGAGTTTACCAGCCTTGCTTTTACTTTCTTTAGTAGATAGAAATAGGCAGGTATATACTTGGAAAATAAAAACACTAACACTTTCTTCACAATTTAATTTTATTTTGCTAGATGTACATTTCGAGTACTATGTACTCATTATCAATATCAATATAACTAGTTTAGCTAAGTGAGCGGTGTGTTTATTTTTAAAGGGATTATTGGGAAAAAACGGTAATTCCTTAATCCACTTTTTTTCCAATAATCCCTTTAGATACAAATACGCCGCTCACTTTGTTAAACTAGTTATAAGCTATTGATAATGAGTACATGGTACTCGAAATGTACATCTAGCAAAATAAAATTAAACTGTGAAGAAAGAGTTAGTGTTTTTATTTTCCAAGTGTATAAAATAAATCTTCACGTAACTGAAGAACAAGTTTCTATATGAAAATAGCTTCCTGGTCAGCTGAGTTCAACCATTTTTTTCAAATAAAAACAAAGATCAATCTCATCAGTGCGGATATTTATTTCCTAAAACAATGTTTAAAGAAAAATATCATCCCTAAGTTCATCATTAACAAGACAAAAAAACTTACCACAATCCACCCAAAATTAGTGAACAACTTCTGAACAAAGTACATTAGATGTGAAATTGGTTTATTGCATAAAAAACGCGCTAACCTAGAGTTAAGCGCAATGGACTACATCTTAAATTAAGCAAAATGTCTTCTTCGCAGTTTTGGGACCAATCCCAAACAAAATTATATACATCGATTTAGAAAATTTCCAAAATTTAGAAGAAATCATGGACAATACAAAAAAAAACTAAGACACCTCATGGACCAACAACATCCCATCAACCAGAAGTAAAACAAACAAATTATTTCTCAAATATTAGTCCACAACAAATCAAATGAAACTTTTTCTGAAAAATAGATGAATCTTTTGAAGACATGTTTAAAAAATGCCATTAAACCGAAGATCATTCCTACAGAAGAAATTGTCAACGACATCGAAGTTGCTGCCACACAAGTAAACAAATAAGAGGCTGCTTGTTTCCGCAAAGAAGCAAAGGACTTATTAACGAACAGAACAAATACGTCTCCACGGGTACACATATAAAGAAGAATATTCTACACTGAAATCGCTAAAAGGTAAAGACTGTTTTTATCTAAAATCCGACAAAGGCAATGGTATAGTGATTGTTAATAAGTGTGATTATTTTAAAAATGTTAATTTACTATTAGAATCTGGTCCGTATAAAGAAGTATCAAAAAATCCTCTCACAAATTACGATAAAAAAATCAATAATTTACTGAAGACTCCAACATTTTTAATGGATAAAAGAACTATTTGGAAACTAAAAGTAAAAAACCCTAAATTACCAAAATTGTACTGTTTACCTAAAATTCACAAACCTGGCAAACAAATTAATGCCCATAGTATCAAATATTAACTCACCAACATATAAAATCGCTAAATGCTTAGTACAAAAATTCAATAATTTAAAAATTAATAATGAATTATCCATTAAAAATTCAATACACCTCACTCAATTATTAAAAAAATGTAACAATTGAACCAAATGAAATGATAGTATCATTCAATGTAGAATCTTTATTTTCCAGCATACCTATAGACAATACAATTAAAATACTATGTGACATTTTAAAATCCAATTTAATTCCAAAAGAAGACATTAAACAATATCTTGAATTAACAAAAACAGTAATGGATTCTAATATTTTTTAATTTAATAACAAATATTACCAACAAACCTTTGGTACAGCAATGGGTAATCCTTTACCTCCATTTCTAGCAAACATTTTTCTTAATCACTTTGAAAATCAAGCTAAAGCATCAATAGACAATTTTCCGAGAATTTGGTATCGTTATGTCGACGACGTGTTTGATATTAATCAAATTAATTTCACTTGCGAGCTAGAAAACAACGGCATACTGCCTTTTCTTGATTTGGTTATTTTTAGATTCAACAATAGATTAGAATTTGACATTCATAGAAAAGACACACACACGTTCAATTATATTCATGCAGATTCCCATAGCCAGTGGAAACATAAAATTGCTACTTTCAACTCTATGATATATCGAGCTATAAAACAGGGAAAAAGAATTATATTTTATATTACAAATAGCAGAATCTCTAAAATATATGAAAAACGTCATTAAAAAATTAATTAAATAATTAACAAACACGTAAATAGACACAAAATACTATCAATAACAAGGTTAAAACAAAATACAGAAAATACAAAGAAAAAAAATATGTTAAATTAATATATACCCCCTTTTTTGAACAGAAATTGAACAAATTATACAAGAAATTTAACCTGCGGCGGGCATTGTATACAAATACCAAATTAAAATCTTTATTAGGAAACACATTCAACAAAATCGACGATATTCACAAATTAGGAATTTATTCCATTAATTGCAATAATTGCAATAAAGTTTATATAGGTCAGACACAACGAAATTTAAAAACCAGATTTAAAGAACATATTCAACACATTAAAAATCAGGATCCCGAAAAATCAGCAGTTGCTAATCATACCATAACGACAGGATCAATTTTCGATAAACAGTTCAAAAATAATAAAACAATCTACAGACTATAAATTAAATATGTTGGAGGTGATTAAAATGAAGAAATATAAAAATAAACTTTTGAATTTTGATTTGTCACCATTAAATAATCCTTTGTTAGACTTAATACCTACATATAGCCCCGACTAACACAAATGTAAACCCCTTCTCCGTAATTTCTTAATCCACGTTTGTTCCCAATAATCCCTTTGGATATAAATACGCCGCTCACTTTGTTAAACTAGTTATAAGCTATTGATAATGAGTACATAGTACTCGAAATGTAGATCTAGCAAAATTAAATTAAATTGTGAAGAAAGTGTTAGTCTTTTTATTTTTTTTATTAAGTGTATAAAATAAATCTTCACGTAACACAAAAACAATTTTTTATAGGTAGGTATATACTTCCTTCCTTAGATTGAGCAGTATTTTTTTGAGCCCCTATGCATAACTTACATCAATTTTTTTAGTAGTCCAATGTTGTATGCTGTTGGGGTAGTCTTTGGGCAGGACTTTGTGGAGCCTGACTGTTTGATTGTATGAGTAACTCTTCTACAGAATCTTCTACGCGCTTTCACTTTAGATTTTCTCATTTTTTTATTATATTCGCCACCGCCAACCATGTTGACGACCTGCTATGGTGATGGTTTGCTTTAATCTCTTAGAAAATAGACAGAGGCCATAACAACCTGTCGCTTGCTTTTTTTCATGGGATCTTCCACTAGGGTTTCTGCTAGATCCCCTGTGGTAAATTCTGGAATTAATATACGGATTAATGTCTTTCCTGAGCACTAGATCTACCCTTAGAGTAATGTAGTCTGTTTCATACACAAGACTAAATTTGTTTTGGGGTAAGCCCTTTACCTGTCCCTTATTTTTCCAAGGCCTCTGCAGGAATCGTATAACAAATTTGGTTGTTCTGAATCTTCAATAAATGGTACTTGATATCGCTTTAGAGTAATTGAGATTCAGTGACACCAGTCCATAAAATCTGTGTTGTTGCCTTTATGATTTCCCTTTTATTAGTCCCCTTCGATAATGGCTTGTTGTGACCCTTGTCGATCTTTCATCGGTTTTCCTGGGATACGTGGACCTGGACTGGGCCATTTTGATAGCCCCACGTTACTTTCTTGGACCTTAGCACAACCTCTTGAAATAGATAGGCGATTTTATGGCCCAACTTATCCACCCCGCCAGCGGACTAGGACCTTTAACTTGGGTTCCATCGGATTTTTCTCTAGGTGATCCTGCCATTCTGGGCCTCAATCACTATATGTGAATGTAGGGGAGTTATCTACTCCATTTTTAAGGTTTTAGTATGTCTCACAAGTAGATAGGAAAAAAAAGTAAGTTCCGTTATAGCAGATCCCCACATGCTATAATAAAGCTGTTGAAATTTAGGGTCGTTTTGTATAGATCAGGCCAAACTTCTCCTTAGCCTTAGCATCTGCCTTGTGCTGTTTCACCATGCATTGAGTTCTTTGTCTTTTATAGTTTCCTTTAGTCCATATTTATTATGACGGTGAAACAAAGATCTTATAAACGTGTCACCCGCAAGATATGACTACTGGCAGCAAAAAGTCCCATATGTCATGCTAGAAGGTTATTAATAAACTCAAACAGAATCTCTTCGCCTCAAGAAGATGTAAACCACTTTGGGATAGGTTTACATCATTTTGGGGTCATCATAGTGGTTGATAGAGCCTGAGCCCTCACATCTCGACAAGGTGCATTCTTTTGTAAGGGTTGATAATCTATCTGGAGCCAATGCTACCATTAAAGATACCTTTTTCACATCAAATTTCAAATTATAACTTAGAAAAGTAGTTTTTTTAAATAAATAATTAGAATTTACAAAACATATTTCGTATTTTTAAATTATTAGAGGTTATTTTTGATATCTGTTGAATTATTGTAGTCACTATCAAATTTCAAATTATAACTTAGAAAAGTAGTTTTTTTAAATAAATAATTAGAATTTACAAAACATATTTCGTATTTTTAAATTATTAGAGGTTATTTTTGATATCTGTTGAATTATTGTAACTGTATGAACTTCTAAAACCTTGAACCTATTGTAAGTTCTGTAACACTTAGGGAGGTAAAATATATTTAAAAAAACATATTTCAACTAAATTATGTAAAAATCTATAAAATATGTTATATTTTATATATTTTTGAAGCAGTTGGAATAAAAAAGAATTTGTTAATCCAATATTAAAAAATAATTTTAAAGGAAATCTAGAAGTCTGACTTCGTTTTCCTTTGTTGGTGCATACATAATCTCTGACATTTATTATTGTATCTCGTGAATACAGTAAATGATTCATGAAAGATTTTTAATGGGATTTTCAAGGTTTGTTTTTCTGGATTTATAATGAATTTGTATTTAATGCTTGGTTTTGGCAACATGTTCTTTCATTCTAGCCCCATGCTGCATTTGGAGAATATCTATTGATCTCGCTTGTAGACTAATTATCATTTTAGAATTGTTTTGCCTTAAAAAGACGATTCTTACTTATATCGAAAATATTATGCAAATTCTATTTTTATAGATAAGATATTCTGTATAAATTGTTATTAAATTTAAGTTTAATAATAATAATCTTTGATCAACTGACAATGAAGTTTGTTTAATCTTATTTTTTTAGTCTTTGTTAGATTAGAACAAATTGAAAGCCATCCAAGGCAGGTACTCTTACGCCTGTTGTTCCTCAAAGACCCATTTTAGGTCTAGATAATATATAAAAACCTATGTGTGACTTGGTGACAGGGAATAATAACGTGTAATACCGACTTCATCGCATCTGCAGATAAGATGTCTAACAGATAAACATTTAATTAAGATATAACAATATAATTTGCTTATTCCATATCTCGCCGTGTCTGGTAACACATTTTATTTAATTTTAGGATTTATCTCTTAATATTCTTCAAAATTGGGTTATATTGCAATAAATATAGTTTTTAGCATTTATAAGTATCATGTTTTTACTTGAGTACAGTTTAATAACTCACACTATAATATCTTTTGTAAATATAGCATTGCATTTGAATGGATTAACAAATGGATCCAATCACACTATATCATGCATTTGCTTATTTATATGTGTTAACAACCAATCCTCGACATCGTTGTGCCTAATACGCTCTGAACTCACTAATATGAATTAATAAATATGGGTTTACTTGGGGACTTGGCCAACAGATTAATTAGCAAATTACAGATTAACATGTCACTTAACGTTTAGCGTGCGAGGGTTGTATGCACCAGGAAATTGTTACCCCTTACGTTGGTAACAGTATTGAACTAAGCGCAGTGGTCGAAATCAATATTATAATGTTATTGTAAATTCTGTCTGTGAACGCTAATAGAATATCCAATTAGCGAAATGTCAGAATCAATTATATTGTACGGTTCTATTTTTAAATTATTGACATATATTATTATTCTAGTTTTGATACATGAATGCAATGTATTCAATAGACTTTCATTTATGTTTGCTTTAATTTACTTGAAAAATCATACATATCATAAATCCAATAAGGAGCTATTTTATTATAATTAGCTTTAAAACTAGTTTTATTTGCGATAATAAAAAATCTCGTAAAAATAATTATTTTAAGATAAACATATTATTAAGCCCTTATTGTCTAAGCGTTGCACTTGAACAAATATATAATACGATTATATACCACAGACAAATATGTATTAAATGTGTGTTAGTTCATTCTTTTTAACTATCTATCATCTATTTTAACTCTATTTTATATTTACCAAAAGTAATATAGTTGCCAGCTAGCTGCTAACTTAACTATCCATTAGATTCTTAATGATAAATTAATGTAGTGTGATTTTAGGCTTTATGTTAGCATATAAGGAAAACTGGGATGGTTTAATAAATTAGCACGTTGTAAGGATTGTTGAGAGGGTTGATGAGATGTCTTAATTTGGTAGTATTCATATGATTAAGTGAAGAGTGAATAAATAAATTTTGGCAAAAAGGATTGCATTGTAATTTAGAACAGGTAGACATATCAAGAAATCTATGCTAATAGCAGTTTTGTTCGAAATTCCATTCTTTTTTGTTAGTGAACAAAAGTGTAGAGCTTTAATGATACCCCTTCTCTATATGGGTCATGCATAAGCTCAAAGCTTAAAATCGAATAGTTCCTTAGTGTTTACTAGTTTAGATGGATTAATAATATCGAAATATTGAAAGAAACATGGACAACGAACAGAAAATGCAAGATAACTGATAGCGGTAGCAAGGGTAGACCGTATGCAGATAGCGGCGGTATGACCTTGTCAAAGCAGAGCCTAACATCGGTTATACATGCCTCGTCTACAACGAAAACCAGTCTCATAAAAGAAAGAAAGAAAAAGACCTGCTATCTCAGAAGCTCTACCAAAAACTATCGAGCAGGTTGAGTGGAACAATCCTTGAGATCCACGCTTAACGGAAAAAAATGCAAGCCTAATTTTGTAGTTGGCAACAAACGAAGTAAAGAAAGTGATAGGTGTGATGTCGGCTGGTGGTAGCCCTCGGATTGTGGTCATGGCAGACGAGGCGGTACAGACCATGCGATTGACCACTAACGAGACTCAAATAAAGACGATGATCCGGGACCACGAGAAAAAGTTGGAGGATGGAGAAGGAAGCAACACAATCCCGATGTCCGCTTTTAGGTAATGGGAGCTAAACATCAATCGGCTGTCGGCCAAGAAATACAATCTAGAGACCTATAGGAGCTAAACCATAAAATAGACAAGCTAGCAGAGCAACAGGTGTTCGTCATGGAGAAGCTAAGAGAAACTGGGCCATACTATTTTTAGGTTATCAGGAATAAAAACAGGGAAACTGGGCAGCTAGTCAATTCAGAGGGTTTTGATGGTAACTCAGAAACCAAGGCTGCGGGTGAATTATCAGCTGATGGCAAGGTGAGCGGCCGTCTTAGGCCAAACAAACTAAGATCCTGAAGGACACTAAGGGGTCTTTTTTTTATCGAAGTGCTTAAGACTTTAAAAGAAGGACTGCGAGAGAATGCCGACTAAGTGGCAGCAGCCAGGACAAGCAAGACGGGAATGGTGGTTAAAATAGCCCGCGGGTCGGACTATGCTGCTCTAAAGATGCTTCGTCGGAGGGCAAAGAATAAACTCACTGAAGGCAGAAAAAGACTCGCCGAGATGAAGGTCTTTGGTGAGAAGACTACCGAACTTGACATCAAAGAAGAGGTCATTAGCTACGGGTCGGCTGCAAAATTGCCCTCATTGAAGTGCTTACCGTGCAGAAACTACTTAAAATAAGTGCAAAAGAACGGATACGCCAGGTCTCGCCCCATTGGGAAATCAGCGGATCTCTTCCTTGGCAGCAAGATTTGTGCAGCTCAAGGGATACTAGTGCAAAAATTAGCTACGTGGGACAAGCGGAGATAAAGGGAAATGAGTATTTTCATCGATGGAACAGCAAAGGACCTCTTTGGCCGGAGTCGTTACATGAGATAGCTGAGGAGCCAAACCGTAGACTGGTTGCCCAAACCGAAGGGGGTTTGTGATCCTCCAAGCTAATTTAAATAGATGCCACACATCGTCAACCTCCTTGAGGCCCTGATGAGGGAGATGAATGTTAAGATTATCCTAGACAGTGAGCCAAATGCTAAGAGAATGGAGGCTTATTGGTATTAAGACCGAATAGACGGTAATGTAAATATCGAAATGAGGGTAGATGTGGCGGATTGCGTAACTGCGGTATTCCCGGAAAAGGGATATTATAGGTAGAGGTCGATGGTCATTGAACAATCATGTCTTGCTACGCCTCACCCAACCGACAACTGAAGGATTACGATGCGTTGTTGGACATACTAAAGAATGGTCCAGGAGCAGAATTTTGGTTGATGTCGCCAAAGACCATTTGTGCGTTTAAAATAGGTCAGAGGGGAGAGATCCTTGTTCAGTACCTGGCAACAGTGGATCTCGACATAGTAAATACTGAAAAAAGGCTACATTTGTCAGGGGCTAGTTAACCTAAATTATAGACCAAACTCCGTTCAATCAGAGTATGAGGAGCAGGATCAAAAAGTTGAGGGAAGACATGCAGCGAAGATATGTATATTGCACTCGAGGTCGATAGCCTTTAAAACAGACCGAAAAATGGAAGATACTAATTGGTAGGATGGACATGGATAGATTGCTGTAAAATCGCTAGTGGTCCACGGAATTTGCGGAGCCATGAATCACAGCAAACCATGGCTAGGAGAGAACTAGTGTCATGCAGAGGTAACGGTAGGATCTGAATATCCCGGAGGAAGCCTGCGCATCAGCCAAGAGAGCCCTGCGTCTGGAAATTAAACGCAGTAAGCGGCTGCGATGTAGAAGTGGAGGTTGACCCATGAGCCGACCCTATAAAATAGATGATCAAGAAGCTTAGGATCGCTTAACAAAGCGAACAAAGGGGGGGTTGAGCAACAAACAAATATTTAGCTTAGTGGATATTACCTAAAATCTATAAAAAGACCATAGACCGGATATCGTTTCGACTGCTATGTTTTTTGGGCGCAGAGACCAAGCTACTGGAGAGGCTGCAGATCTGCAGAGACCTGCATTAAGTTCAGTTGGGTTCCAGAAAAGACAGATCGACAGTGGATGCTTTTGTGGGGGTCAGGAGCGTAACTGGGGAGGCAAATAATAATCCATTTCGGCGGAGAAGTCACTGCCTTGCAATCTCCGTGGACGTTCGTAACGCCTTCAACTGCATCGAATAGTATGTAATACACATGTGGAACATCGCTTACGATGAGGTGCTACGTTTAGAGATGCCGATAGAGGTGAACCAATCACACACTTTTCATTTAAAGTTCCTGATTCGAGATGTATCACAAAGTGATGGCTTCAAGCATTAAACATATTATGATCCCAAGCAGTCCGCAGTGGGAGCGTTGACAGGATCGCCAAATGGATGGCAGGGTCGGGACTGAAGAAAAATCTAAGCAGACATGAATTACCCAGGGGTAATAATTGAAAGATACCCCAACCATAGCGCGCAGGTGATGGAGACGGCTGCGGGTGCATCCATGATGCGACAAAAAGGCCCATACCAAACAGCGGTGGCCTTGGCGAGGCAATAAGAAGAGTTCTCCTAGGAGAACCATAATTGTTTCAGGTCCCTCAACGACGTACCTAGTACAGACGCTGATCGGGATTCCTGCTTAATAAATAATTCTCTAGAGATTTCATTAAAAATTAAGTTATTTGATTTGTAAGCATACAGTTTTATTTCTGTTCTATCAGTAGGACGTTTTAACAATTCAACTACGCCAGGGTGATCAATCCTTTCGCGTTGAACTATATTTTCATCATGATCTTCGTCCGATTTTTTCCTTGACTGTGCTCGCGTCATCGCATACATTGTGTTGCACACTTGATTGTTAGTCTTTATTAAGTCATTTTTTGACATTTCTATTTTCGATAATGCATCTGCAGTTACATTATCTTTCCCTTTTATATATTTTATTACAAAATCATATTCTTCCAATATTAACCGAAACTTCGTTAATCTACTTGAAGGATTTGTCATGCCAAAAAGATAAACTAATGGTCGATGATCAGTAAAAATAGTAAATTTTCGTGCAAAGAGATATGGTCGAAAATGTTTTACAGCCCATACAATTGCTAATAGTTCTTTCTTGATTGTGCAATAGTTTCTTTCTGCTTTATTTAAGGAACGACTTGAGTAAGCAATAGGTTTATCGTTATTATTTGATAGTACTGCACCAATTGCATATCCTGAAGCATCTGTTTTTAAAATAAACTCGTTATTTTCTGAGAAATCTGGATACTGCAAAATAGGTGGGGATGTTAGTGACTCTTTCAAACATTGAAATGCAAGTTCACACTCCTTAGTCCACTCAAATTTTATTCCTTTCTTTGATAATATATTCAATGGTGCTGCTATTTGCGCAAAATTTGGAATATATTTCCGATAATAATTAACAAAAGCTACAAAGCGTTTTGTTTCAGTCGAATCTTTAGGTATTGGGAACTTTTGAATTGCTTTAATTTTTGCTGGATCCGTTGAAACACCATGTGCTGAGATTATGTGACCTAGGTATAAAATTTCTTTATGCATAAACTTACATTTGTTTGGATTTAGTTTTAAATTTACGTCTCGCAGTCTTTGTAATACTTTAGTAAGATTTTTATTATGCGTTACTAGGTTATTCCCAAATACGATTAAATCATATAAATAAACAAAACAGTTCTCGTAATTTAGCCCTGCCATAGCGATAGCCATGGCTCGTGAGAATGCACTCGGACTAATTTTTAGGCCCATCGGAAGTCTTTTCATTTGGCATTGACCCCGATCTGTTATAAAGGCAGTATATTTACGGCTAGAAGGTTCCAATTCGATTTGATAGTATCCTTCGATAAATCCAAGTGAGAAAAATACATTGCTCCTGATAATAAATCTAATATTTCAGATATGTTAGGGAGAGGGAATTTATCATCCTCAATTTGTCTATTTAAAAGTCTATAATCAATTACTACTCTCCATTTTTTGTTTCCGTTGCTATCAGCTTGCTTTGGTACAATTAATAACGGAGATGACCATTTCGATTTTGTTTCTTCAATTATATCATTCTTTAACATATCTTCCAACTGCGATATGGTTTTACGTAGACTGGTGTTGCTGATTTTGCAAGGTTGATGTTTTGTTTATAAATGTTGGTCACGGCCAGCGGATCACCCTCTAATTGAAACACGTCTGCATATTTTGCAGATACTCGCTGTAATGAAAATGTCTCGTCATTATTGAGATGGTCAGTGTTAATTAATCCAATTAATTTATCGACTCTTTCAACAGATTTTGGTTTACTTTTAAAATTTGCCACTTCATAATTTATTAACATTTCGATTTTTGGTATAAAGTTTTTTACTTGAACTTCCTCCTCTCGTAAATTTAGTAATTTAACTGGTACTTTGTTATTACGTGGGCAAACGATTGTTCCCGCCACGAAAATACCTTCAGATATTTGGTCTGGCAAAACGACAACATCTTCGGTTACGTTTACTGTAACATATTTAATTATCTCACATCTTGCTGGTATGGTAATATATTGACTGTGTTTTCATTCCATTGGAATAACTATTTGTTTATTATCAATCCAAAATGAAAAATTAAATTTTTCGCAGTCAATGATAGCATTATATTTTTCAAAAAAAATCAGATCCTTTTACACCATGTATACCGTTTTCAAAACATTTTAACATTAAAAAATCATGTTTTACAAGCTCTTCATTTATTTTTAATGCAATATTTGTTGAACCTTGAGACATAGTGCATCCCGAAACTCCTTTAATCCTTATTTTGTCTTTAGCATTAATAATTTCATTATTCGCGATTACATTATCGAAAATTACACTAACAGACGCACCCGTATCTAATAAAAATAATAAATCATTCTCTCTGTATCCCAATTTTACAACATTAAATCCATTTAAATTAAAAATTACACTGTTTCGTTTAGCCTCGAAAAAATGTTAAGCTTTTATCATCAGTGTTCTGCGACGATGAATTCTCTTGGTTCATAAAATAACCATGTTTACCATTATTCCCGCGCATACTTATGCCATTATTATTAGTATTATTGTTATATTTATTTTGATATTTGTCACTAGTTTTCCTATTACAGTAATTTTTACCGTTACCCTGAACAGAATAACTTCTCCTAAAATCTCCTCTGTTACTATAATTTCCTCTATTATTAAAATTTTCTGTATAATTAGAATTTTTAAAATGTCCTCTATTATTACAATTGTCTCTATTATTAAATTTTTTACCTATACGAAATACCTGTTGGGATTTTTTAATTAACTCCTCATCTAAGGCACCTCGAATAGCTTGGTTAAGTTCTGAATAATTACGAGCTTTGATATTTGTTCTCAATTCTGGATTCTGTAAACCATTCGCAAACGAATTTATTGCAATTTTTTCGTTAGTTGCCCGAAGTATACTAGCATCGACATCGTCACCTTCAGCTTGCTCAAGGTTGAGGTTCACCATTAGCTCCTCAATTTGTCTGCCGAATTGCTCAATATTACGACCATTTTGTTTTGCCGAATTAAGTTGATTGGATAAAACTAGGGCTGATTTTTTAGTCAAAAAATGTTTTTTAAATCCTTAATCAACTCTGTGTTTGACATATATTTAGTTTTAAAACGAATTACTGCACTTTCTGATAGACAGACGCGTTTTCAAAATATAATGAGTTAATAATTGTTTATCTTCCGCAGCTAGTAAGGAATCGTATAATTCGATAGCTCGAATGAGTTGTTTTGTAATACATTCTGAACCATTTATTACCGGTAATAAGCTTGTCGCCGTTTCTAAATCGAATTTTTCACCCATTGTGAAAAAACTTGGTTTTTCTAATTTACTCAAAGCTAATCTATCTAAATTTAAATGATAGATTATATCTTAATTGAACTAATAATTCCCTAATACTTGCTATCAAATTGGCTTCGAATATTTAATAATAAAATTTAAATTCTCTAATTCCATATCCTATTTAACTAACCTTAATTTATACCGTATTACGCAGCTCCATCAGTTCCGCGTGATTTCTTGTTTGGTGTGTATGCTGGCTTCTTCGTGCTGTATCTTCTTATGTGTGTCCAAATAAAATATATGATGCCCATGATGAATACCAGGATGGCTGCGGCTCCCCGATTTACAAAATGTTTATTCCCTTGATGGTTCCATTGGGTGTGCTGCTTCTTACTTCTGTCATTATTGCCTCTTCTTTGGATTGTCTGCTATCCATATTTTAGTCCTTACCATCGTGGATTTGTTGTCGATGAATTGCAGGATCGTTGTTTTGTCGTATGATTATGGCACTAGCATGATCGCCATGTGATATGTCGGGATCGGTTGTTTAACTGCAGACTCTTCCAGTGGTACAGCTCAGCCTCGGGTTGACATCAATTATACTCGGATATTACAAATCAGTGGTACTTTATTATACATAGTATAATATACACAACTATGTGGACGGTTACATCGTCGTTCTTAGTCTAGCATAGTCTATATCAGTCTCTAAGAGTCTATATCTATCTATATCTTAATCTAATACAAAAATGTCTTATATACTAACTATTTCTAGGGCACGAGCCTGATGCAAGTAAACATCCTTGCATTAGGTCGTTATCGCCAGTTCATGGGAACCAGGTATTGACAAACTCAGCATTTCCTCAAGGAATGTTTATTGCTGCGTCAATACCTGTTTACTATTATATTTCATAACAATAACATTATGCGTATAATTACTAAACACTATTTATAATAGTAAACGACGAACGGATTACATTACACCATATGCGATTTGGCCTGTATTAGCTGCATTGCTTCGAAGAGAATTGCGGAACAGTTGTAGAAGGCTCCCAGGCTCAGGATGTTGAATTTAATCAGTGGCTATAGAACGCTGGACGTTGTCCACGGAGGCTGCGGAAACTTTAGCTTCAACAGTTTCCCAGGTGGAAGGTGAGCCTAGCGCCTGATCAGGAGCAGGGCGGATATGAATGTTACGAAACCAGAAAGCCAGGAACGTCATATTAGTGATATTAGTGAATAACAACAAACATGAAGCAATGGATTATAGGAAACTGTGCCGGCCTTGATGATCTCAGACTTCAGGTCATAGTTAGAGAGAAGCCATAGAGAAATTGGTTACTTCCTGACCTAATTCTTTACGGGACATGGCTGCTTCCAGCGCTAGTATCAGCATGGGGAGCCTGTAGGAGTGGCAACAATGTTTGTGGGCAAGGGACGACTATAAGCATACGGCTGAAGAATGCGGGTATTGGAATGTAGAAAGA
Organism: Ontholestes murinus; assembly: GCA_963969525.1. Lineage (NCBI taxonomy): Eukaryota > Metazoa > Arthropoda > Insecta > Coleoptera > Staphylinidae > Ontholestes > Ontholestes murinus. The sequence goes on from OZ018387.1 coordinate 82,247,892, forward strand.
GCAAACCAATCGGCGTTTTTCGGGAAGAGCCTAAAATGGTAAACCTAGCTGACTATATACTTGCGGGTAGATTCAATTTTTTGACGATGGCGGCCTTCCCCAATACAATTTTAAGTAAGAAACAGCTGTAGAAGAGGAGACTGCAGAAATTTAATAAAGGTTAACTTTCATACGCCATTTGAATTACCAGGATTGTATGGCATGCTTTGAAGGGACAATATTCGGCATATTAAAGGAATTATAATGTCATGGTAAAAGATGTAAAATTATTGTGTCCCTTGATGGATTAGAAACCTATCGAAATAGTTTGTCTATTTTGTTGGAGAGGAAGTTGTGTAAAAGGATTATTAAATGGCGTGGGAATTAAATGTATATCAAGGAGAAATATAGTTGTATGGCCTTGTAGATAATTTGTTGATATGTTTGCTGGGCGTTTTAAAGATGTTTAGTCTAAAAAAGAAGCTTAAAAATCTACCTTTTACTATAAGGAATGTAATAGAATGGTAGCACATTAATTTAAAAAACACAGATTGTGATACCTAGTTTTTATTAAATGAGGAGATGTGGTTCGGAATGGCACTAATTCTATATTTTTTAAATAAACTTATATTTTACTCATGTAAAAGCTATTTTAGTAGTGGAGGAATTTTCTCAAGGTCAGGGAAGAAAATCGTATCAGAATGCAGTTGTACTCTGTCTATTATGTAATCGGTTGGAGTGGTATGGGGTATTTTGTCGAAATAATTGATCTAGTCAGTTACTATATTATGGAGATCATTAAAGTATTCGCTGCTCTCTGATTTTTTAAAACATCTTGTCTTAACTGTCAGTTAGAAAATGGAGTATACTTTTTTATATTTTATTCTATTTTTTTCACAGTTTTCTTTAATTTAATTGTAAAACTAACAATTTTGAACTTACTGACCAAATAGCATTTAAAATATAATCACTAGTAGAAAACTAACCAAAATACCCTTTTTAAACATAGCAAAGTTTATTAATTTACTTTATTATATTTTAAGATGCTTTATTATTCTAATCAACTACACATGTCAATTTACAATGTAATAGCACTTAAGTTATAAACGCCCGTAGATTCTTATAAATATACGTTTTACGGGCATAAAACGCGGTAATGAAATGTTGAGTTTTACGAGCGATCCGTTAAATTCCAGAAATGATAACTTCCTCGGTAGGAGTATTACAATGTGATGGAAATTACCGGTACCACTTGCTAGTTTTATGATTTTAATTTAGATACGATGGGCGATACGAATAAAACTCAATTCGCATTTTTAGAATCGTTTTAATGTATTAACTACAGCAATGAAATCAATATAGAATTTTAAACCGAATAAATTATGGTATTATATGTAATGGCAACATTTTTAAGTGTAATGAAAAAAGGCTTACTCGATATAAATTCTAAATCTGCAAGGTTTACGAAATATTTTCGGTTTTTTTAAATATTAGATATTTTTTACGACTTTAGGACATTAATATATTTTACTGAATTATGGCTAATCGGGCATTGATGTGAGCGCTCATGCATTTTGAAACATAATTTGAAAAATACAAATAATCGGTCGTGGCTGATTAGCCTAGTTGTTTAAGCCAATTTATTTTCTTATATCATTTTCCACCGAAATTCCATCAAATATTCTTCCTTTTAATAAAAAAATAAATTAATTAATTAAACTAATAGCTCTCAATTGGTCGATAAATATTTCTTTCGAACACTGAAACTGTCGTGTATTTGAGGTGAGTCAATACCGTGATTTATGGATTAAAAATTTACCCTAACACATTATTGACCTACATTCGATGCTGCTCATGGGTATTTTAAAAAATATAGGAGCTAAAAAACGCTTATCGTTTTCTAAATATTCCTTTAGAAAAACTAAAATAATATCATTTAAAATAATTAAGAATCTAATTATTTCAAGTAGATTTCCACTACAAATAAATTATTGACTATCGCACCTGAATTATTGGCCTGCCTCATCAAGCACAATAACCAGTCAATCATTATTCATTACCCACAATAAACTTCAAGTGGCGCGGTTCATTACCGCAGTTCGTAACTTTCGAAGCTTTCTGGCGAACAGGTGTGCAGTTTCGCAGCTGCAACGAGGGCCGATTTAATTTCACCGACAACTCTGGCCAGAAAATTATTAACGTCTGTTTGAAACACTTAAGTTTGATGTAGTTTAAAATTTGTAAATGCCTAACTGTCGGTGGAAGTTACTTCTCCGCGTTGTTAGTAGTTGGATGCCATGGGTTACGTTCAGTTGAAACTAGTTTATACACGCTGGATTCAGAGTTGGCATTCAGTATTAGTAGGGATATTTAACGGACGGTTAAAGTTTATAGTAATATAATTTACTTGTGAACAATATACTAACTGTGCTGATAATTGTTATCTATGGGTATTATCAAAATAAAAGAGCAGTTTTTTTCTTCCAAATAATGAACACTTGATGCTGATATTTTTATCCAAAAACACTAAATTGAAAGAGACACCACGTTTTCACAACCTAAATTTTTGCAGTTTTGAAATAAAGATCAATATTAAAAAGCGGTTTTTTTAATAATTATAATACCTTTTTGGACACGTCGAGTAGCAGGAAACAAGATGGCAAAGTGGGAACATAAAATTAAAATTATAAAATTGCATTCGATGGTTAGAAAAATTGTAAAACATTAAACCCTACAGGAATCACTTAAAAATTACAAAACATGTCCTCAATGAACACATACATAATCCCAAATTACAAAATTTTAAATCACGCAGCAGGAAACCAAATAGCAACGGTGAAAATTTAAGATTAAAATTATAAAATTACATTTCATGGATGGAAAAATTGTAAAAAACCACTGCAGGAATCACTTTCAAAATGACAAAATATGTTATCAATGAACGGATACTTATATCCAAATTATAAAATTTAAAATCGACCAGCAGGAAACTAAATGGAAACAGTGGGAACTTAAAATTAAAATTATAAAATTGCATTGAATGGTTTCAAAATTTAAAAAAAAGCCCTGCATTTTAAACATTACAACATATGTCCTTAATGAACGTATTCGTAATTTCAAATTACAACATTTAATATTGCACAGCAGGAAACAAAATGGCAACAGAAACTTAAAATTAAAATTATGAAATTGCATTCGATGGATAGGAATATTGTAAAATATTAACCACTATAGAAATTATCTTAAAAAATACAAAATATGTCCTCAATAAACTTATACTTATTTCCAATTTACGAAATTTAAAATTGCACAGCAGGAAACAAGATGAAAACAATGGGAACTTGAAATTAATATTACAAAATTACATTCGATGGTTAGAAAGTTCGTAAAAAATTTACCCCTTCAAAAACGATCTTAAAAATTACGAAATACTTCCTTAATGAACGTATACTTAATCCCAAGTTAAAAAAGTTATAGTTGCACAGCAGGTAACAGGATGGCAAGAGTGATAAATTGAAATTAAAATATAAAATTCTATTCGATGGTTAGAAAAATTGTAAAAAATTAACCCCTGCAGCAATTATCTTAAAAATTACAAAACATATCACCAAAAAACGTATACTTAATCCTAAATTACAATATTTGAAATCGCGCAGGTGGAAACAAGATGGCAACAGCAACAATTCGATGATTAGAAAAATTGTAGAAATTTAAGCCCTGCAGGAATTTTTGTAAACATTACAGAACTAGTCCTAATGAACGTATACTTAATCCTTAATTACAAAATTTTAATCGCGCAGCAGGAAACAAAATAGCAACAGTAGAAACTTGAAATTAAAATTGTAAAATTGCATTTGATGGTTAGAAAAATTATAAAAAATATCAATGTGAAAATAAGACACTTCTGAGAATTTAAATTATTCTGCCTTTGTGTTTTATGAACGAATATTTCTTATAAATTATATTGGACCTTTTGTGGATGGTGGAAATGATGCAATAACAGAATTAGTCGTGTAAAGTTAAATTCATCAGCTGATGTAATACAATCGCTATAATGACTGTCAGATTTTCTGGAATTGATTACAGTATACATGTGAGTGAATTGGAAGTGGTTTTTATAAAGTTACCAGTTGCTTCAATTCGTTTTTGGGGTAATGTTATAGACATACATATTTATTATTTCTATATGCTTTAAAGCTATCGCGTAGCTCTGGATTGCTATTACGATTAACCATTTCACTTAGAAACTGTAAGCTCTTAATACAACTAGTTTATTGTTTTATTTTTTCAAGAAATGATTTATTTATTTATATATTACGGAAATATTTTAACAATTGTCAAAACGTACAAAAAATGAAAAATACACAACTTATCAACTACTCTGAAGGTAAATGAACAAATTTACAGTTAATGTACATACTTAATTACAAACAGCAAGAAAGGAAATATCAATGCTATCAATTATTTAAAGATGATATTACCACGTCATTCAAAGTCGGTGTAAAAGAAACTGCACTTCTATCTATATTGAATCCTAATGCATGGCCAAATGGTGTAATTGTCAAGGATTTTAAATTTGGGAAAAAATCTTATATATTTAAGAATTTTCCAGTCTTACCGCCACAGAACACAAACACCTAGAATTATCAATTTTCTACCAAAATACAAGAGGACTTAGAACAAAACTCTTGGAATTTCATAATGAGGTTCTTGTCGAAGATTATGATGTCATAGTTGTTACTGTATCTTGGCTACACCCCGGCATCTTTGACAATGAAGTTATGGACAACCGTTACAATTTATATCGTATCGACAGAAATTCTATCAACAGTGATAAAGGTATAGGTGGTGGTGTCTTTGTTGGGATTCATAAGCGTTTTCGTTCTCATACCATGAGTGTTGATTGTCTTGATCGTGAAGAAATCTGGGTTGAATTTGTAGCAAACTCAAAAAAATTCATCGTGTGTGCCATTTACCTGCCACCAAATAGCCCTTTAATTAAATACCAGAACCACTCAACCTGCGTCGATCAAATTACTCAACTGCATCCAAATTCGACCGTCGTTGTTCTAGGGGACTATAATCTACCCAACATCAAATGGTCAGAAGATGAGTGTGGTATGGGCTTACTTCCTGTATGCGCCGATTCGGAAATAGAACATTTAATATGTGATAATCTGACTTCGTCCGGTCTTCTAGATTTCTAGAAATTCTAGAATTCTAGAAATGTAGTTTTAGATTTAGTGTTTGCTAACTGTAATGTTTCTTGTGTTCATTCGCTTGGTTTAGTAAAATGTGATAGCCACCATCCTTCTCTATGCATAATGATCCCTTTTGAGGATGAACTCGAACAAAATAATTACTTTGATGTATATAATTTTAAAAAACCGACTACCATCGTGCTAAAACTGATTTGAATAATATTGACTGGTCAAAGTTATTAAATAATAATGATGATCTAGACAGTTGTGTTGATAATTTTAATGAACTCATATATAATATTATTCGTGCTTATACTCCTATGAAGAGATTGTTTAGATCATCATTTCCAAATTGGTTTTCTGCAGAATTAATTGTTCTAATAAAGGAGAAAGAAAACGAATTCATTTGATTTATAAAAAATCTGGCAATGACGCAGATTATTCAAGATTTTCATCCTTGAGAAATCAATGTAAATGTAGGCTAGCCATTGATTATCAACACTATGTCAATAACATGGAGGATAATTTAATTAATAACCCAAAATATTTTTGGAAATTTGTGAACAGCAAAAATGATTCTAATAATAATAGTAAATTACCGTCTCATTTCAAAAATAACATGCAGGATATTACCTCGCCCGATAACATTGCAAATTTATTTGCAGTCAATTTTAATCAAGTGTATGAATCGGACAGCGACTGTTCATCCTCATTTTCCACTATCCACGTAGGAAATAACTTTTGTTCATACGTTTTGTCTAAGAAATCAGTTCTTCGTGCGTTAAACACTCTAGACAAAAAGACGTGTTCTGGTCCTGATGAGATAAATGTTTATATATTAAAAAACTGTTCCACTGAGCTATCTGAACCCTTAACTCTCATTTTCAACAGGTCATTATTGACAGGATATTTTCCTGAAAAATGGAAGTCCTCCTATGTAATACCTGTTTTTAAATCTGGCAATAAAAATCTTGTCACAAACTACAGACCAATTTCAATTCAGTCAATCATTCCAAAAATTTTTGATATATTAATGAGTCAAATTTTTCTATCTAATTTTAAGCATGCTATAGTTCACCATCAGCATGGATTTTATCCGACAAGGTCCACAGCGTCTAATTTATTAATATATAGTTCATATATCAGCGAAGCCTTAGACAGAAACGTGGAAGTGGATTCCATCTATACTGACTTCCGTCAAGCGTTCGACCGAGTAAACCACGATCGGCTGATTTTGAAATTGATTCAATATGGTTTAGGTGGTTCTTTAGCTCTTTGGACCAAATCTTTTATTACTAAGCGTTTACAGTTTGTTAAATATAAAAATTCTCTATCTAATCCAATTTGTGCCAAGACATATGTACCGCAAGGCTCCCATCTTGGACCAATACTGTCTCTTTTATATGTGAACGATATTGGTTCTCATCTTAAATCACCATATCTACTTTTTGCTGATGACCTCAAAATTTACCGTCGCATTGAATCTACATCAGACTGCTTGGTACTTCAAAATGATATTTCGTTTTGCAAGATTGGTGTTCCGATAATGGGATGGAACTTAATGTTAGTAAATGTAAATACATAAAATTTACTAGGAAAATATAAATTGCACTAATTTTCAATACACCTTAAATAATATTGAATTAGAGAGAGTCTCGCAAATTCAGGATCTTGGCGTGATTTTTGATCAGAATTTCAAATTTCATTTTCACATAGACGCCATTGTAAATAGATCATTTAAAATTTTACGATTTATAAAAAGAACAACACATGATTTTAAAGAAATGCGGTGCTTTATTAATTTATTTGTTTCACTAGTCCGGTCAGTTCTTGATTACTGCTGTGTCATTTGGTCACCTAATTATAAATACCTCTGTGATCGCATTGAACATGTACAAAAGGTTTTTGTGAAGTACGTTTGTTACAAGGATAACATAATGTATTCTAGTGAAAATTATCACTTATTGGTAAAATATTTAGGTCTACTTCTCTCTGATCGACGCATTTTCTTTGATGTATGTTTAGCTTACAATGTCATTAATGGTAAAATTGTAAAGAAGTTAATCTTTTAGAACAATCACGGTTATGTTTTATAAACAGGATTAGGCAAACTCTGTTTCAATTTTATATTTTAATCCGTATTTTATTTATAGTTGTAATTTTAATTTAATTTTAATTTTATATCTTAATATGTATACTAAGCTGTATTTTTTTGTATATTTTTATGTAATTGTTTAATGGCCTCCGTAAATAAAGATATTATTATTATAATATATGACAAATGGGGCTTATATATTATATATGAATTACAAAATAACAAACAATTGAAATAATGCAAGTGCATATTACAATATTTCATGATACGAAAATGGATTGTGCGCACCATAATTTGTTTGATGAAAATTCAGCCTGAATAATGATCTAGAACGTAAAGTCATCGACAATGAAAAGTTAAAATTTAATCTAGCTAGCAAATTACTACAGTTAACAAAACCATTGATCAGCTTAAATCCATAGCATACATCAAATATAGCTCTTCTATAGCATAATGACTTTAAATTAAGACATTCCAGCATGTATGAATAGCTATAATTTACCTTTGCTATGACCAAACTAATTGGCGCAAGCCTTAAAAATTTACTCTGAACCTTTTCAACTACATCAATACTATTATTGTAATGAGGGCACCATATGATAGTACAATACTCTAGCTGAGGTCTAACAAGAGATATGTAAAGAGTTTTGTAAGTGTCTATCCCAAATGGTTTCGAAAACCTGTAAATAAACCCCAAAGTATAAAACGCTTTACTAGTAATGTAATTAATATGGGGACAGACGATAGTCAAAAACTACACCCAAGTCACAGACTTGTTTGACACAAGTTAATTTATTATTTCCCATTGAATGTGCAAAATTATTAATTCTACCACGACCAAAAGAAATAGAAATGATTTAAATCCAATTGTAAATTATTGTAATCTGATAGGGATCTGACAACTGTAAATATTTTAATATCATCGGCAAACATTAGAAATTTGCTATGTTTAATAAAACTACCAATATCATTATTAAAAATCAAAAAAAGGACAGGCCCGCAATGCGATCCCTGAGGTACCACAGACGTGGCAGCAATCTTCCTAGAAACAAAATTACCTATTTTGACGAATTGATTCATTTCACTTAAGTACCTAGAAAACCATTTGATTACTAAATCACCAAATCCAAGACCTTGCTATTTTGTAACACGCAAATTACTTTTGTATCATTCAATGTCTGTCGAAGTATTAGCTAGAGAAGTAGTTATTTCAAAAGTGATTTGTTTCTTGTAGTCTTAATAAGACTCATTTGTTGTATATTTTACGAAATATTTTCGTGTTTTTTCTAATTATTAGTGAATTTTCTACAACGTAAAGTCTTATATATTTTATTAATATATTATTTGTATTTTTTTAAATTCCCTTAATTTAACTCGAATTTAGTGAATGGAATTATAATCTCTGATTTCATTTATTTTAAATTAATTCTGCATCTAAGACGACTAATTATTTGTTTTTATTTGATTATGTTATAATATAGAATCGTATTATTAACCTACCTTAAAGAGGTTAATTTCATGTTTATCAAATAGAACGTCAGAAGATTTACAACTCCATTTACATACAATGTAATTTTCTTTACTACTATATATACATAGAAATCTTGTTGTAATGTCCTTTAATTTTAACTTTCGATTCCTATTGATTCATTCTTATTGAGTTTTTATTGATTTTTATAGACAAATGTCAAATATAACAGGTAGGAAAGCCTTTCGTGTGGAATTTTATAAGTACCATAGTATCTTTAATATGTTTTATTCATTTATAATGTTACCCAATTGTTAAAGAATTGTCTCTCAAATTTTGATTGATAGGTTTTATATTTTTGAAGATTTGGTTGTTAAAAGTATATTGATTAAACCATATTGTAACTATTAACTATTTTTAAATATCAAATGTAATTGTATTCTATTTTTCTAGCAAGAAAACACACATTTCAATTATCATTTATATTATATTGGATTGACGAGGCGAATACATAATGAAACTCCATAACACTTTAATAAAACTACACAGTTGAGATGGTTTCATAATTAATTTAATCATTTATATTACCCCTTTTAAAATATCATTATGTTAATCTTGTTTGCAATAGAATATAATAGAAATAAACCACATCTAAATTTCGATTACATAATTAAATGGGCTAACTACAACCTGCATAATAAATCCGATCGAATTATAATGAAACGCAGTCAACCGGCAATAATATTAACGTCGAGCATATGCCGGATATAAAATAAACAATCTAATATTACGAATCTAATTCGAGGGATATTTAGTGCCCGCACTACGCGATAAGGCCAGTTATCTATGCAATCAGCTATATTTAATTAACTCCCGTCATAGTTAATTAATTTCATGACGTACAAACTGGCGAGGACGTCATCGATAACATCAGTCGTTGCAATTAATATATATCAAAATCGTGAGTATATTTATGGATATATAAATATTATTTAATTAAGAAATGATTTAAAAGGTGTAACAGTTGTATAAAATTATAAATGGATTTTTTTTTAATATATACGACTAATTAATATAATCCCAATACTAATTCATAATAAGCCCACTTTCTTATATGATGTGATTTTAATAACTTTACATATTTACTGCTCGATTTTCTTTCGATTGCGAACGGTTTGTCTACGGTATATTTTAAGACAGACCTGAATTAAATTTGTCTTAGAAACAAGGTGTATAATCTTATTTGGTTGTATTTTATTAGAGTAGATATTTATATTTTTGTAATTTTGTATATTGTTTTATTATTATTTAACCGCATAATTTATATTTTTTTCGCTACAGTTATTAATAACATTAATTAATTCATTTATAAGTATGTAAGTATAACGAAGAGTATTGGTGCGGTAAGGGGAGCTCCAGGTTAATATTTGCTTCTTTTAAAAAGGCCGATATGTATTTATTATTATGATGTATTTACTTGTTGTTTTCTACCTTTTAGGTAAGATGAGAACTATTTTAGTCCTATCCCTGTTATTCCATTTTTTTCTAATTTATGCGTTGAAATTTTGTGGTCTACGCAATCGTATACTTTGGAGAGATTAATAAAAATACCAATTGTTATCTGCTTCTTTTCAAAATTTGTTATTATATGGTCAAACAAGTTGTAAATAGCGGTCATTGTCAATTTTCCCGCAATATATCCATGCTGCGATTTATTTAATCTATGGTTGGAATTTAGGAAATATGTTATTTTTATAATTTTAATATTTTTGAAAGTAAGGACAATAAACTAATCGGACGGTAATTTTCTATTTTTGTGGCACCTCCTTTCTTCAGTATGAATTTGATATTTGTCAGTTTTAGTTTATTAGTTTACATTCCGAATTCAAAGGAATTATTAATTACACAGGCCGACATTTTTTATTTCATGAAAAATGGGGTGTGCTGATCACGAATCTGTGCTTAGTTTTTTTCCAGAACATCAGGTTTTCAGGAAAAGAGTGTTTGAAATTTTTCATAGAAACAGCCAAATATATTGAGAAAATATTTATTGAAACTATATTTAATAGAAAATTACACTGCAGAATTGAGTTGTTCATTAAAAAAAATGCAGTATAATCTACGTTAGACAATCGTTGTTTTTTTTTTGAATAAAATCGTTCTCTTTTTAGTTTAGCCAAATGAAGTTTGACGCTCATATTGCATCCCAGTTTTTGTTGACCATGTTGCGTACAATTTCTTTGTAGTTTGGAAACTTGTTGCTTCCAAGGAAACCGTCTATGACTCCTACGAAAGAATTGCTTCAGATTCATCCTGGGTCATTGTACTCTGGAACAATCTGTCCGATTTTAAGGTTCGAATAGCCAGTAATAATAATAATAATAATCTCTATTTTTTTCTAAAAAATTATAACAGAAAATCTATGTATAATTGAAGAAGAAAGGCGTCAAAAAGGAAAAGTAAAAAGTAACATATATATAATTTACGGAAAATTAGGAGAAGTATTCATTTATGCTGTATAATTCTTTGTTACAGTGAAAATCAAATAATGTATTTTTAAATTTATTTTTGTTTTCTATTGTTTTGATATTATCTCGCAAGTGATTAGGGATATTGATGCAATTGTAATTTATATTATTTTCTGATAAAGTGAGCCTGTGTTTGGGGATATTATAATCATTCACATGTCTTTTGTCATACCTGTGGAATGTTTTATTTTTGTAAAATAGGAATTTATTTTTATGAATAAATGTTAAACATTCGAATATGTATCGCGCGTAAAATGTTTTTTGATATTATTTATTATTAAATTGTTTATATCATATATGTTTTGTTTTGTTTGAAATAAGACAAATTTATATTTATTATTATATTATACTAGATTGGACGTCTCATAAAGAGTTTATTATGTCGTTGGTGTATATTATGAATAATATGGGCCCTAAAACGTTACCTTGAGGAAGTCATATATTTGTCTCTTTAGATTCTGAAAATGTGCATGAGCCGCTAACATTTAATTTGACTACTTGTTTTCTGTTAGTTAAATACGACCTAAACCAAGCCAAAGCTGTACCCCTGATTCCATAATATTCTAATTGGGCTAATAGAATTTCGTGTTCGACGCAATCGAATGCTTTCGAAAGGTCTAGGAATATTCCACAAGCAAGTTCACCATTTTCGAGAGTGGTTATGATATTATTAATACAATTAAATAGTGCTGTATTGATACTCTTCCCAGGGATGTAGCCGTACTGGTGTTTGTTAAATAGTTTATGTTTAGTGAAAATAAATTTAATATTCTTTTGCATACAAGCGTTTCTAATATTTTCGAAAAAAAATGATAATATACTTATTGGTCTATAATTACCTAGAGTATTTGCGTCACCTTTCTTATACATAGGTGTAATGAGGGCGGTTTGATTGTATTAATAAAATAATCGTTGAAGTTGTTTGCTAATTCAGTTGTATTGCTATGTGAAGGTACTTTATGTGGTTTATTTTTATTTCTTTGTTTATTCATAATTTTCCAGGCTTCATTAGAGGTATTTTTAGATTTGTTTATTTTACTTAGGTAATATTCTTTCTGCGTTGAACATAATTTTTATTTATATTGCTTTTGAGTGGCTTTGTATTCTGATATATATGCTATATTTATTGTGGAAAGCATTTGCAATGTTGACACTTTGTTTCTGGGCTGTTGTAATTCTTCCGTAATCCAATGTATATGTTTACAAGAGATGTAAGGAAAATGTGCATTGAAATGTATTTAAAAATTATTAATAAAGTTATTTGGAGATGTATTAATGTCATCATTTTCAACTCCATTCCATGTTTCATCAATCAGTGACGCGGTGAATTATTGTATATTTACATTACTATAACTTCGATATGATGATTGCTTTGTTAAAGACATTGATTTCTGTATATGAACGTTTAATATTAGCGCACAATGATCTGAAAAGCCTTGGTTTCTCACTAAAGTATTATAAATATGTTTATTTTTTAATTAATCATTAATATATGATAATTAATGAGATTGTCAATGCAAGTACTGCTGGTAACTGTGATTCTAGTTGGTTCATTGATAAGTAGATGTGAGCTATAAGATTTAATCAAGTTATTAAATTCCAGAGTTGTGTTATTTTCGTTGAATATATTAATATTGAAGTCTCCATATATGATACAATAATTATTTAAATGTTCTAGATTGTTAACTAATTCATTCAATTTTGCTAGGAAAACTTAAACATCGCTATATATATATGCAAACAATAATGTATTTCGCCTTACCTATAGTCACCCACGCTGTACTGAATTCGAAAGCTGAACATTCCGGAGAAATGTTTAAGATCAATTCGCCTTTATAAACAATTGAATCATGCACATAAATCGCAGATCCACCAAGTTATTACGTATTTCTACAGTAGGCACTTATTAATTAAAGAATAGTTATTGATGATTATTACTTATTTCCTCGTAAAGTAACCAGTGTTCAACCAAGCAAAGGATTTGACTATTTTTGATTTGTAAATTTGCGTTTAGTTGAATTAAACTTGTGTTTAAACACTGAATATTTTGAGCATAAAGGGGGGGTTATGTTATTCTGTAGAATAATTATTCTTTATTGTGTTTTTTCGTTGTTAATTTTGTTCTTGTTCTTGATGGTCTTCTGTCGGTTGAAAAATCTTGAGGTACAGCAAACTGCGGGCCACACTTCAGAATTCTTCACTTTGCTTATACTGATGAAAGGAACTGATAGTTTGAATGAAGAATAAACGTCTTGAAGTTTTGACTGTAGTTCTTCACATAAATCATCGTCGACACCAATTTTATTTACGTGATTTTTAACCATTGTTTCGGTGATTTTAGGGTCGAATCGGCATATGTGAAGATGTGCATATGATGCAACTGCTTTTAAATCATTCGTATTGCTACCTGTTCCAAAAATCCTTAGCTATCGGTGTTTTATTGTTGCTAATGCATTTTTCTCCTCAGCTGGAATTGGATGAATGTCCTCCGCACCGATGTTTATGGATTTATGAGTGTTTACATTTCTTTTGGGGATACTAATATTGTCCTTGTGTTTGTCACTGTCGTCAAAAGCTCTCGTCTTATCTATGAGTGGCTGGCTGATTTGCGGATTAATAATTAAATGCCCCGTCTGTTCTTCCAACTTGTTGCGTAGATTTTCCACTTCTTTTTCAAGGAATATGATTTTTTCGTTCTGGAGTTTTCTGTTTTCCATTAGAATATCATTCTTACTTTGGAGTTCGGTTGCTAACGTTCATAGAAGTCCTATTTCTGTTGAATAATTATCTCTGCTCAGATTAACCTCAATCTCACCAGGATTGTAGCTGTTAAATGTTTCTCGATCACACTTATGCTCCGACACATTCTGTGGATTAATTTCCATATTACATATTTCACATGGTACACTTTCTTTAACTAATATTATTAATTTTTGCGGCTTCTACTTCGTTATACATGTTTGAGTATAAATAAAACACTTTGTAACCTTGCTTGTATAACACTATTTATTTTCTGTTTACTATAGTTTCGGCATCTCAACGTGCCATTATCAAAACTTACAATGATTGATTGTATGTTTTGATAATGGCACGTTGAGATGCCGAAACTATAGTAAACAGAAAATAAACAGTGTTATACAAACAAAGTTACAAAGTGTTTTATTTATACTTTCTTTAACTTTTTGACTACGAGTTTGCACAGTATAATTAGATGGGATAGCATTCTTTAATTTGGCGTCCGCCATTGTTGTCACGTATGTAGTGTTTGTATAAACAAAAGGTAAATATAATAAATTGGGAAATTACCCAATACGAACAAATAATTATATTGTTCCACAACACACATTAAAAACAACTGAATCTGGAGTACATTATTCGGCAATAAACTTGTTCAATGCACTTCCAGAAAACGTAAAAAGACAACTGAGGATGTCATTAAATAAGTTTTTAATTGAATTAGAGCCTTATTTAATTGACGAATTTGTAAATATAAATTACTACATCAAACTCATCGTTGTTACTTTTTAAAAACGCTTCAAATTCAATAATTTTGCAACGAATGCTTTGTATGTTGGCAAAATAGATGTTAAGTTTTGCATTATAAAGCTATTCCTTTTTATGGTTAGATTGAACTTTGGCTGGCAAGTTGAAAAATATATCGGGAAAGGATGACACCTTCAGGCCAATTATTGGAGTCCATCATTTTCTCGTAACACTTGAAGTCGATTCCGACCTTAAATGACGAATTTAATTCATTTAATTGGATTTTTTCGCAAATAAAATCGTCTTGTCCAGTAATTGTACTAATATGATCGCGCATATCCTGTTCAGTAAAACGATTCTGTATGAGTTTTATTAAGATCCATGCTTTTCGGCTTGGACTTTTGTATTTTTATTATCGACTGTTCCGACAATTGTTTTATTTTGTTGTTTTTGGCGCCTTTTATTTGTAACCACTGTATATTCCTTTTCTGCGCTATTTGTGCTAATCAAAACGATTTTATTTTCATTCCCTTTTTTGTAGTTATTTACATCCAACCGCTGTTTGGATTCATCTGGTTTGTTTAATGATTTTTCTCCTGCAGTTGTAGTTCTGAGTTGCTTATTTGCAACATCTTCAGTATTGTTATTAGGGAGACTAAGAGTTGTTGTCTTTGACATACTTGCTTCCGTAGTGGGTTTATCAAAATTAAATATTAGAGGAGAACTCACATTTTCCGCAGGTGTTCGACGCCTGGTTGTATTAGTCACTTTTAAAGGTTCGATTATGGACAGATTGACAGATGGTTCGCAGGTTAGTTGATTGATACTCCTACCTTCGTTATTATTTATGATTATATTAGGCGGGAGAACTTTAACCTCATTGCTGAGTTTTCCGTTTTCTTCCTCGAGCCACTGGATTTTTTCAATCAAAAGTGAGTTATTTAATTTGAGTTACTTCACTAATTCTTTGAGGTGTATATAAGCCTCCATCTCAAAGTTGATAGGGTCTTCGGTTTGCTCTGTAGTCATGTTGGTGTTTGGTCTATTTGGACTATCCCACTCGGACAAAATACTTTGTGAATCCAGACTGCTGACCTAAAAGCATGGATATTATTTTGAGGTATCCACAGAGTTTCCAACAATATTCGTTATACTTTATTGTATTTAGCAACAGCTCAAGATTCTCATACGTTTCTTTGAGATGTACGGAGTGAGCAACAGGCACCGAGGCATAAGTATTACTATTGTGCAACAAGACACAAGGTTTTTTTTAATTTTGTGAAAAATGTGAAAAATCTTGACGTAATGGGCTCAAACCAAATTCACATTCAGAATCAATGTACGTTACATTCAATCATTTTTAGTTCATTTTACAGAAAAAATACGTTCAAACTAGTGTTGCTTTGATAGCCTTGCTATTTTATAACACGCAAATTACGTTTGTATCATTAAATGTCTGTCGAAGTATTAGCTAGAGAAGTAGTTGTTTCAAATTATTAGTGAATTTTCTACAACGTAAAGGACTTATATATTTTTTATTATTATTCATACATAGTTCGATAAGTCTTACTAAAAATTAAAAAAATATTATTTATTTGTAACAATTACATAGTATTAGTTCAATAGTGTAACAATAAAGTCATCAATATGGCTTAAATATTAAGGGTGGCCTGAGAGCTATGGACAATAAAATAAGAAACTATATGAATAAAAGCGATGGTCAATATGTTAAAAATATTATGTTGTGATACGTGTAGACAAGATTATTTTGTATGTGGATTTGTTGCTTACTATTAGAGAAGTTGGTAAAAGATTGGTCGTCTGAGGTTGTTCTATTATGAGTGTTCCAATAACGCAGCCGACTTTAGACTTCGTTTACCCTCTCCATAAATAATCCCAAAAAATACTTCATATAAATAAAAACATTTTTCGTTGAATATATAAATTAACATAACAAATTTTGTAATTTAATTTTAATTTTCTATAAGTAGTATTGACCCCGCTACTTTTAATATGTATTTATCATGTAATGGTTTTACATTTCCATCGTAATTCTAAGTCAGATTTGATTTAAATTTCGTATTATGTATACAAGTCGATTAAGAAACTCAACTGATTAATTTATTAGTCAAAATAATACAAAAATAAATTAAACAATTATAAATTTATTCGTTATATATAGCCAATGCAACAAGGTTAATAAGAGAACTCTTAGAACACTACTATTTATTTTATAAACTGATCATGCATATTTAAATAAATTGTAGATTATAATGCGATTTCATTTTTCAAAAGGTGTAAGCAGAGACAATTATTACTGGCGCTATTTCAAATCGTGCAAAACGTGTTCCGACCATTTATAATGACGGTGAATAATTAAAGATATCCAGTTACATTGACGTCAGAAGCAGTAAACCGTCTCCGTCTGTTTCCATTCTTTAAAGATCTCCTTTGTATGGAGAACCGAGCGACAGCAAGCGACGGTTTTCCAGATGTTTTATTCACCAAACGTCGGAAAACCATTCATTCGGAATAGATAAGCCCCCAACTTTAATCATAACGGAAGTGCATGCACATTAGTATGGCTAAATTGTTTGTGTCGTGCATTCGGGAATGCAGCGTCCATTCATATTTTACGTGTTATCACGAATTGAATTATTCGAATTGCCCTAATGTGTCTTCGATATTAGCCAATTAGTCATATGATTAGTTACTATTTCAATATATTATAATTATGACTATAATAATTATCGCTACATTAATAATCAAGTTGATATAAAGTTGATTTTAAACCTTCATATGTTTCGCTACAATGTGGATTCCTTGGGGTGAAGTAAACAATCATCTTACCTCAATATTGAATTATGGATGTATCAATAAATTACCTTATTTGTTATAAATATAATACAAATCTAGTGTAAAATGGCTATCTAGAAAAGTTCACATAAAGATAGGACAATGCTTTCGCTAAAGGACGCTTGGCTAAGATTATAGACAATACCGAGCCTTTGGCTATTACATTGTGAAAGTTTAAGATATTATTAAGGTCTTGTGTTGACAGAATAGCCCTAGGGTATTATATCAGCGATTGTATAGCAAAACTATCACACTCAGTACATTTTTATTCGAGGGTGTTCTTTTATACAATGTTTGTCTTTACTGCTCTGTCAGAAACGTTTCTCGTGGCGGAGGCGCCTCTAGAAATAAAACATATTATGAAAGGAGGATGAGTTTTCTAATTTTAAGCATATGTGAACTGGTGAAAATTGAATACATATATCTTGGGCTGGCTAAAAGCTGACAAAAAATAAATAGAATGGGACAGATAATACATTATTACACCACAGTACAGAAGCACGGGAAATTGTTGACTTATATATGTATATGAATTGAAAACAATTAATCTACTTACTAACATAAAAAATTATTTATTGATTTATATTTATCTATAAATAACTACATTAAATCTGTGAAATTTTTAAAAGAAGTGTTTTATACCATATATATCAATATACAGTATAAAACACTTCTTTTAAAAATTTCACAGATTTAATGTAGTTATTTGAGTACGTGAAGGTTAATGATAATGGGTACATAGTACCCGAAATTTACATTTTGCTGTGAAAAAAGTGAAGAATATAACTGTGTTTTTAATTAAAATTCACAGATTTAATTTAATTTTTAAAGGAAGTGTTTTATTTATCCCATATATCAAATTGTTTTCGCTTCATAATATGTTATTAACACATTCAGTTGTCATTCTACTAATAGTACTAATATTTTGACAGTCATAACAAAAAATAGATTTAAATTTTTATTACTCGTAGGCTGAGTACCGTCTAAAATTGTTCATGTTAAATAATATCGACACAATAATGTTGATTGATAAGTTACGTAAAGATGATGCAATATAAAATAATTTGTAATCACTTTCTCCACTATTTATTTTTATTTTGCTAGATGTACGTTTCGTTTACGTTTCAAACATTTTCAATAACTGTACGAGACCCAGATTAAGAAATGTTTAGAGTGAAGCTTCAATAAGTGTTTGTGGCAGGTCTATGGTCTAGAAGAAAAAAAATTGACTGAGTATTGATTAGAAAGAAATCACAGAAATAACATTTAAGGACCAATCCACATTCTTCCATCAGTAATATTCTAGATAATCTAGAGTATGTCGTAACAATGAAAAAAATAAGATACATTCAGAAAATATGTGTAATATGCTCTATGAAGCTCCTGTAACTCTAGATGTAGCCAAATTTTTTGAGTTCTATAAAAATTCCGGAAGAAGATAAATCCACAGAAACTCTTCCTGTTCTGATCCTGACTTCAAGTATGCCTTTATAAAAGAGCCATTTCAGTAAATCATCTAATAACGTTAACACTATAATAAACTAGTTAGATTCATTCGACTTTGGTTAGACGACTGACTCCAGAAGGAGAATCATTATTCCAGTTAGGCCTCGATTCTCGCCTTATACGAATCCTTCAAATCGTCACCTGCATCATCCACCCGACTTTCCGCTACCGACTTCTTGATACAAAATAGCGGGTGCAGCGTGATGCACATGACAACAGTGATTAACATGTATGACAATCGGTAAATCGATAAGGTTTGTATATTAGGCACATTAGGGCGTTGACATAGATAATGTGATTCATCTCTAGTTAGAAACATTCTTTCATTTTTTGGAAACTCAGATTGCCAGAGTGGTATTGCATATGCGCTCACTAATTTCCCAGGTATTAAAGCTGGATCTGGATCTAGACGTTTACTGTATCTATAAATATCAGCTGTTTCATTAGACCACGTATATTCAACATAGCAACGATTAAATAGAACGAGAATATCGTGAATTGCAAGAATATCTCATTATTCTCCATGATTTCCCGGAGTAATTTAAACATTATATATACCTGATCATGGATTTAGGTGAACTTGACTCTTATTCATTTCAATTTGATCCATTTGACAGTATATCGCCTTGAATTGATTCTCAATCTTTCCTTCTTCCACTCACACTTTCATCAGAGACTATTCCCTGGTAATGACATCTTTATCTTCGAACTCTTTGGCTTGTTGAATTCTTTGAATTTCTTCGGTGGAAGTACCTGCTGCCCTATTTTTTTATTATAAACCTTTGTGCCCAGCCTATTTATTTATACGGTAATCACCATTTAAAAATATTAATACAAAAATATTAATCAAACATGTAACAATAAAAAAAAACTAATATCAGGGCCACACCTAAGATTATATGGTACAGAGATTTCAAAAACTTAGAATATTATCATTTCCACTCAGCATTAACATCTTTGCCACTTTTTAATATTTTATCTTTAGAAGATATAGATGACAAAGTGAATTAACTCAGCGATGTATTACTAAATTTACTTAACACTGCCATTGAAAAAGATCATTATAAAACGGAGACCTACACCTTACCTCACTGATAATCTGAAATTTATTATGAAAATCAGGGATGATAAATATAAAAAATTTAAAAAAAGAAGAAAACAAATATAAAGTATAAATCATGGAGAAATATTACAAACTTAGCTATTAAAAACGAGAAACGCGCTTACCACAATTGTAAATTTCGTAATGCTACACCAAGTGAAACATGAAAAGAACTCAGAAATATGAATGTAATAAACAAATAAAAAATTGAAATTCCAAATTAAATCTCTGACCCAAATGATATAAATAACTACTTTATTATTTATTTATTTATTTATAAGTTCTTTATCACAAAGACAATTAATATTAACAAGAACGATATTTTACAATTATATCGAAATAGTACGAAAATAAACACAAACAAGTTTACTTTTGCTAGAATCGATGATGATGAGGTCTCAAATATAGTTAATAATATTAAATCTAACGCCATAGGAAATGATGGTTTAAATGTAAAATTTATTAGATTGTGCTGTCCATATATCATTCCTATTTTAACTCACATAATTAATTTTTGTTTTGAACGCAATGTGTATCCATTAAAGTGGAAAAAATCGATTATTACACCAATTCCGAAAAATGCAAATCCCTTAGGCTTTAAAGATCTCAGACCCATTTCAATACTCTCTGTTCTTTCCAAAATAATAGAAAAGGCGGCTGAACGTCAGCTCTGATAATATTTAGATCAAAATGATATACTCCCTAAAACGCAATCAGGATTTAGAGATAATCACAGCTGTTTAACAGCACTAATAAATATATCTGATGATATTTTTACAAATATGGACAATGGTTACCTCACTGTCTTGGTATTACTCGACTAGTAAAGCGTTTGATGTCATAGATCATGAGACACTTTTGTCGATGGTGTATATAGGCCTTGATGATGGCGGCATAGAGTTTTTTTTAAATTATTTAAATAATAGAGTTCAGTATGTAGTCAATGGTGGCAGAATTTCGGATAAAGTTATAATTCAATCAGTCGTGCCTCAAGGATCTATCTTAGGTCCGCTATTGTTTAGTATATATACAATGAATTTCGAGACTGTAATTCATTATTGTAAATACCACTTTTACGCGGATGATACCCAACTCTACTATTCTTTTCGCCCATCGGAAGTAAATCAAGCTTGCCAAAATATAAATCATGATCTTGCCTTTCTAAGTCGCATTGTAGCAGATCATTCGTTATATTTAAATAGTAAAAAATCTTTTGTTATACTTATCGGTAGGAAAACCTCACTTAAAAAGATCGATGCATTCGATGTAATGGTGAACGATAAGAGTATTGCGGTCGTCTCCGAAGCAAAAAACTTGGGTGTCACGTTTGATTCTTCATTGAGGCTTAGGACAACGGTAAATACTATGATAAGAAAAGCGTATAGTTCTCTAAAACTATTGTACAATAATAGGCACTTATTGAACTCTAGCTTAAAAGCTACTCTATGTGAAACATTAGTTTTGTCGCAATTCAATTATTGCGATGTTCTTTACGGTCCATGTATTGACAAACGGGATTCACTTAGAATACAACGTATTCAAAACGCATGCGTCAGATATCTATATGGCATTAGAAGATACGATCACATTTCAAGCACATTCAATCGCCTCAAATGGAAAAACATGGAAACCAGAAGAAAAATCGACGCCCTCTGCTTTTTTTACAAGATAATCCTCTCTAAAACACCTGGGTACTTATATAATAGAATTACATTTAGGACAGACGTCCATAATGTTAACGTGAGAAACAAAGGTTTGCTGTCCATACCTCCACATAAGACTTTTGTTTTCAAGCGATCATTCTCATACAACATAGCGAAATGTATAATTAAATAGATCCGTCACTAAAAACTATGTCAAACAGTAAATTTAAAAAACGACTAAAGGAACTAATGACTAACAATACTTTTGAAATATAGTTGAAATTTGTTGCTTATAACTAGTACAATAATTTGTAATTATTGCTCAACAAGTTATGATTTATAAATATTAGGTGCTACTGAGGGCACGCGGAAGATCAGACATTGGGACCTCAGTGAACTGAGCGTATCCTATTTATCCAACGCGTATATGTGTAAGCTAATCATTCTATATTTTTTGTACCTTACTTGTGTATACCTGGATAAATAAATATTATTATTATTTTTATTAAATATGCTTGCAGCATACAATTTATTTAAAATGATAACAAAATTAAAACTAAAATAATAATCAAGTTATTACACCAACAGAACTTGATAAAACACATTCAATATTCCATGGAATTTAACAACGAAAGAGTTACAATTTTCTTAAACATGTAGAAGGATCCACCAAAAATATTGATTTTCTTGTTAGCCAGAGAATTGAGTGTACGTATCGAATGACACAAATGACTATTTTTGTTTAGTTTTTTTATGGTGTTGTAACCTAGAAGTCATTAAATGTCGTTGTAAATGCGTTGGAATAGCATTAAAATTTACATTGTAAAGAAGGTCACTGTAATTCATAATTTTTAAAAACCGTCCTTTCATACGTTCTAATTTATTTACGTGTGTAACATAATGTGGTAACCATACAATAGGTGCGTATTTAAGTTGTGGTCTGATAAGTGTAATTTACAACATTAACCGTCTCTACCGAAAATTAATGTGAGAACCTATTTACGAATCCCAGCAATTTCATAACTTTAGAAACTAAATTCGTTATATACATATTAAAAGTTAATTTACTGTCAAGAAACACTCCCAAATCCTTTATTATACAGGCTTCTTCTAATATGGTGTTATAAAATAATCGACAACGCATCGATTACGAGAAAATGTAATTTTTATACATTTATTTATATTTATATAAAGTTTACTACATTCACACCAGCGTGCTACATTATTAATGTCTTCCTGCAACCGAACGCAGTCATCTATAGAATTAATCTTATAAAATATCTTTAAATAATCTGTAAAATGTAGGCCATGACTAATATTATTAATAAATAAGTTTAAAAGGGTAGGGCCACAGTGAGATCCTTGCGGTACCCCTGATGTGACATCAACGACTCGGGAAATATTTGTACCTACTCTGACATACTGACTGCGGCTACTAATGATAATAATATATTTATTGCCTATACAGGAAACAAATCCAAGTTACCAGACAAATCATATAAATATACAAAATAAACAAATATTCATAATACAAAAAAGTAAATATTAATACAATATAAATTACTGTGTACGGTTAAGATATGAAATAATTGAACTTAAAGTATCACAAAAAATGTCACAATCTGGCGCTATATGATTAAAATTATTACAAATAATGTTTAAAGGAGATTTCAGCCCATAATTTGTTCGATGGCACAGGATATTACACTGCTGAAAGATGGCACATGCAGCCAAACTTTGCATGTCGGAAGGGTCAACAAAACCATGCATTAACTTATAGAGAAAATTAATACCTGTCGTCGGTACTGAAGCAAATTAAAATTAAATAATTTAAGAAATTCATTGTGACCAAAACCTCTAATTGGATAATGACCTACTAACTTGAAGTGTAAAAATATTAAGAGTTTTTATTGGACACTATCTAAAAGTTAGGACTGTTGCTGATTTTAGGGAGACCATATCAATGCCGCATATTCCAACTTGGAACGTACATACGCAAAATAAATAATTTTAAATATGATAAGGTTTTAAAGATTTATTTAATTCCGACAAATAAAGCCAAGAGATTTAAAAGCATCATTAACAATAGCCTTAACATTATTATTAAATAATAGTTTGTAGTCATAATATACGCCAAGGTCCTTAAAAAATGTGACTCTTGGTATTGGAGTGGTATTGATACAATAATTATACTGAATTGGATTGGATTTCCTAGTAAAAGACATAGATTTACATTTACCAACATTCAGTTCCAGTCTATTTTCTTGACACCAAATAGAAACTTTATCTAAGTTACTTTGTAAATTCTGACAATCGCTCATATTATTTACATTAGAATAAATTTTGAGATCATCTGCGTAAAGTAGATGTTGACAGTTCAAATTTTCAGAGAGATAATTTATAAAAATATTAAATAACAGCGGGCCTAGTAATGAACCTTGTGGCACACCTGATGTTAGCTTTAAATCTAATTCCTACTAGATTTAAAGCTCTCAAGAGTCACATATGTTTCACGCTCATGTAGATAGGAATTCATTAATAATTTTGATGATTTGCAAAAACCAAAATTACTCAACTTATGTAAAAGAATATTATGATCGACATTGTCGAATGCTTTAGATAACTCTGTGTAAACAACATCTAGTTGTCCAGAAGAATCAAGTGTTTCAGCAATGCTTTGTGTAAATATATATAAATTTCTCACTGTTGAGCGACCAGGTACAAAACCGTGTTGTTTAACAGATATAAACGGTTTAATGTGATTATAGATTTGATCATACAAAGCCCTCTCAAATACTCTCGCAATGTGTGGTAGGATTGCAATAGGACGGAAATTGTTAACGTTCACTAAGGGCGAGGATTATTTAGGTATAAGACAAATAGATGCAATTTTCGATTTTTTTAGAAATTTACAAGTTTTAATTGACAAGTTAAATAGCATAGTAAGTGGTTCACAAAGTAAGACAACACAATATTTTAGAAATGCAGGTAATTTATCATCGCCACCGGAATTGTTATTTGGGAGCTGTTTAAGAAGTTTAAAAACTGAATCAGTGGGAATAGGGGAAAAATTAAAGGGAGGTATATCACTGGCTTTATCAGGCTGAATATTTTTAGATAAAGGGGTATGTACAGATTCAAAGAACTCACGAAAACCATTTACTATAGCATCAGGATTATCAAGACACTTATCATCATGTATCAGAGATGTCGGAATCCTAGTTTTATTCGCCTTTTTGGAGTTTACGTACTACCAAAATTGTTTTGGATTAGACCTAAGCTTAATCAACTATTGATAATGGACACATAGTGTCCGAAATGTACATTTAGTGCTTAAATAAAAACAGCGAAAAAAGGAATTTAACCTCGTTTTTATTATTAATATAATTTTCACAAAACTCAAGAACACATAGAGACCTAATCTGATTTTATGTTGATAATATATAATTTCGATAAGCCCTTTCTATTTTGCTCTTAATTAATGATCTTAAGTTTCTAAATTTTGTTAACTCAGCCGATGAATGTTTAAGTATCTTTCTGGTTAGGTTTTGCGCCTTAGTTTAATCATTTCTTGATTAAACTAAGGCGCATATTTATTTTTTTGTTTTAATTTAAAAATTGGAATATACTGCATAATGAAGTTATTTAAGATATTATAAAACTCCTCAAAAACCTGATCAACATCAGTTAACTCAGAAAGAGTGTTCCAATTAATACTGCCTAAATACTCATATAGTCCTGGATAGTTGCCTCTCTTGTAATTAAATTTAATAGCATTATTATTTATTGGAGATAATTTAGGAGTACCTGATAATGAAAATGTAAGTGGCGGATAATATGAATCCTCTACAACTAATGAATGTGGTTCTCTTTGGACTTGACATATAACATGTTGACATACAACAATGTTTGGTGAACAGTCGAACAGTGTAGACGTATATTATTTTGCTCCGTAAATTTTTGCGTTAAACTGATAGTGTTGGTGTTTTCTGAAAGGATTTCCATACAGTAGTATTCCTATAGTACTAACTACTGTTTGGCATTAAGTTAATTTGACCTAGAACAAGTAAGTGCTCCTGTATTTTGATATTTTTGTGTACACTGGTACAGTGTATTGAAATTGAATTCGTCCGCATCCGTGGCCGTTAATACTGATTGCAGTTTTTATTAAAGTATAAAAAGTGCCATTTTAATCGCATTGCGAATTCATATTTCATATTTACTATAAGTATAACTGCTAATATATTTGTCATTCCAATAAATCCTTCCTATATTCGCATCCTTTCAGTGGTCCAGTTTTCCGAGTTTGTTTATATGTGTTAGTCACCGTGACGGACCCCTCGTTGTGAAAAATGGTCCATTGTTTAACCCTGATATATCAAATTTATTAAAATATTTTTAAACTTACTGTATTATTTATTAATTATGGTTAATTATTGCGGAATTTGTAGTAAGGCAGTTACACCGGCTACTCCATATTTGCGATGTACTGGCGTGTGTAATAAAGACATCCACATTAAATGCACTAATTTAAAATTAAATGATTTGCCTTCTGCCGGAGATCGGTGGGTGTGTAATCGTTGTTCCTTAGACACATCTAACTTATCGGTATCCAAAATAACGCAAATAATAATTAGTGAAATAAATAAAGCTAAAGCGGAAATTATTCAAACAATTAACACTAAATTGGAAGAAGTTGAAATTCGATTACAGAAATTAGAGGCCCAGGAAAACTCTAATAAGCGAGAAATAGATGCATTAAAGGATAGCTTAACTAATTGTCATAATTCCATGGAGTCCGTTATTGATGAACTCGAAGAGCGTAGATTAAGGAAGAACAATCTTATTGTATACAATATACCGGAATCGCAAGCTGCTGTAATTAATGATCGAATTTTGTATGACACTGAAGAAATTAATAAGATTTTTTATTCCTTAAATGTATCAATACGACCTAAAAAAGTTGTAAGAGTTGGTGTGAAAAGACCTGGTTATGTTCGACCGTTAAAAATGATTTTTGATGATGTGAAGGTTGTTAACGATGTCCTAAGCGCTAATTCTAACAATAAAAATTCACCAACTCACTTTTCGAGAGATAGAACTTTCAATCAACGTCAATATTAAAAAAAAAAATTAAGGAGAATTAAGTTCGAGAGTGGAAAATGGAGAGTCGGACCTTACAATTCGGTACCGCAATGATACTCCCTACATTTCAAAGGGAAAATCTCGTGAGAATATTGCAAATAAGTCGTCAAAAAACTTTTAATCTATTTTCAAAATGTTGGTGGTATTCGCACAAAAATTTCAGATATTATGCTATCAGTAAACAGTAATGATTTTGATGTAATTATTTTGGTTGAAACATGGTTACACTCGAATATTTCCAATTCAATGTTACGCTTTGATAATTACATAATGTATAGATCTGATAGGTACGATACTGGCAGCACTCGTGGGGGTGGAGTCTTGATTGCTGTCAAGAAATGTTTTTCGTCTCGTTTAATTTTTTGTAATAATTCAATTGAACATTTATTTATTTCAGTAAGTATTGACACATCTAAATATATCTTTGGTGCTGTCTACATTCCTCCTGGATCTGTATCGCAAGTTTATGTTGATCATTGTTTTGCTTTGGAAACTCTAGTGTACGATAACGATGACCACAAATACTTCATTTGTGGCGATTATAATATTCCTAACCTAAAATGGGACACTAACGGTATTGTATACAGCTCTCTTAAGGAATCCGATACTGCAGCACATGCATTACTGGAATCGTACTGCTTTCTTAATCTTAATCAAGTAAATTACATCCCAAATACTCGTAATGTATTTTTAGATTTAGTTTTCAGTAATATTAATGGTATTAACGTAACTGTGGATGATGCGCCCTTCTCTAAATCTACTGATCATCATTTTGCTTATGATATTATTATAAATTGTGCAAATTTTCATCACTTAAAGACGTACAGGAAGGAATTTTTATTCCATCTGGCAGATTTTGCAAATCTAAATCTCTTTTTTAGAACTATTGATTGGAATTTCCTGAATGATCTAGACTTGGACACTGCTGCAGCGCTCTTTTACGATATAGTTTATACCGGCATGGATCGATATATACCGATTAAATACGTTCCTGATAAAAATGATGAATTCCCTAAATGGGTTAATAAAGATCTTAAAGAATTAATTAAAAAGAAAAAGGAGGCACATGTTAAGTACAAGATAAATGGACAATTTGATGACTACCAAATTTTTCGTAAACTAAGATCGAGCTGTAAACAACTGAATTCGGAACTTTTTCGCAGCTATCTTATCAACGTCGAATCGGCAATTCACTCTAATCCAAAAAAGTTTTGGACTTATGTTCATGACTTCAATAAAGAAGAACTTCCTAGTATCATGAATTTCAATGATAGCACTGCTTGCGATGGCAATAGCATTGTTGAACTTTTTGCCAAGTATCTCTCAGCCGTTTATGTTGCTCCTCGTGTTATGGACAATTTTATGACTGGTGCCAAAAAACAGGTACATAACTCCAAACTGTATGTCGACCGAGAATGGCTACTTACCTCACTTCTACAACAAAATAATGCAACCGATCCCGATGAAGTTCCTTCTTGTGTACTGATAAAATGTGCTTTTACACTGGTGAACCCTATTTATATTTTATGCTCGAGATCCATCAATGAAGGTATTTTTCCTGACATCTGGAAGAGAAGTTTTGTGCGACCGATCTTCAAAGCTGGGGATAGACAACTTATTAAAAATTACCGTGGAGTATGCTTGCAGTCCATAATTCCGAAATTGCTGGATGAAACTATTTCTCTACAATTACTTTGGATGAGCCGAAATATAATATCCGATAGGCAGCATGGTTTTTTGTCGGGAAGGTCAACAGTAACAAATTTAATATTGTACCGGGATTTTCTGTCGCATGCTTTAGAGAACAACTCTCAAGTTGATGTTATATACACCGATTTTGCTAAAGCATTCGATAGGATAAACCATTCTGTGCTACTGCGTAAGTTAAGGGAGCTTGGTTTTCATCCGAGTGTTGTGTTGTGGATAAGTTCTTTTTTAACAAATCGGTCTCAATGTATTAATGTTAATAATTTTAAATCATCATATTTCCATGTGACTTCGGGTGTACCCCAAGGTTCACATTGCGGACCGATTCTGTGTTTGCTATTTATTAACGATATTGTGGAGGTAATTAAGAGTTCTGAATGTTTATTATATGCGGACGATCTAAAGCTGTACAAAATAATTAACAATATAGATGATTGTTATGCAGTTCAACGTGATATAAATAGGATTAATAAGTGGTGTGACGAAAATGATTTATTCTTAAATAGCAATAAATGCTATTCTATTTCATTCTTTAGATCTAGGTCGCGTACAGAATTTGTGTACCAACTCGATTCTGTAAAATTGCAAAGTGTTACAGAATTTAAAGACTTGGGTGTCGTTTTCGATAACAAACTCTCTTTTAGATCACATATTTGTAATATGGTTTTAAAAGCTTGTCGTATTTGGGGCTTTGTATGGCATATAGGTCGTAAGTTAAGTAAGTCATGTGTCGTTACTTTATATTATTCCCTAGTTAGATCCCAATTGGAATATGCAAGCAGTATATGGTCGCTATATACTCAAACGGACATTATCTCCATTGAGAACGTACAAAAGAAATTTCTACGATGTATAGAATTTAAAATGGGTGTAAATCATATTCAAGGTAATTATACGTGGATAATGAACAACTTATGCATTCAATCGCTTGAAACACGAAGAAAGGTGTTAGATTTATGTTTATTGCATAAAATAATTAACGGTGACATTTGCAGTCCTTTAATTTTAGAAAAGTTGAATTTTCGCGTATATTTAAATGATCGATCTCGTAGAAATACACCCTTATTTAGATTAAAATTACATCGCACAAACTTTTCATCAAATAACACCATTGATCGTTTAATGCGACTAGGTAATGAATTTAATTTAGACAACCGAGTAAATTTCTTTAGTTCATCATTATCGAGTTTCAAAAAGAGTGTAGTCGGTGTTATGTAGACTTTATGCGCTTATTTTGTTTTGATATTACTATTTTTGTTTTGTTTCATCTTTTGGTTTTCGTATTGATTATTTCCTCCTTTATTATATTTTATTTCTGCGTTATTCTTAATGTTAATATAATATATAATATGTTAATTATATATCTTTATTTGATGCACTGTTAGGCTTTAAGAAGAATATATAAATTAATTTGTAATATAAGTTTGTGTTACTTTGTAATAATTGTATTGTAACAAAAAAGGGGTTATCCCGTTAATAAAGTATTATTATTATTATTATTATTATTATTATTATTATTATTAACATTAGAATATATTAGATTGTATTATATTGCTTAAGACCTAAAAAATTACAAAAATTAGAAGTAACAAATGATTTATTAATACAGTTATTAGAGAAAATCAATTTTAGTTAATAGATCAAAGAATATCGTTAAATCATTAATAGTAACATCAGGAGGAATATATACAAGTATAATATAAATCCATTCAGATTTAAGCTTACATTTACATATTAATATTTCAATTGAAGGCACTCAAAATTTAATGTGGTCAGTAGTAATTATTTCAAATCTAAAACTATTGCGGACGGCAATCAGTAGTTCACAACCTTTTGATTTATCGGATAGTATAGGGTCTCGATCGGTCCTGAAAACTATATAAGACTCATTGAACAGTTCACTATTCACTACACTGGGAGATAGCTAAGTTTTGGTAAGGAGTATGATACCATAATCACCAACACTAACATTATTGTAGAAATATTTTCGTATTAACCCACAGACGTTTTGGTAATAAGCGTTGATGTTTCCATTAGGCACAAATTCTCATGAAGTAGTTGTATTTGTTACAACCTGGGGTACACCTTTAATTAATCTAATAGTCAGGTTTACTTCGCCTTTTCGCCGCTTGTCTTCCAGTAGAGTGTGAGTTTCTTTAAGTAACTTATTTTGCATTGGAGTACGGTCCGACACGAATAGTGTTTAAATTCAAGTTTTTACATATTTTAATAAATCCGCTAGCATCACCTCTGGTAATGTGTAGTTTAATGGGCCTAGGTTTACCTATTCTAAACAAATAACTCTCCGGAACAGCATTCATAGCATAGTTGTTAGTACTTAAGGTGCATTTGAGGTATTCACAATCATCGCGCTGCCTAGATTTAGGATCGGATTTATTTCATTCAGGAATATTGTAAATCACGACATTGTAGGCTCTTTTTATTCCAACTTTAAAAATAATATTTTTCGGCGAACTTGGTGAATTTTTTTACGCAGAGAATCAATCTCCTTTTTAAGAAGAGAATTTTCAGCTTTCAACTCAATAACTTGTTCAGAAAGTTGTACACGTGATTCGGTACATATATATACTTGCTGTCTTTCTTTAGAAATGGGTACGAAGTAGTTTTTAAATATTTCGTCGATGGCTGAAATAATTTCAAATTTAGAATTAACGTCAGGTTCGCTGGAAGTTGAATTAGGCGGAATGTTCCAAGACTGGCGACACGTAGAACAAATCCATTTGCCTTCAGTAGATTTCAAACAATTTTTGATTTTATTTGGTGGAATGGACAGGATACATAAAACACAATTGGGCATACTGAACGATTTTTTAATACAGCAAATGGCTAAATAGGATAAACAGGGGGACTTGTTTCAAACTGCAGGGTCAATTACAGTGACTAATTAAATAAAACAATACAGGAAGGCCACGGAATGGTTTAACACAAATTACTCAACGATTCTAAATCGTTATTCACAATCCAACACAACAAACTGCAAGCGGGATAGCTGATTACGAGATTGGCACAAAGTAAATTAATTTAAACAACCAACCAAATGTTCGAAGAATCACTTCATAAAATTGCGATGGTAATGCGACCGTATGTCAAAAATTATAATAAAACTTTTAACCTACTTAATTACTAAAACCCATTGATTTTAGTTTTACAATAATAACGTCATGATTGACTAAGACAAAAGCTTTAGCAAAATCTGTATACATTGTATCAACCTGCACCCCATTCTCAAAACCGTCTATAACATAGGTTGCAAATGAAATAAGATTCGTCGATGTGGATTACAAAAGCATTCTTGCTCATTTCTACTTACATTTTTGCAGGCCCATTTGATCTGTTCTGCCACCAATGCATCAAGCATTTTAGGAATAGTGGATTGAATACATAAACATAATATTTTATATTCTCACGCTTCTCAGTTTTATACAATAGTGCTACGTAATAATTTTTTCACAATGATGGCACCACGCCTGTTCTAAGTGAGCAATTAAATACATGTGTAATTGGAGTACATAAAGAATATAAACACTGTTTAATTAAGTAGGGTAGAATACCGTTTGGATCAGAAACACAACATCACCTAAGATTATCCATTAACTAAAATACCAGCTCAGATATTGCACACAACGAACTAAAATCAATTGCATTCTTACACTTGAAATAAGAAATATCACGATCAAGATTTTCAATTTTATTGATTCTGATTTACATGAATAAAAGGTTTTTTTGACGTCGACACGACAGTTGTATTAATTAATAAATACTATCCTAATTATCCAAACTTAATACTATAGATAAGTACACATGTAAATGAATATATGTGATTATGTATTATCCATCCATATTAGTTATTTTTGTTCTAATAATAGTGGCAAATATTCCAATTATAAATATATACTCGTACATAAACTAAATATTTGATCATTTCCATTGTGTACAATTATAGAACTCTCTTACTAACATGTTTTCCCAGGAAACCGTTACATAAACACCCATTAATTGCAGTAAATGCTGAAATTAATTGACTTGTTCATTATCGTGGAACGAATATACTTTAAAGTATATGCTTGGATCGCGTGCGGCGGACGATCTTGATGGTTCTATATCAATAAATATGACCTGAAAAGTATTAAGCCGGAGTTTTCAACTATTTCCCGGTGGATGATATGATGTTAAGTACAACACTGTCACGCGATATTTATAAAAACGAAAGTAAGTGATTAATTGTTCTATTCAGTGTTAAACGTCCATACAATGGATATTTAAATTAGACTGCAACAATGTATTTAGATTAGATAAGTAATAATATTTCTAGGCGTAGAATATATTTATAATCCTGTTTGTTAATAAAGATGTAATGCTTTATGTATTTTCATGAAAATTAAGATACCTTGCAATATTCAAAATACTATATAAACTAGATAGAAAAAAAAACGCCCAAAAAGTATACAAACAAACACAAGAACTAAACAAAATATGATAATCTTCATTAATCTACTACTCATCTATAATATAGAAAGCAACCTGATTAAGATAAATATCACAATAACATTTAATAAGTCGACGAATACAAAACAAGAAGAAAATTACTTCCAGTGAAATATGTGCGTATTTGCATTACCAATATATAAAATAGTAATTATGGTTCACCACATATTTTATTCAAATAATTGTAACGTATATACAAAATTGAAAACACTGAAATAATTAAAATTTAAAACTGAACTAGTGGTAACGTTTAAATGGTGAACGCGCCGGGTGCATCAATATACAAACAATTCAATTAAATTGCAATGTTATGTTAACAAAACTGTTTCATAAAAAGGTCACTTGTAGGTGTAGAGTTCAAAGTTCGCGCTGTTGATGTACGCGTTTGTAAGCGAGGTAAATATTTTTGGACGCTAGCTTAATGAAAAATTAATTTTACTCTCGCCATAATAAATGGAATGTGCTGCTTTGTCAGCTCGCATCAATGCTGGCTTTATGAATTGTTAAATGTTTCAACACATCAATATTTGTTTGTTTATTTACATAGATATTTAATTAATATTAAAGAAAAACAAAAACACTAATACGTACGCGACTAGTTGTTTACTTAGCATGTGTATCATTCGATCGAAGATCATTTGGGCGAACCAGAGAATACAATTACTAATTGTAATAACTGATCAAACTATAAATACTGGCCGCATTAGAACAATATATCTGTGGATGGGTAAATAATATAGTATTGAATATTGTATATTCGTCGGGCAGATACTCTGTTTATTAAATTTTAACAGACCTGAAATTCGAATTATTCAGATTTCATTAGTTTGCACAATAATTTTAATTGAAACATTCCGATGTATAAAGCAAATACATGTATTATTGATTTATACTCGTCATAAAAATTAGTTAATTATAAACAAACAAATAATTTTAAACTATATTTCATCATATTTTATAGATTCCATACGTTTTTATGGCAATTAAATACAAAAATGGATGAAAAGGATACATTTTCATTAATGGCATATATTTATGATGTTCTTTATATTTCCTTTTCAAAGGTTTATTTCTGCAATTAGGGTTCATCGATCGATGTTCTTGCACGCAACGTATCGGCAAACCGCCTTTGTTCCACGTGTTTAGTAATAGGCCTTAATAGCCCTGCATTAATTCAACAGCCCTTTCAGCTTTGTAATCTATAGCTTTTAACGTGTCTCTTGCCTTTGAGTATTCAAGATGTAAATGTTGTTCTTCCATTTAAACGTGCGGTTCTTAATTGAACCAGTGTTAATTAGTACAATAATAAAAATAATATGTTTATATAGTTGAAGTATATTAGTTTATTTCTTGTAGTTTTTAGTTGGTTATTACCGATCTTACTAAAATTAAAGCGCTTACATCTCAATAAGAAAAATAATATCATTATTTAAGCTTTAGTTAAAACATTTTGCAAGAAAAAATTTTGCATGCAACTAAATTTAATCATACAAAAGTAACAGCATAAAGCAGTAACAATAATAATTTCTGATAAAATTATTCTTCCCTAACGAATATTGGGCACGATTTTTTTGATAAAAAAAACGACATAGTCCCGTGATGCAGTTGTGTAGGTGCCAAGTTGATATCAGCCTTCTTGATTATTCAGCGATGTAATTAGCTCTAATACCTCCCTTCAATAATCGATAGAATGGGCAATTTGAATTTCAAAATTTAATCAAAATCGAACTCACCAACACACACAACCACTCACGCTCAAGCCTTCACGTCAATAGCCAAGAGCTTTGTTCACTACGATCGTAATATGTTTAATTGCGATCCATGACGACCTAACTATAATTAAATAATAAACATTGTTATATTTGCCATTTAAAAGAGCATTTTTTACAAAGTAAAAAACACATAGAGATAATAAAATATAAAGTAAGTAAGTAAGTACTTTATTCAAAAAAAAAAAATGATAGTAGATGCTCCCATTTATAATTCAGACTTAATGAAATAGTCGATATGAAATTCCAACTTATATTTCTTATTCTTTGATACACATTAAATTTACCTAAGTTAGTAATTACCCTAACAAGCGGTGGTGGCATACTATTTTCATATGTAGACATAGTTATACTTAATGAAATACCGCTGTGGTCCGATAAATAAGTTTCTAGATTACTTGATCTCATATCATTTAAAGATATGTTTGTAAACACATTATCTAAACAGTTTTCTTTTCTGGTCTTAAAACTTATTAATTTGTGTAAGCCATAGCTAGCAAGAATATTAGCAATATATAATTTCTTGTATCCATTGGTGTTAAAAATCATCCCCAAGATGATATTGCCTCGTTTAAGATTAAGCCGTTTTAATAATTGAGATAAAATTATAATAAACTCATTGAAATCTCCATTAGGAGAACGATAAACGCAAACTAAATAACAATTTAAGTTATGAACAAATACACAAGATAATTCACAATTTTTTTCAACAGATAATGTTCCAGTAATATTATTATAATTTTTAACAGAAGCAGTTTCATCTGCATAAATTATTGTTCCGCCGTGTTTACTGTTTCTACGCGCAAAAAAAAGCGGTTGAAAACAAATTTCCCACTGAGGAAATTTGACATTCCTCATCGGAGAGCCAATGTTCCGATACACAAATAAAATTGAAGTGTTTATCTGATAAAAAATAATCCAATTCATCACATTTGTTGCGTATGGACTGTATGTTGATAAACAGCACTTTTATTTCGCAGGCAGTTTCTTCTGAGCGGTTAGAAAAAAATTATTTTTGCGTACATCCTCTGGCCAGATGTCAGGTTTCTTCAAGTCGTCGATGCGATTTGACGGTACGCCCACTTTAAGAGAAAAGTATTCTTCGGGTCATCTAGAATTTAAGCTTTCGCAGCTGAAACAAAGCAAAACTGCAGCTGTTTAGATAATTAGTGAGTTCGTCCTTAGTAAGTTTAGGATCTAACATAAAAACATGTATATATTTAAATTGGGAAATCCCTTTAATAACACTACTCTTGGATGTACCTAAAATAGTACTCTGTTTGTATTTGCGACGATTTCAGACTATTTCCCATTTATCATTATCCACTTGTAACAATTCCTCATCGTGAGAATTGTGAATAGATTCCTCAATATTTCGTAAGGTTTTATTCATATCAGTTACAATTACATCACAAATTGTAGGATTTTCGGTTACTTTTTGAGGAGCTCTCTTTAAGATAAAACATTTCTTGCTCGAGTGTAGTTTTTGTGGACTCGCTCTTCCTACACTTGGTTGCCTACATTAAGATTGGATTTTTGGGCAATTTATTATTGCAGTTTTCTAGATTCGTGTTCGGTTTAAGTAGATGTTCGTTTCTAGAATTCACCGGTAGATGTGGCTGGCGATTATTACATTTTTCTTTAAATAAATGAATGGTTTTCTTCATTACATTTATTTTATCTCTTAAGTCGTCAATTAGTTCATCTTTTAGGTTAATTATTTGCCGAAGATACAGTAATTCTTGATTAGAATTATTTGTTAAAATTATTGGATTACCTACCATCAGGACCACTGCATTAACCTCACTTACGCTGCTTGTTGTCTTGCGCCCCGATGTACGTGTTGGCAGATGGAGATCCAAACACGATGGATGAAACCATTTCTTATATCCCTCATAGGATCTGGAATCCACAACGCTTTACTTACATTTACTGCAAAATTTGCTCTTAGATTTAGCACTAATTTCAGCGGCGTCTGTTGCTGTCGACGCCATTTTTGAAAAAGAAAGAATCGATCAAGGAAAATTAAGTAAACCTATTATAGATATTATACTAATATAGCCATCTGAAAAAAATAGAAGTCATGAGATAAAAAGGCAAACATTAAAAACTTACTTGACAGCCAAGAAGAAATAAATAAATTAAATAATAAAAATATGAAAAGAGAAATAAAAGTACGAATAAAAAATACTGCATAAGTAGAAGCTAAGAACTAATTAGAATGACCAATAAATTCTAATAAAGGGAGAATAAGAAAAAATCGTAATAAAAATTCAAAAAAAATTGACAGACACTTATCAAATAAAAGAAATAATTACAGTACAAAAAAATAATTACAAAATTTTGGTTTAATTCCAAATTTAATTGCGAAGGAAGTGAAGGCAAGTTAAGTCCGTTGTGTATAGTATAAAAATACTGCTCGGAGAAATTATTATTATTTTTTTTTAACACTTCAAATTATTGCATCGGTAAATTATTATTTTACTTACACTAAAAAATGCCAAAAGGAGGTTTTTTAACTTGATATCGTTTTTTACACGGTCCACAAAAACAAAATTTTATTGGCAATGTTTCGATTTTATTAATCACGATTATTTGTTGTCGGGACCTTGTACTTGGAAGGACCTACGTAATAAAGGTATAGCTCCTCTGATGAGCTCAAATAAAGAGAAACACGTGTCTGCTGATTGTCTCACGTTTACATGATTAAAGACACTATAACAGCACAAAGTACGTTAATTTGTACTTAATGTGATCTAAGCCATATAACGGCAGCGAATAGTTAATAGTTAATATAATCCAATGTTTGGCTCTGCTCTATTATGAGGAGTTGTTTAACTAT
Organism: Ontholestes murinus; assembly: GCA_963969525.1. NCBI lineage: Eukaryota > Metazoa > Arthropoda > Insecta > Coleoptera > Staphylinidae > Ontholestes > Ontholestes murinus. The sequence goes on from OZ018387.1 coordinate 82,285,722, forward strand.
TAGCTGTTAAATAACAGTTCAGTACTGCTAGAAGAAAGTTTTTTCTTTAATAAAATTTTAAAAATATTATATATTTTTTAATTACACAGAAAATAATGGTAACACTTTCTTTCACAAAATATTTTTTTATTCGCCAAATGTATACATTTCGAGTACGAAAATGCTCGTAGAAATTATTTTTTTCATTATTAATGTAATGATTAATACTGCACTAGAAATTCAATATTTAATTTTCGTATTTAAATGTTCAGAGCTGGTTTTTTATCTGTGGTGATATGGTTTTTTAAACGCGCCTCGAAAATCAAACATCGGTAATGTTTCAATTCTAATTGGAATTTATTCATTCTCGTAGCAGCCTTCCACCAGGAAAAACGTGTCTGCAGATAGTCATTTCATAACACTTTTTGTGATGCAATTGAAAAAAAGGCCAAAATTGTTACATTGTGCTGAATATGATTTCAGACATATTACGACAGCTAACAGTTATGTAATTCAATGCCCGTATGGGGAGATGTTGTTTTAACTGTTAGCTGGAATTTTATTATTATACCGGGTGACCCATTTTAATAAATCCACTGGACACATGCGTCCTACAAAAAAATGTTCCAAATAAAAGTTTGATGGTTTCGAAAGGTCCATCTGATCCTATACAAATTTTTTCACCCCCACCCTCCAGGGGGCGGGGCAGGGGGTCATCTTTTATATCTTAAATGGGAACCCTTACTTTTTATTGCAGGTTCGGATTCTACATAAAAAATATGAAGATTTAATTTGAACCCTACGCGATAAGATGACGCACTCCATTTCAATGGCGAACAATTAAAAGTGACGATTTTAAAAGTCATTTTATCGTTTTTTGACTTGATTAATATAATTTTTGCGATGCAGCGCCATCTATCACGAATGTGAAAAAATTTGTATAGGATCAGATGGCCCTTTCGGAACCATCAAACTTTTATTTGGAACATTTTTTTGTAGGACGCATACGTGTCGAGATATTCCAGTGGATTTATTAAAATGGGTCACCCGGTATATAATGTAAAACATTAGTGCAGAAATGCTTATAGAAATAAATTTTTCTCATTATTGGTGAAATTATTAAGATAATATCACGTGAGCCTAAAAGAATAAGGAAGATTTTATCTATATAATAGTGAATTTAAAGCAAATATACAAGAATTAAATATTATAATTTCACCAAAAGTACAACAGGCAAAATTAGGTAAAAATTAAGATAAAACACATATGGACAATACCCACTTTTGTACAAGTTACAGAAAACTGATTCAGCCCAATATTACCAACTCTACACTTTATATTTACTATCAAAGTACTCGATAACTTTGTACCAAAACACACCATCTTATAATCATCACATTACTGCTCAATACTGACTTTGATATCATACTTGCCTAACCGATTCTATATTGGAGAGTGAACTGCAAGCTTATAGCTACAAAATCTTTAGATGTGATCATTGATCTGATGTTCTTCTGGTAATAGAATTCTTGCTGCAATCTCGGATGTAATTTTCCCAAAAGCGCATTACTATTAGAATCGTTGGAACTATTAATGTGTGACAGACAAGTTGTGCTTTATCTATTAGTGTGTATCCTTCTTCACCGAAATTAAATTCTGTACCAATTAACACATTAAACTTAACTCAGTGTAATAACAATAATAATAATTCCTTTATTACAATAATTAATACTATATGACATATAGGTATACAGTTAAGCAAAAATCACACAGTAATAAAAATGGATATGAGGAGCATGCAAGGTGTGACTTGTGGTGAAGTGAAGTAGGGAGGGTCAGGAAGCAAGAAAGGGTTGAGAGTGAATAGCGGTGGTTCCTGAGGCAGATGTTAGGGGTGGAGAAATCGACTCCGGGTTATATTCTGCTTCAGGAAACGAATAGAGAAAGTGTGTGGTGTGAGGCGATAAAGAGAGTGGCTGAGTATGATATAAGAGTAAGTGGCCTGGAGCAGGGAAGGCTAGTTAAGAAGGTATAGAGGGAAAGGATGAACGCAGGTCAGGGCAGATGGACGATAGCGAGGAAGGGGATGTATGAAAGAGTGGGCTTGTCGGAGGTGATGGTAAGATAATGGTTGTAGAAAGGGGTAAATGTGTTAGGATGGGCGCACGAGAAAGTGAAAGAGGTGGAAAGACCGGAGAGATAGAATCAGATAGGAAATATTGAGTACAATGAGGGGTATTAGAGGTGGCAGGTGCATGTGAGCAGACCAAGATATCTAGAGGGGGTCAATCTGAGGACAGAGGAGAAAATGATCATGGCGAGAGCGAGATGCGGGTCGGGCGAGAGAAGAAGAAAGAGATGGATGGGTGAAGGTTATGGGGAATGTGTGTTATGCAAGGAAAGGAAGGATACGTGGGTGCACTTGGCGGAGGAATGTAAGGGAGTAAATGTGGGATGGGTAGAAGGATGTAGAACTGTAGTGGAATGGATGAGAGATGATGGGGCCAGGGTAAGGGTGTTGAGAAGTCTGGGATGGGAAAAGAAGGAGAACGGGAATATGAATGACGGGTAGAGGGAAGAAAATGAGAAAGAAGAAAAAAGTGTACTATAATTTATTGTATTGTTAATGAATGTTAAGTTTAAGTTCAGTTTATACGCCAATAATTTATTTTTTTACTACTTATATTCGTTGAAAAATTCTTTGTTTTTGTAACGAAAAATTAATATTTCATACACAAATAGCGCAGTAAATGCTAGGATGTTGAGACCTTTATACATTCCACGTCACGAAGCCCTATAATCTAAGTTTAAAATTAATCTAGCTGCTTGCTTCTCACACAAGAAAATCTTGTACCTATGGACGCTAATTTCAAAGAATATTAAACCGAATCTTATTTCTCGAAAAGAGAATGGTATAATAATCGCATTATATTCTCGATAACAATATTTTTTAACGACCGTATTATGTAGCTGACTGTATAGAACTTATTTTAAAAATACTGCAAATATCATATACTTGTTTCTCATTAATCACTTGGTGAAACATTATGTTAATATATAGGTTTTATAATTAAAATCACTTGGTTTGTTTCAGAAATATTTTTTTATTTTCGACTAGTTTCGGCTTATTGCTATTATCAAGAATGATGTACAAAATAATTTTACCGGTATTTAAATGCATTGACGGTGCATCAGGTAATTAGGGCGTTTAATATCGGAGAGTTCCAAATCTCGTCGTTGTCATAAACCACGTTTTTTCCCGCTTTTACGGCTTTACAAATTTTAAGACCTTCCCGGTAGTTAAGTAATAATCCCTTATTACCTGAATGCAGTATTTTACAATCCTTTGAATTGAAGATATGATTAAATGTGATGCAATGTTTTGCAAAACCCGTGGTTTGTTTTTTTATTTAAAATGTCGTTACGGTGTTCTTTTAGTCGGGTTTCAAAGGATCTGCCAGTTTGTCCTATATAAATTGCATCACATCCATCACACTTCAACTCGTACACTCCGCTCTTTTTATTATTATTATTAGATTTTATTTTGTTGTTTATTAACAATTTTCCTAAATTAACCGAGTTAGTCAAAATGATGTTATTATTCTTTCCCTGTAGTGACTTTTTTTTTGTGAGAGATGTTTAACGTATTCTAATCTATTCCAACTATTCTTTTCCAATTTTGTCCCATTATAAAAATATTTTTGTAAGGATTTACGTTTTTTCTTTTTTAACATATGATCAATGAGTTGTTCTTGGTACCCATTATTGACAGCTATAATTTTTATTGTATTTAATTCTTTTTCAAAATCTATGTTACTAAGAGGAATATTAATTAATCTGTGCAAAAAGGAATGGAAAGTACTAAATTTAATTTGATTGTCAGTATTTGAATGGACTGGAATAATTGTATCGGTACAAGTTTATTTTCTGAATATTTTATATGATAATGTGTTGTTTGTGGTTCTCGAAATATTTAAATCTGAAAAGTTTAGGCTATTGTTTTGTTCTTTTTCAACTGTAAATTGTATGTTGTTATTTAATGAATTCAAATGTTTTATGAATATATCTAATTGTCTAAATGATCCTGTCCATATGAAAAATATGTCATCTACATATCTTGTCCAAAAATATATATGTTTGCTTTCTGTTTGTTTAAGTAAATTGTTTTCAAATTCATCCATAAAAATCTCTGTTAGTAATGGTGACAAAGGCGATCCCATTGGTAGTCCATCTGACTGAGTGTATATCTTATTGTTGAACTCAAAGTATCACTGATTAATACAGATGTTGATTAAATTTGTGAGTTCTTTTTTATGATTATTTGGATTAGGTGAGTTTTCAATCTTTTTATTTAAAATTAGTTTTAATTCTTTAATCCGTATTGATGTAAAAAGGCTTTTTACATCGAATGATATTAATTTTGAATTAGGGGGAATTGAAACATTTTCTAACTTATTTACTAGTTCTATTGTATTTTTTATTGAATACTGGGGTGTGAAATTGATGAATGACGGAATTAAGTTATTTAAAAATTTACACAACTCCGATGATAAAGATGCCAGAATCAACATAGCATGTGCAAAGTATTAAGTCTATCAGAGGTACAACATTAGTTATGTTGGTAGTATCAATAACCGTACATGTAAAAGTTTTACGCAAGGCAAGGGCTACGCCCCCACCTTTCGAGCGGTTGACTGTCGAGAAATTTCTGTCTGAACGAATGACAGTGTAATTAGGCGGAAATAATTCTTGATTGAAAACTGAGTCGTTTAACCAGGTTTCGGTCAATAAAACTATGTCGACGTCCAAAAGAAAGCAATTAGAGTTTAGACCACGAACATTTTGGTAAAATAAACTTATTGCTTTGTGTGTCTTGTTGGGATCTATTAGTTTTCCGAAGTAGATGTTCTAGATACCTTAGGTACTCCATTCTTGTACATTATTTTTAAATTGGTCTCGCCGTCGCTTAAGCGCTTATTAAGTTCATTTTTCACTTGTTTGTAGTAAGCTATTTGTCTGGGAGTACGATCCCGCGAGGCCGATATCCCAGAAAATTCAGGGTTATTCTTGATATTATTAAAGTTTCTTATAACTTTAGGAGCAGCATCAGAACAGCTAAGACGAATTTTTAGAGGATGAGAGTTGCGTTTAATAATATCAAACTTTCCCAGACGTTGGGGTTTCACAGGTAGCTCATTAATATCCACTTTTGTTAGTACTTTACTAACAAGCTGCACATCAAGCTCTAATTGATTCTTTGAAGAACTGCCCTGTTCGGGAATACCATACAAAATTATATTTTGCGATCGCTTGGTGCGCTCTGTAATTTCTGCGATGGTTTCTTTGGTAAGTTGTGCTGTCAGTCCATCCGAGGGTAAAACATTCGTTGCAGTGTGATCCTTGAGCTTGTTAATTTCCGCTTTTAGGTCATGAATAAGCGCGACAAGTTTCGGGATTTGATGGACTCCCTGTTCACAGTCAATGCAGATATATTTAATTCTGCGTCTAGAGTTTTGACGTAACTCTAGGCACTTCAGCTCAGGAGCGGTTAGTTCCGAACATTGTGTATGTATATTTCTATTACAGCCATCACATGTAATAAATTTGTCTGACGATCCATTGATTGTTTTGTTGTAGCTAATACAAAGCATTATGAGCGGGTAATAATAATATGTTAATTAAATTGTATAATAAGGGCGAAGGGAAATTACACAGGGATACGCTTCACACCGATTGGGGCCGATCAACGGTGGCTGACAAGACACACAACACGGCCGCGGGAAGGATTTAAGTTGAAACAGTAGGAATAGATAGTAAAAATGAACATAAAAAGAAAAATAACAAATAAAATAAAATAGCGTTTGAGTGTTCGGTTTCTTGCTAGGCCCGATAATGTGATCGGAGAGCAAAAACAAGTGCTAATAGTCGGAGCTAATAATGTTACTATTTAATTGATTATCTCAAATACGCGGATCTGCTAATTTCATTACAAATTTGTTTTTTTTGCTGTGGGAAATAGTTATATCCTTTTGAAATTATAGGTACTACTGTCTGGTAAGAGTACATTCCAGATAAATTTTTGAGCTAAGTTATCAGACATATGAGATTTAAATACGCTTGTACTTGAATGATCTTCGTAATTCTCGTATAGGTATTTATATTTTAGAATTGAAAGATTAATTATTGTTCCCTGTCAACAAAAGCCACGCATCGATTTCGAACAATTTTGTATGTCATCAGCGTAGCGCAACTGAAGACCGAGAATCGAGTTTTACTATGCAATATTGAATCTTAAACCATCGATTAAGATATTATCTTAAAGTGCCATCTATTGTCTAAAGGTTGCACTAGATCCCTATAATAGGACAACCGTCGACTTTTAAAAATAAAGAAATAGTTCAAGATTATTTCTATTTAGTGCGCGATAAATGCCTATAAAATATACTATATTTTTGAATTCGTCTATTTAACCGACGCACAATCATAAGCGTCACTTATTGCCAGTTTATTGATATCGTTTCTTAATTTGCACTACACATTATCATGTACAAATTTGCTACTCCACCACAGGCAACATCTTGTGCCTGCTGTCCGGGTTTAGATCGTGCTGTTGCAAAAGCAAAATGTTTCTATCGAACATTTCCGAATAGTAACTTCCGTTTGCCAACGTTCACTTAACATTAGGGATAGACATTCATTATGTTCTTCCATTGTCACGTTGATTTTTTTATTATTACCATTTAAGCTCATAATATTTAAATGCACTAATGCTACCGAACTTTCCTTTGTACGAGAGGAGTTCAATTATTAATGCAACACATTTTTTCTGAGCCACATTTGGTTGAAAAATCTGAACATTTCGTCTGGAACAAAATTCAATATAACCGCTTGGTCTCGTAAAGTTTCATTGATTTCTGATAAGTAGTGTAACGGAGTAGCGTTCCAAGCAACTGGCACTAATTGAATTTCTTTTGACCTCTCAAATATTTATAGGCGCTTACAGAATGTCTACGGAGATCTACCACGCCCACTCCCCTGCTAAGGAAAGGTTTAAAGCCATACCCTCAGCTGGTAAAGTCATGGCTATGGTCTTCTGGGATTCTAAAGTGGTTATTCTTTTCTGATGTCCTCGACTTCAAGCGTATTCATAGGCACAAAAAGCCAAACTTCTCATTCTCCATGACAACGCCAGACCTAACATAGTCTTCGTACTCGAAAGGAACTCACAAATCTTCAGTGGACTGTTCTTCCTGATACATCCTATATCCACCCCCGTCTGATCTTCATTTGTTTGACGAGATTTTGAGTTTTATGACCTTTCGTTCTTAGAGAATTTTTCTCTGCCGGCAATTGATAAGTAAGCTTCAAAATATTTGGAAAAGCCTCGTTCTTGTCATAACATCCGTAAAAAAAATGCTCGAGTCAATCGACTCTTTGGAGAAAAAATCTTGTGCCGTTCTTTATTACATGAATGGCCATGTTAAAAATAATGCCAAGAAAATAATTGAATTCCGGAACAGTGACTTTCTGACAGAAATTCCATACGGATTTTTGTGACAATGGCATTTTTGAATTTATTTTTCCTGCTTCGTATCAATTTGCTTTATTGTCGATATCCGTTATGAACTCGTCTGTATAAAATAGTTGAAAAAATCCCAAAGCCGATGTTGGACCTTCCAATACAGAGTTGTATAAAAATTTGGGTTTTTCGAATGATGCGTCAATTTCCCCTGCAATTTGACAGTGTCTCTTCACTAACTGTTGAATTTCTTGCAACAGTGGATCACTTGCAATGTTATCGTCCATATTGCTAATGAAGCAGGTATGATTCTCATGCGTGTCTTGTTTATCTTTGTCGAAACATCCTGGATGGAATGTTGCTAAATAGACACTACAATCTAGACTATCCTATTTTATCGGCTTTTTACAATATTTTTAAGTACACATTTTATTTCACTGATTTAATCTTCAGCCACTACACTACTTCTATTAAATAGATAAATAAAAGGAATAGCTTTTCTAAATCGTAGGTACATATACATTTCTTTAATTAGCACTATATAAATGAAGAATCTGTGACGTTCACTATAATTATATTATAATTGTGACAGTTAAGATTTTGGAGAACGAGTAAACATAATTAAAAAATATTTTTTTTAGCTGAATTATTACTTTATTTCATAAACTTAGGTAAATAGCTTACTATTATTAACTTAATTCGTTTAATATATACCTTTTAGTATATACATAATTTTTCTTTATTAAAATGGAGAATTGTGAAATGAACAATATTAACAAAGGATTTTGAATATAAATCCCATCGTTTTATTTATTCTATATTTGGCTTCTAACCTCTTTGCAAGTTTTGCAAATACATTTCACTTACACACTTTGAAATTTATTTGTTTGAAGGCGGTAGACCGCATTGAAACTCGCTGCACGTACGGCAACATGTGTAACAGCAGTTCTGAGCTATTGATTCTTTTACAAAACGCTTTCAACTTTATTCAATTTTGCACCTGGCGTCCCTTTCGTACACATTTATATTACAATATATTGAAACCGATATCATAATAATAAACTAAATTGAAGTCTATGTGCAATGTGTTACAATAATTTAATATATAAATTCTGTAAATAATATATACATTCTATTCAATATGAAAAATAATATTTTTTTATTATAAAAATAGTAAGTAAGTAAAACATGTAAATTATTTATTTTCACAACCGATTTTTATTGATATAGTTATTGTACAATTAGAATTATTGTTAAAGTTAACTTTTCTTGTTTTAGCATAAATATTTAAAATTTCAAAAATGTCGACCTAAAAATAAACAGTATAATTAATTAATACATATTTTTATTCTTCATTTTCAACCTTTATTCATCTACTCCTTGGCATATGTGCCCTATTTTGCTCCTGATATTTCCACTTCTAGTAAGAATATGAAAAATTTTAAAAAGCCTTCCAAGATTTTTTCAACTTACTTTCACTTACTTTCCTATTAAGAAAATCTAAAAATTATTCGATCTTTAATAAAATCTAGAAACTAGTCTCATAATCTTGTGAAGTATACACTGTGGTCGAGTTTAGAATCAAAGATTATTCCTAGATATTTACAAATCTGTGTTGGAGGAATATTCGTGTTAGTTAGGATTATAGGGAAGGGAGAAGTATATCTTGCATTTATCAAACATAAGAAAAAAGGTTGACCAATTATTGACGTAAAAAAATTGTTGATCGTTTAGTCAAGTTAAGCAAAGGGAAACATTATAAGTAAAACATTTTTTTGTTATTTAGAAAGCGTTTCCACAGGTTTTATTACCCTTGAAAATTGCATACTTTATATGTCTAGTTTAGTATATTCATAAATATAAAATTATATTCACACTGATTGTTAATTTCCTGCTGTTATTAATGAAACTTAATAATAATTAACCAAATTAAATTTCAAAAAAATTCGCCCATATAAAATTGTAGAACACATTCAACACGGTGGGCTATATCATGCATTAATTTTGGATTTCTAATTAACCCGAAATAATAACCACCTCGGCAGTATTATTAACATAATGTCCCATCAAATAGAGCGCACGACAGGGTGGCGTGTTATGGCGTATTAACGAGCGCCGTTTGTTCCCCGACTAATTCCGATATGAAATTTTGAAGCGTTCCGCCCCCACAACGGCTTGGAATTTGCATAAGAAATAACAATGCCGCCGCCGAGAGTCAATGCCAGTCATTTGCGTAAACGTTACTAAAAGGAAAATGGACGAAATTGCGCCGGAAACATTCGCGTTACGTAATCTAATTACGCGTCGGGAAAAATGCAAGTTGTAATATGCAACCGGCGCGAATTACACGTTTAAAGTTGAAACATTTTTTTAAGTTGGGAGGTATTATTACGTGCTTATTCCGAAAAAGTCGGAATTATTACTAGTGTCGAAGTAGTTGTATGGACGTAAATAATGTACAAAGTATGTATTCCAAATGCTAATCTTGACCTAGATTTATTCAAATTTAATACAAAAATTTATATTTCGTTTGATATTACGAGGTATTGCCTAAAAATTTGGAGAAAATAGTTCTAAAATATGAGTTTCAGATGAATCAGTTTAGGTATATACCAATAACATATTTTTAGTGATAACACGAATTTCAGAAATTAAAATTATTAATTGCTTACTGCAATTACAAAGAAGCACTCAAGATAATAATATTTAAAGAACTTAATAATTAACAAAATTTATTAATTTTATTTATATATTTCTCTATTAAATGGGTAAGTTTAGAAAATATTATCCCACTGATATTGTCAAAATAATAATAGTAATAATTCATTTATTTTTCAACAGACATACATATATCCAATTACAGGGAAACTTGATAATTACTTAACACAGTAGGTTCCAAGAATAAATAATAATAAGACAGAAAATAAAGATAATACTAATAATTACAACAGTATTTTATATTCACAAAAAACAAAAACGAAACAAATATTGGTCAATAAACTTAAATTATAATGAACTTTATAATAATTTTTCAAGATTCCTCAGCATAACTGCGCGTCATTATAAATATTAACAAAACAATGAATGTTATTATATACAGGGTGAGTTTTCTTCGATGTTCTCTATGGGGATCTCGGAAACTATAAGAGATAGAGAAACGGTTAAATGGGGAAAGAAGTGTAGATTTACGAGACGAATAAAATTCCACTTTCAAAGTTTTCAAAAAAGTCAAGGGTAACTAGATATTTTGAAAAAAGTAAAAAGTGTCAATTTTTTCAAATCAATATATCTCGGTTTTTATAACAGGTAGAAAAAAACTATAAAGAACAAAGTTTTGGATAATTCTATGCAGATTAATAAAACAATAATCAGAAAATTTTTATCGCCATTATTTTCCGAGATATGACACAAACTTACATTTTTTTAAATGGAAACCATAGTTGGCTGTGACCTCATTCGAAAGGTAATTTTTATCTCTTTAATCCAATATGGCATACGACATAGTTATTTCTAAAAATGAGTGAGTTATAGTCATTTAAAATTTTATTACAAATAAAAAATGGGTAGCCATGAAAAAGATGAAAGTAAAACAATTGCAGTTGTTTATAATAATAGCAATATTGTAATGATTAGTTTTACATAGATAAACCAAAATGAAACATCAGCATAAAGTAATTCTGTAATTATCAAAATATTAATGGGAGAGAAATTTTAATATTAAAAAATATGGTCAAACAGTCCACTATTAATATTATTATGACATAAATTATATCTTTTAAAATTGAATTTATGGCTTTTTTGACTATTCTGATGTAAATTGAATTAAGTGTTTCAATAACAACTAATTTATGATCCTCCACGGATTGATATGATTTTTCATATACTTTGTTTTTTTACATAACCCCACAGAAAAAAATCTAAAACGCGCAGATCGGGAGATCTAGGTGGCCCTGGAATTAGTTTATTTCTTCCCACTTATGAGTTAGGAAAAGCATTATTTAAATAATTTGTAAAGCAATATGTTATGAGGTGGAGCAACGTCATATTGAAACCATTTCAATCTTGTTTGTAATGATAAATTTAAACAATCGAAAGTATCTTCAAATGTTTTCTGAAGAAAATGAAAGTAATCATTTTCACTTAGTGAGCTTTCAAAAATATATGAACCGAGAATTATTAATCCAAACACACCATGGATTAAACCCAAATTTAATTTGTAGTTTTCTCTCTGAAACTTCTCGTGGATTCTCTTGACTTCATCTATGTTCATTGTGGCGATTAAACATACCACAATTAGTGAACCGCGATTCATCTGTTCATAATATTTTTGTAAGAAACGTATTATCCTCTTGACAAATGTGTTTATACCACACACAGCAGGCCATTTGATAATTACAAAATTATTATTCTTACGCTGGTTTTTCATTTTTGTTTAACTTGTAAAACTAATAATTACAATATTGCTATTATTATAAACAACTGCAAATGTTTTACTTTCATCTTTTTCATGGCTACCCATTTTTTAATTATAATAAAATTTAAAATAACTATAACTCACTTATTTTTAGAAATAACTATGTCGTATGTCATATTGGATTAAAGAGAAAAAAATTACCTTTTGAATGAGGCGATAGCCAACTATGGTTTCTATTTAAAAAAATGTAAGTTTGCGTCATATCTCGGAAAATAATGGCGACAAACATTTTCTGATTATGTTTTATTAATCTACATAAAATGATCTAAAACTTTGTCCACTACAGTTTTTTTCTATCTGTTATAATAACCGAGATATATTGATTTGAAAAAATTGACACTTTTTACTTTTTTCAAAATATCTAGTTACCCTTGACTTTTTTGAAAACTTTAAAAGTGGAATTTTATTCGTCTCGTAAATCTACACTTCTTTCCCCATTTAACCGTTTCTCTATCTCTTATAGTTTCCGAGATCCCCATAGAGAACATCGAAAAAAACTCACCCTGTATATTGTTCTAGTAGTAACATATATTTATTGACAAAATTTGTACATATTTACATTGTCAAAAGGCTATCGACCAGAGGTCTTTCTGCCTTGTTTTGTCCAGTCATATGGCGTCACACAGTGGTTCAGAACGCGAAAAACGTGATCGAAAATCAAATTTTCAACTTCTTCGTACAAAGTTAAAATTGCACTAATTTAATCTTGAATAGTTGTTCTATTTGATAATATTAATAATATGCATCTTATTTACATACGTTTTTCTATATTTGCTATCAAAGTTCAGTAAAATTGAGACGTTGCAGCATATAGAAATTAGGGTGTAATTAAAAAGGCTGTACCACAAGCAAATGCGGTTATTTATTAATGTCATTATAATATTATTATAGATTGCTAAGTGTATTATTAAGTAGCATTACTTATTATTGGATAAAGTTTACCTAGTACAAGAAAGTTTATTGCTTGTAACCGGTAACCGGATTATAAAAATTTGCCTTAAGTGAAGGATTACGTTTAGTTCTACACAACCCTACACGGAAATTACTTCATTTATGCTTAAATTAGCTATTTGGCTTTGTAAATTCAAAAAAAATAGCTGCTAATATTTGCCTATTCAAAACATATAAAAGAAAATCCCGCACGGTACCCGATCAGTTGAAATGCAACTTTGAGTCGAACCTGTATGCAGATTATTCTGGGCGCATTTTCGAAATTTGTGACGTTATAAGAGGTTGTGTTTTTGTTGCAGTAGTTCTTTTGAAAATTTGTAACATAATGGCCGCGAAGAAAATATGTCTATTGGTATTAGACGAAGTCTCTATGATAAATGAGCAATTTATCTGTTTATGCTTGACACATACGGACTTGCAAGTAAAAATATTTTGTATTGGCTTGAACAAATGTTTTTTCCAAGATATTTTAAATATTGGAAATCGTCTAATAAAATATCTAGTGTTTTTATGAAAAAGCAAAATGTTTGGCGAGAAGAAGAAATTATTTTTCCTTAATCCGTTTACTGCGATCGACCATCAACTTCGGGTATTCGAGGTCGTCCTTAAAAAAGTTCTGCTGTTACAAACAGGCGTAAAACCCAGGAGCTCAGAAAAAGTACATCCGTGGAAAAACTTGTGCAATCAAAGTACGAGAAACTGAAGATATTAGTACTGCCGATTCAATAATTGAAAGTACTTCAACTACACCAAGTAGAGGCAAACGAATAATGAAAAAATGGAGGAGTCCCGAACAAGAACAAAATGCCATGACACCTGAAGAGGCTCTGTCATTTATTATCTCGGGTGGTTTTACGAAGCAGCAATATATGCTTATTAGAGCAACAGCTTTAAAACATGGTTGCAAATTATATCCAAGTTAACACGCTATTCTACAAGCAAAAAACATAATTTTGTATTTTGGACAAAAATTTCTACAATATAATTTGAGGATGTTTTGAAGGTTGTTTTTTTTTATTAACTCAGTACATACTACTAAACATGTAAAAGTCAATGCATTAAGGGGTGATTTTGACAAACAAATACTTCGAATTTGCAAACTAAACTTTATAATTTGTATAAAAAATATTCTTCGTACTTGTATTAAGTGATATCAATTTTTCGCATTTAAGGGTTGTATTTTTGGATAGTTTTGACAAATACGGGTTTTTAATGCATAATTTCAGATTCAGCATACCCAAAAACATAAACTTACTCAACTTTTAATGTAAAATCTGTTAATAGTAAAGAGTAAACAATTTCGATCGCGTTTTTCGCGTTCTGAACCACTGTGCGTCAGTCGTTAATGCGAAAAGGGTGAAATGATGAAATGAAATCGAATATGGTTGAATTGGGATTTCTAAATTTAGGGTTTATATTAGGGTTTCTGGAAAGACAATATTGGGATAAGATATGGAAGTTGAAAGGATTTTTGGAGAATTTTTCTGATAGGAATCGAAGGCGTTCTAGGATAGGGATAACTAAAGTGGTATCATAGAGGAGCTGATTAGATAGATTGTGTAAAGGATTAAGAGGATGCCAGAATTTGGTTAGGGTACGGAGGGATGCTCGCTCGCTAACTTCAATATTGAGGGAGGTTGGATTGCTGGGATTAATATAGAGGGCACAACCATAGTCAAGAAGTGGACGGCAAATCATTTTATACATTTTAACAGCTGTTCTTGTGTTTATACCACTGTTTTTATACGTTAGACTTTTAAAGCATTTTGCTCTAGAAGTAATTTTACCTTTCATTGTGGCTGTATGTTTTTTAAAATTGATTTTTTGATCTATGGTTATGCCATACTTTACGGAAGCTGTGGGGGGGATCATAGTTTGGGAAATATGGACTTTGTAAGGTGAGTTATTGGTTCGATGATAAGGAATTAGGAGCTGGGATTTGTGGGGATTGATTTTAATGCGCCATTTTGCAAACCACCTTTGAAGCGAGTCAATAAGCTCTTGGAGGAATTAAAGAGCTTTTGGTAGTGTGGTAGCATGTGTGATTAGGGCAGTGTTGTCTGCAAATTGCAGGAGGTATTTGGATGGATCAAAGTAGTGAGGTTCAGGGTTGTAGACATCAGAACAAAAAATGTTATATAACAGTGGCGACAGGGGAGAGCCTCGAGGGAGACCTTGTTCGGGAGTAAAGGAAGAGGAGAATGAATTATAGATTTTGACTTTTAAGGATCTATTAGAGAGGAATTCTTTAATAATGAAAATGATATGAGGAGGGATATTTAGGAGGTGGCACTTGTATAATAGGCCTTGATGCCAGACAGAGTCAAAAGCTTTCTGGACATCTAAAAATAGGGCTGCAGAAGCTCTGCCTTCGAGGTGGAATGTTTGAATATTTGAGACAAGGATAGTGAGTGGAAAAGAAGTTGATCGGCGGGGAAGAAAACCAAATTGGTATTTGGGGATGTGGTTGGAAATTAAAGAAAGGATTTTGTTTTTGAGGAGGGATTCATATATTGTTCTATTAAATGGGTAAATTTAGGAAATATTGTCCTACTGACATTGTCAAATAATAATTATAATAATAATTCATTTATTTCTCAACAGACATACATATATCGAATTACATTAAAACTTAACATTCTTAAACACAGTATATTCCAAGAATAAATAATAATAAGACAGAAAATAAAGATAATACTAATAATTACAACAGTATTTTATATATACACATGCACACTGAAAACAAATACAAAACGAATATTGATCAATAAACTTAAATTATAATGAACTCTATAATAATTTTTTAAGATTCCTCAGCATAACTGCGGGGGAGTCATTATAAATATCAACAAAACAATGAACGTTATTATATAGCCGTGTGATAGTATACATTGAAGAGTAATAGTCCGCAGTGGTATTTGGTAACGCATAACTAAAAGCTGAACTATTTCTACTGAACTATTTCTACCAGCTATTCTTGGGACATTGAACATTAGACGATCTAATATGTTAGGATCGATTACGTCGATAAAGAAGTGTTTTAAAATCAAATATCTTAAGGAGATGTTCGTAGCTAATATCTGTATCTGGATATCTTCTATACATACGCAAATACAGCAACTGGACACATTTCTTCTGTATATCTTCTATATTATTCTTATAAATATGATAGTGCGGTGACCAAATAACTGACGCATATTCTAATTTGGAGCATACATAGGTGATATATAATTTTTTAATACATTCGTGTAATTAATTAAATCACAACGTTCCAAATAAGCGTTTTTTAAGGAATAATTATACATTAAAACAGACTTCTTGCGAGTAAAAGACATGCACTTACATTTTGTTAAGTTTAGATTTAAAGAGTTAATAGAGCACCATTCGTGTATCAAAGCCAGATCATTTTGCAGAATCTCACAGCCCTCAATGTATTCAACAGTTTCAAAAATCATCAGCATGTAGTAAAACCTTGGACTGAATATTACTAGTAATATCGTTAATAAAAACATTGAATAGTAGGGGTGAAAGATTTGACCCCTGCGGCACACCGCTATTAACAAAGTATTTATATGAACAATGCCACAACATACTGGAACCTTTTTACAAGATACGATCGCGATAAACAAATGATTTCTGGTAAGCAGCCATACATGCTAAGTTTATTCAAAACAATGTTTTGATCTGTAGTATCAAACATCGACTTGATTCCGATTATCTAAGTTGTGCGAGATATCCTCAGTAAAATTTATAAGGTTGGCAGCTACCGACCTTCCCTTAACAGAACGGCTTGTCACTAATAAAATTACCAATATGACTGTAAATTCTCTCCGATAAAATCGTTTCAAACAGTTTAGAAAAATTATTAATGATTGTGATAGTCATATAATTTAACACATTGCATTTATCACCATTTTTCTATACTGGTGTGACTCGTCCAATTTTCCAGACATGAGGAAAACAGCATGACATAATTATTAAGTTAAACAAATATTCCAACGGTACTAAAAAGCAACTAATACTTTCCTTTACGATGAATGACGGAATTTTGTCTTGACCTTCAGTGCTATTTCCGTGCAACTCTTAGCCACTAGAATGTCTTGTTGATTTACTGACCCAACACTAAATATTGGATAGCATTCGTTGCCAATAAAATTATTTTTAGCAGTGGAAGTACGGTTTGAGTATACGCTATGAAAATATTTTGCAAAACCATTAACAATATCACTTGCTTCATAAAGTTTTTTATTATCATACGAGATATTATTTAGTATACGTGTTGAAGATTTTTTAATAGCATAGTCCCAAATTTTCTTTGGATCACTCAGTACTGTTTGTTCTATACTGGTTATGTAATTTTTGTAATCATGTTTAATCCTACTATGAATTTTAGTTCTAAGTTTTTTTTTTACTTTCCCTATATACGGAGTATATATAGGGGAAGTATTGTGATCGTGATTTTTTTTTTGAAAATTATTTTTTGCGGAAATATCCGTTTTGAGGTCCCACGAGTCCATTGCACTAATTTCTGGAAAAAAAATGTGTGTCTGTTTGTGTGTCTGTCTGTCTGTCCGTGGGTGCTGTATCGCAAAAACGAATTTTCGTTTTAAGATGAAACTTCAAACTTAAGGTTTTATCGTTAAAAACTTGAACTGAAAAGCTTTTGGTGAACATTCATAGACCGGAAGTGGATGTTTACTTAAGGGTTTTTTTTGTTTTTTTGTGTTCTAAATATGAAAAATTTTAGAAAAACGGTTCACACAAAAATTAAAGGGAATGAAAAACTGAACAAGTTTTATTAAAACATATTTTTCATAAAATTCTTAACTTTTGAGAAAAACTTACTGTCATTTATTAACTGTCGGTAATGGATACATTATCAATCATTTGCTGTCAACGTTCTACGTTAGCTCTCAATTAATTGCAAACAGAAGAAATTAACTGTCACTAATAGTTGTAACCGACAATTGTTAACTGTCTGTAAGATCAGCTAACAAATGTCAACTTAATCGCATAGTTAATTACAAACAAAAGAAAGAAAGTTTCTTTTGAATGATTTTTAAGTCATCACTCATCTGATGTCAATTTTCAAAGTTAGCTCTTAATTAATTGTAAACAAAAGATTAACTGCTACTGACAGTTATAATCGCCAATTTTTGACTGTCATATTTCATATGTTATTTGTTAACTGCTGTTAACATCTATCCACTAAGATCAGCTAAGAACTTTTAACTTAATCTCATAGTTAATTGCAAACAAAAGAAAGAAAGTTGTAACTGTCGGTTAATTTCTTTACAACGATTTTTACAAAAGAAATTCATTCTTACTGACAGTTGTAACCCTCAATTGTTATCTGTCATTTGTCAACTGTATTCTTTCATCTGTCATCTATCATCTGTTATATATTTATATGCATTAAATTATAAGAAATGACTATCTCATTGCTTACTCTAAACTCTAAACAAAAAAATCTAATAAAATATTTCAAAATAACCATCAATTATTAATAAAGCTATTAATGATCTTTTCTTAACTGCCTTATTGTCAATGATTATTAAATTATCACTCATATGTCAACTAAGATCGACTGTTAACTTTCAACTTTATTGAAGCAAAAAAAAACAAAAGAAATTAACTGCCACCAACAGTTATAGCCGTCATATTTTATGTGTCATTTGTCAATTTACTTTTATTTATAATTATTATAATTCAAGCATTATTTGTCATATGTCATCTGTTAATCGTGTAACTGTTCCTGTCAGTCGCCTAATTGTTAACTATTAACTGTCAATAATTTCTAAAAATAAAACTACTATGAACGTTTTAACTATTACACGCACGATAAGTCACCCGATTGAATTTTGATCCTATAAGTATACTATTGGGGTAATTAATTGTGTGATAAACTTAATGCAGTTCATGGAAATTACGCCAGATGTCGTTGCGAATCCGTCATTTCAGTTTACCGCGATGGCGGACAAAGGAGGGTTGACCGTCACACAAAAGACGAAGAGTGTGTTACTGTTCGCGGCGACAAACAATCTTACATTGGCACAGAGAAGGTTTCGTGGTCATTTTGGCACACGGTGGGCTCCCAACCCAGAGACAATACGCAGATTACATCAACAATTTGATGGGACTGGATCTGTTTTGGAGTGTCAGCGATGCATGCACCTACGTTCGCCACACAACATTGAAACACTTCAAGTGGCTTTGACTCGAGGTCCGCGTAAATCAACAAGAAGAGTGAAAATTTCTCGTCGATCTGTGCAAAGAATTCCTTAATTCGACCTGCTCGTTCATCCATACAAAATTACTGTGGCGCATAAGCTTACTGCTAGAGATAAGGAACAGAGACTGCAGTGTGCAAGGGGTGCAATCGAGCAAGACCAAGAGGCAGTGCTACACAACACATTTTTAGCAAAGATTTTATTCTTGAGTTCTAGTTTATTTAGAAAGTTCTCCCAAGATTTTGTTTAACTTTACAATTTATTAGGATATTTTCTTCAAACTTACTTAGAGACTTCTAGAAGTTTCAGGAATTCCTCCTCCATATTTTTAGTTTTTTCATCTTTCTTTCCAAAGAATTTTGATCAGGGATTCAAGAATTTTTCACAAGTTTTCCTTGTAGATTTCTATAGCTTTTTTTGAGGATTCTAGAAGTTTACAGTAATTATTTTTTATATTTCTTCTAGATTTTTTAGTTCGTTTCAATATTTATCGAATTTTCTTTGAGGCCGCTTCCAGTAATTTCTCTTCCAGATTTTAATATTGTTTTATAAATTCAGTGCTCAAAAATTTAAAAAAATCTTTTCCAGAATTTTATACTTTTTTTCGAGAGTTCAGAAATTTCCAGTAACTTTTATTCAGATTTGGAGGCTATAGATTTTTCTAGAATATCTAGTCTCTTTTGATTTATTTCTCCTCCAGATATCAAGACTGTTTTCTAGCTATCTTTTAAATTGCGAAGATTTGAAATTTTTTTTTTAGAAATGTAGAAAATTTGTTTTTAAAAATCTAGACCTTTTTTCGAGACTTAAGGAAATATGTAGTAATTTCTTCTCCACATTTCAGGTTTTTCTTTAAGTTGCCTTCTAAATCGCAAAGAGTTTTTTTTGAGGCTGTTGAATTTTTAAAATTTTCCTCTGGAAATTTTCTCAAGAGTTCAGGAAATTTCTAGAAATGTATTTTTCAGAGTTAAATATTTTTTTTGAAGTCATCTTTTAAATTGCAAAGATTTACTTTGAGGCATTAGGATTTTCTAGATTTTTTTTCTAAAAGTTTAAAGTGTAGCCAATAACTGCTTCCCCAAATTATTTTTTTTTTCAACTTTTCTTATAAATTCCATAGATTTTCTTTCAGACTAAATGTTTTTTAATTCGTCTTCTTTTCGAGAACTCAGCTAAAATATCAGTGATTGCTTTTCTAGAATTCAACTACAGGCTGTAAAATTATTTAGATAGTTCTAAATTGCGGAATTTTTCTTGGTGGATCTAGAATTTTTTAGAAATATTTCCCCTAGGAATCTTTTCTTATTTTCGGGAAAGTTTAAGGAATTTTCAGTAATTTCTCGTCTCGATTTGAAGTTATTTTTTCAACTGGTCTTCTAAATTTCTAGGAGGCTCTAGAATTTTAGAAAATTTTCATTTAGAAATCTAGACCTTGTTTCCAAGGGCTCTTATCTTCTAAATTGCAAAGATTTTCTTGAAAGCTCTAGAACTTTTTGGAAAATTTGTTTGTAGAAATCTTTTTTTGAGGGTTCAGGAAATTTTCAGTAATTTCTCTTTTTTTGAGGCCCTAGATTTTTTCGATTTTTTTTCTAAAATCTAGACTTACCTTTTCAAGAATCCAAGAAATTTCCACTAATTTCTTTTCTAGGTTTCAAGATTTTTTAACTGAACCCGCTTTCTAAATTGTGAAGATTTTATTGGAAGCTCTAAATTTTTTAAATAAAGATTCGTTTAAAAATCTAGAGTTCTTTAAAATTTAAAAAAAAAATCTAATAATTCCTTCTATTGTATGGATTACCATGTAGTAACGGTCGCAACCATTGTTTTTTAATTAAAAAAAAAATTCCTAAAATTTTATTTTGTCAATTTTCTTTTATTCAAATTTTGTAATTAAAGTCATTGAAAACCGCGAGGTGATCAGTAATTAATGTTAATATGTATATGTAGGGTGGGTTGGCGGCCTCTAACTCACCCTCCAATCAGTAAAACATAAGCGAGGGTTTTAATTAAAAGTTGTAAAACATAAGGAAACATAACATTATTTCAAAATTTAATAGATTTTTTCAAACAAATTTTGAAAAATAAGACATAACTTTTCAAACAGAAGTTAAAGAGAATGAAAAACTGAAAAAGTTTTATTGAAATATTTTTTTTGTAAAGTTCTTAATTTAAAAATGTTTGTACTTATTGCTAATAAACTATAGGAGCTAATTATAAAGAATTCAAAATTGAGCAAATTATTAAGAATAACCTCACGGTTTTCGAGAAAATATAGGGAAAGTATTATGATGGCCACATCACCATTTTTTATTCGTATATTCAAGTTTTTATTGAACATTTTGATTGTATCTGCTTTAATTTTGATCATTTTTACATTCCCTATTTATACTATATAGGGGAAGTATTAAGTATTGTTTTCGTGCATGAAAATGTCTGTGGGCGCTGTCAAACACGAATGAACCTATTGAGAAGAACTTTAAACTTAGTGTTTTATAATTATCAACTGAAACTGAAAAGCTTTTAGGGAGTGTTTACTCGAGGCGTTTTTTTTTTGATAATTTGTTTAGTATGCAAAATATTAAAATATTTTTTAAACAAAAGTTAAAGGGATTAAAAAACTGCACAAGATTTGTTAAAACATATTTTTCATAAAATTCTTAATTTTTTAAATAATAAAATTAAAAATTAAAAATTTTGACATTTTTTGCCAATTGCTACTAAACCATTGGAGCTACATGAAATTTATTTAACAAATTTTGCGTAAACCTTATAGTTTTCGAGTAAAATATAGGGAAAGTACTATGATGGCTACATCACCATTTTTATAACTGTCTTACTAAACCAAATGGCATATTTATTTATCATAATGATGGTTGCGACCGTTACTATGTGGTAGTAACTTTTGAAAAGTCGAAACTTAAGTCGTACACATTGTAATATATTTATATATAATAATAAATTATAGTGGTTAAAAACGTAATAAGTGTTTTATTCAGTGTTCGATATTTATTTTGATATTTAGAGAGAGAATAACATCTTTATTCGAACACGTATATATACAGGGTTATTCACGCTATAGGGCACGGAATATTGTGGCCAAAATGGAAAACTAAATACATTAAAATTTTTACTTAAAATGTACTAAAACGGTGCAATTAACAATATTTTGGCGTTTTCTGTAAAAACGAGAAGACTTAACATTTAAGATAAAAATACCATTCGATAGGTAATTAAAACGTGCATTTGCTGATAAATTGATAAATATAACGTTCCATTTAAATAAATGAAGTTATAGCCATTTAAATTTCTCATTTGTTTAATTCCATTTTTTTTACACCCGGTATAAGATATCAAATTTATTATACTTGGAAAATAAAATATGATCTATTGTTACATTTCAGTGTAAATTTGGTATGCATAACTTAATTACTTTTTAAGTATTTGAAACATGAAAATTAGGTTAAATTTTTACAAAATTCAAATTATTTCAAAAACCTTAAGGTTTAACTAATAAAAACCTTATTAAAACACACACTTATTTTGATCGAAGGATCCAAAAATGCAATAAAATACAGGGTGTTTCATTAAAAAAAACACAACTTTGATGTTTTTAGGGTTTTTGGGACACCATGTATATTATGAAAGTAATTTTAAAAAGTAGCCATAATAGTATATATATATATATATATATATATATATATATATATATATATATATATATATATATACAATTTGGAGAAACATATACAAATGAGAAACGATAAAGGTCAGTCCGTTTGGGTCATCGACCATCGGTCTCTCTGCTCTTTTTTTGATATTTATTTTTACGCAAAAGTACATATTCTAGAAATTCTTAGTTAATGCGGTTATACAGAGCAAAACACGCATCATTGGGATTATTACTACATAACAGAGTATCCCAATCGATTAGGGATAACTTGGTATATACAAATGGTAGGTTAACTTTATGGAAATCAAAAGATAGATCATTAGAATTTGGAATGAAGTTCGTTGTATTTAGAGCCGAATAATGTGAGCCCCCATTAATAATAGGAGCGGTTCGGTCAACAGAACATATTATGTCTGAAGAGGATATTACCAAAACTATAACCTAGAGTTTTGATTAAGAACTTGATTGTATTGAGTTAAGTTGTTAAACTGAACAAAATTTGAATATAGTGTAACTTAAACTAACTAACTAACCTAACTGGTGAATTAAGGCCGACGCCTGCAGTTTCGTAGGCAGGAAGAGTGGGTAAATTAAAGTCGCCACAAATAATTATTTGTTCACTAAAATTAATTTTACTTTCTACCAGCTCAAACAGTTGTTTATAAACAATTTCTGTACATGAAGGTGACATATAAATGCATACTGCATAAAGTACACGCGACTGAAACACCATTTTGACAATTACTAACTCAAATGAATATATTCCAGTATTTGCTTGAAAAATAAGTTCAGATTCGTACATTCGTACAGGAACACCACCCCACCCCCTACGACTATGACGATCACATCGAAATACATTGCACGTATCAGGAAATAATTCAGCATCATATATACCATCAGGTAACCACGTTTCAATAAGAAAGTAAACATCATGTGTATTACAGGCAACATTATTATAAAATTCATTAGACTTTGCACATAATCATAATTGAGAACGCGGTAAATGCAGACAACGCAAATAAGTAAATCTGATATTTCCACAGGGCACACTTCACAAGCATTTTCAACAGATAACTTTTCAAAAGAGTTTAGTCTGCTAAATGATAGATGATTGCGCAACGTTATCATGCATCCTCCGAAGGGTTTTATGATGGCAAAGCTCTAATTTAGTAATCAATGTTCTGTTATGCATATAATATCTATGGTTTCGGATTGATTTTTAATGAATATTAGGAAGTAGCACTGCGGTACTCTCTGGAAACAACACGCACTGGAGGCGGCACAGGGGTCCCTGGCGAGGCTCACCATCGATTAACAGCCTTCGATTAAACAGTTTCTCCTCTGTGCTACTTGCTTGAGCTTCCACGCCACGTCAACGTAGGGGCACCAGCTAGCTGTGAAAAAAAGTAAAAGAACAAGTGAAAGTGTGTAAATTAAAGCATGGGGCCGGAGAAGAAGAAAATATATTATAAAACAAAGAAACATAGAAAAATATACAATTAATTACAAAGGCAAGAGGCTTGAATCGGCAAAGCCGACCAGGCTGACCACCGCTGCTGATGACAGACGACTGGTAAAGAGCAACGGTCTGCGCCTGGTTTTATACGGTGATCTTGAGTACCGCGGCTTTGTTTCGGTCACGTAGGCCCCGCAATTCCTCGAACAGGTAAAGATCCTCTTCGCCGAAAAAGCCCCATCCTATTGTTCCCCACTGGCAGCTGCACATTTTGGAAAATTATCTCGTTTGGATTATTTCAATAATGCAGAATTTATGCAAATTATTATTTGGAGCAATGGGTAGCTCGTAAAATGGATTAAAATATAATTAAGCATTTGTTACGACGTTCAGGTAAACTGAACGCTGGTAACAAATTCAGTCACTGTGAATTTAAATGTAATAAGTTTATATTATAGTTTAGTTTTGTTTGAAATTGTTTTTTCTGTATTTTTTTGGGTGAAAAAAATTAAATCTACGAACTGCCATACCAGATGGCCATAAGCTAGGATCATTGAGATCATTTAAAAGGTCAAAATCCGCTCCGAGTATAAAAGACGACAATCTACTATTTGTTTCCAATTTCTCGACAGTAAACTCTCTTTGTGGAAATCTTTTATTTAGATATTCTCTAAATAAAATTTTATTAGCGGTAGCTTCCGGTTTGGCACGTGCAATATGTAGCCTCGACTTTTGAGTTCCTGCACTAAATTTGTCTTCTCCCCAAGATCCTTTTAAAACAGATATATTTTTCTTCTGCACTGACATTGGTTTGTTGTAAACTCGCGCGGATTGTTGCGCCGATATGTCCGATGGCTGAAAACGATTTTTCGACACTACCTTGGTCCATTTCGGCTCATCCAAAATAATCGAATTTAAATTGTCTATTGATGGTTTAACACCGCAATTTGGGTTTTTTATATCAAGCAGGTTGATTACATTTTCAATTTCGCTATTATTTTCCGATTGGCCATTTTTGAAACGCTTATTTTCTCTTTCTAAATGTTCGATCTTTTCTAATAGCAAGCTGTTTGATAATTTTAGCTCAGCTATGAGATCAGAATAGGCGTTTACAATTTCACTGGAATCCTCACAATGATGCGATATATTATTTTTCTCAGAAATCTATCAAATCCAGCGTATTTCCTTCGATCTGGAAAGAAAGTTTTATTAGACCAGATTATAAAAATGGTAACATGGAGTTTATCGCGAATTATAGAGCGATTGCATTACAGACGGTAATCTCTAAATTTTTTGATAAATTAATTTCAGTGCAGCTGATATTTCATTTGCAATGAACAGCATGGTTTCAGTAACGGAAAGTCAACTGTAACTAATTTATTTGTATAGCAATATTACATCTTGAAGGTATTTGAAAGTTTCAACGTTTCAAATATTGTATATGCAAAATTGATCTCTGTATCATAACCTAATTACAATAATACAAGTATTCATATAATAAACAAAAATATCGTAATTTATGCATTGAATTTTCTTTTTAAATAAAGTAACAGGGACGTTAAATATTAATGAAGGATAATGTTTTAATAAAATATTACCGAAATGAAAAATTCCAGTTAGTGGATTGTTAAAACCATAGCTCCTTGTTGATATTGGAGTTTTAAAAGTAGTAGATGTTTGGCTTATATTTCAGTCAGATAATGGAACTGCTAAAAGTATATTCGCAATAATTTGTGAACAATTAATATTACCTGATGCGATATTATGTAAGAAGTGCAAATCAAAACTGATTCTTCTGGTTTTTAAGGATGTCAAGTTTAGCATATTTTTCAATAAATTTATGTCCAAATTTTCCCTATGAATATAAACTGTTTCCAACTTATAAATGTGGGTATCATAATAGGAACACCATATAATTGAAGAGTATTCTAACACTGATCTTACCACGGAATAATATACATAGTACCGAGAACGCTTTACCAATTCAACAAACAAAAAATGTGGCATGAGTTTATAGAGAGTAGTGTATCATTAATAAATATAAGGAAAATTATTGGTAGTAAAAAAGTATTGGTAATAAAAAAAAATACTAAAATAAATATAATGAAATATAGGTATTAGCCAGAGAAGTAGTTGTTTCAAAATTACTTTGTTTTGTAGTCTTAGTAGGACTCATTGTAGATTCACGAAATGTTTTCGTATTTTTAAATTTACATGTATAATTGTTTTGAGATAGTAAAATTACAATTTTTAAGAAACGAGTTTGGAATTTTATCAAGATCACAACAATTATTTGATTTAATATTATAAATACCTTTGTATACATCCCTCAATGATATTTCAAAAATTTTACCCAAAACTGTATTGCTGTATATAAAGTTGGGAATATTATTTGAATCATCTTTAGAATATACCGAGGCAAAAAATGTTGAAAACTTGTATACGATTTGTAAACTACCTGTGCACTTTACATTTTTTTTTAAATATACCATTTGTTATGTTGCTACTATTTCTAAAAGTATTAGCAAATTTCCAAAATAGATTCGGATTACTACTAATATTCCTTTCACAATGTATTATATAACATCTACATAGTGAATTATTTAAGTTTTTGTATTGCTGATGCAAATTTTTAAATACCTCATAATAAAAAATATCTTCTGTACTTTTGTATTTTGTATGCATTTCTTTTTTATAAATTATGATTATACTAAATTGAATTGCTAATTATATTATTTACAATTTTCTTAGGTAAAAACTTACTAATACAATCGTAAAGAATGTTATAGAAAATATCAACTGATCATCTAAAATTAAATTAGAAAATAGTAAATCAAAACCTGTTGACGCAATAACATTCTTAATTAATGGCAAACTATATCCATATAATATAAATAAATAACATTTGATATTTGTAAGATATCATATTTGTGCACTACATTAATTGATATTTGATAACTATAATGATGTTGGGAGGTAACGGTAGGTAAATCACTAGCAGGCACTACATTACCATCCTCATCTGAACAAAAAACAACGTCTAAAAATGTTCCCTTTGAATTTGCAGTGTCATTAATTTGAAAAATATTTAAAAAACTAAAACTTTGGACGACTAACTGCACAACTTCACTATTTAAATTATCAGAAGACATTCCTAGACGACTGTTAAAAAATTAGCGTTCGGTGAATTATAATCACCAAAAACTTATGATCTGGATAAAGATCCGCAATCTGTTCTAGGCAAGAGTAGTGCTGTTCATATTTTTGAAAATTTAAATTTGGTGGTAGGTATACTCCACCCGCAATATAATTAGTTGACTCCGGTGAAATATAACATTCATCTACTTCTAAGCATCCTATATCAATAAGACGTACATTTATTTTTTTCTTAACTACTACTAGAACACCACCACTACGTTATTTTTCACTTGTATATTTATTCCGATCGATCCGAAAAATGTTCTAAGAGGGTAAATTTATTTCATAGTCATCGATATCCTCTGTTAGCCATGTTTCAACTATAACAACTATATCATAATTTGAAAAATGTTTGTATAGTAAATAAAAAAATAAGTCTCTAGAAACGAAGCATCCTTGAAGTCTGGTCAAAATCTTTTTTACAATATTAAGATTTATGCATTTTGGTCATAATACTTAATAAATAGAAAAAATAATAGTTTATTTGGTCCCATATATACCAACTTAAATAATATACGCATACATATCATTGCTGAAAATTGACAACACAATTTTACTTATTCTTAGAAATTTGTTAAAGAATTTTTATAATATATACCTTTGTTATTTCGCAAATTTTCAAACACAAACAAAAATTATAAAGGAACACCTCAACTCATTATATTCATGACTTGTATAAGATCTTTGATTTTGTTTTGGTTTTGTTTTTATAATCTACTTTAATGCAGATAATTAATATCTAACATTTTTATAACCCCGGAAAATATTTTTTTCTATTTCTAAGCAATCTTTATAAGAGTAAAAGTTTGAGTATGTTATGAAATAATTAATTTAATCTATTTTGACCATTGACCAACATTTTAATCTGTAATATGTAGAAATTAACCTATATTTTCAGCTGTCTACTCTAACAAAATGTACCTTTATTTCGAATGAGTCATATATAATATATATGCCTTTATAATGGCTTAAGTGAAGCCTATTGAATCTTAACAATTCAATATATTCCTGCTTGATTTCTTTCTTGCAAATTGACATTTTCTATAGTATTTAACCTGAAAGACATAAAAAGATCTGAACTTATTTACCAATACGACGCTCATCTAATATAATTTGAACTGACAATAGTGATTCCTTGCATTCCATTAAATTGATTAACGTACCAACCGCTATTAAAACTTGCAACGCGTCCTATTGTGCACGCGATCAAAGAAATATATTAAATTGAAATCAGGGCAGTGTACTGAACCCGGTTGATAAATTCAAGCGAGTGAAATGCCGCCTCCTCCATTATTCATATATTTATAATCATTCAATTTAGGCACGGCGCTGCAATATAAATTAGCGATCGGATCGCTGGAAATTAAATCAATCCGGCCGCGCCGCCACCCCCGTTGGCCAAGTTTTCAATCATTATCGGGGTCGTGGATGTGTCGTTTACTAATCTGTGCCGTATATCGACGAGGTGTTTTCCTCGTACATTAAAAATATAAAAGCGCAGGACATGCGATGCCTGTACATAATTTTCGGAAATTACACTTTTATCGCGAAGTGGCAAGGTCGGAACGAATCGATAATTCGATTTACCTATTACTACAACTCGTGCAGGGACACCCCCGCACATAACTTTATACGAGCCGCGGTGAGGGGTGGAATGTCGTTTTCGTTTAGGGCTAAAGCGAAAAGTGTTATCTGTGTTACAACTGTTGCTCGTGGCCTCCGGGAAATGTAAGCTTTTCGGAGAAGTATTATGTTGATGTTCATGAATTATTAAAGCTATATCGGGTTATATATTGGAGGAAAGATACCAGTAATCTCGTGTATTTTCTACCTTAATTATATATCTGATATTTATTATTAAACATCCCCGTGCTAGCACAACTGTTGCTACTTCTAGGAAATATACGGTTTACCTAAGAATATCGTGTTGGTATTTATAGAAGTTTAACATTATTCATAATTACGATTTATTATTATTTCCGCAAAGACGGATCGTACGTGTCAGAATTGGTTTAAAAAATTCTGTTCGGAGATATTTCTCTTAAAGACGAACAACGTACGAAATTAATGACGACCAAATCAAAACCATAGTCAAACAAAATCGTCACATAATTATTCGTGAGATAGCAGAGTGGTTGCGTTTATCGCATACAGTGATAGAAATACATTTAAAATCCCTTGGGCTTAAAAAGCTCGATATTTAGTTATGACTTAACACAGCGAATCAACATTTGCGATATACACCTTAAACGTAATAAAACCGATACCTTCTTCATGATAATAATAATGATTGTTTTTGGATAATGTTGCTATACATTATTCGAAAATAAGCATGGTGTAAGAAAAACGCACCAGCTCAAGCTGAATTACTTCAGAAAAAAATCATCATATCAATCTGGTTGGATTAGAAAGGTATTTTATATTTTGAGCTACTTCCAAGGAACCAAACGATCAATGCAGATGTGTAATGCCAACAACTCACAAAACTAGACGAAGCAATCAAAGAAAAACGGCCAGAATTGGTAAATCGCAATTGTTTAGTGTTCCAACATGACTACGAAAGACCTTACACTTCCTTGGCAACTTGTATAAAAATAATAATTTCATACGCCAAAACCCAAATTACTTATTTGTTGCCAAGCCAATATATATCTAAGCATAGAAAAAGTGTGAAGAAAAGATACAAGAGTATTATTAACATTGATATACTCTTCACAAAACACCTATTTGATAAGAATTTCTGGAGGCGTAGTGCAGATGTGCTGTTGTTGTTGATTGAATGATGTCAAGTTGTCGGGAGAGGGTATTGGAGAGTATTTGTACGTAGTATCCGTTTCTTTCGGGCCTGTATTTTTGAGATTGTAGTTGCTTGGTGGAGAGCGAGTGTATATTTTTTATTGTTTTTTACATTTTGTGAGTTTTTTTTGTGTATTTGTTTCTTTTATTTATTTAGTTTTTTTAGGCAGTTTCTCGAAAAAACTGTATTGCGAATTTCTTTAAAGG
The DNA here is from genome assembly GCA_963969525.1 of Ontholestes murinus. NCBI lineage: Eukaryota > Metazoa > Arthropoda > Insecta > Coleoptera > Staphylinidae > Ontholestes > Ontholestes murinus. The sequence goes on from OZ018387.1 coordinate 82,316,202, forward strand.
TGGCTGAGATATTGAGTGTGTGTTGGAAGAGGATACCAAAATCGAAAAATTGGTTTTGTAAAAGAAGAAGGTAATTGTTGCCTAAGAGGGAGAGAGGAAGGGGAGGGAGTTTTCGGTAGAGGTGAGGATGATAAAAGATGGTGAATTGGGATTTGGAGAAATTAATTGTTAGAAGCCATGTGTGGGCCCGGCCAGTAAAACAGTTGACATCTTTTGGGATGTAAGAGTTATATAATGGTAACATCAGTAACTCTTTGGAGTACGTTACATACTTTTCTGAATTGTAATGATTTGGCCCAGCACAATTATATCTTAAATGGCAATTGAAGAATTCTAGATCTGTTTATTTCTTTATCTAATATAATAGAGCAAGTAGAACTTTGTGAATTTCCATTAGTTAAAAAATCTGGCGGCTGTCCATTCTTACCTGTTTTCTTCGGAAATCTCTATTGATACAATCTATTTGTTAGTTGTAAAAGTGATTGTTGATAAAATCGATTTTTATATTACTAATGTCTATTTTACTCCGCCAATATGCTTGTACCAGTTAATGCAATTTTTTATTGTACTTGATAGTTTGACTTATTTATTGAATAGTAATATAATTATTGTGGGTGACTTTAATATGAACGATTACTTTATTGATCCCACTGCAAATAACTGTTGCAGATGCTTACTGAATTGTGTGGAGTTTTTTGGTCTGGAACAACTAAATGATATATAGAATCATTACGGTAGGATTCTAGATTTAATCTTTTCTAATACAATATGTTCTGTCAATGATGTACAAGATCCTATCATTAATGAAGATAAATATCATCCTGCGATATAGAAGTTCGTGTCACCATATCTAAGAAAACAAATAATAGGTTTTCTAATAATCCTAATTGCATTGTTTTTAACTTTACTTCAGTAGGTCATTTGTTCTAAACTCTGTGTTTGTTTGTGAAAATACAACTGCTTTTACTCATCTTACCCATTTGTGGTGAATGATATAGGGAAATTGGCTTAAGCTACTAGCTATTCAGCCACGACCGATTGTTTGTAATATTATTCAAATTATATTTGAAATGTATAAACGCTCACAACATGTATCCAAGAGCTCGGATTCGACTGCAGTCAGCGTGTTAACCACTGTACCAACGGGGCCAGCCTAATAGAAGTTAAGATTTTTTTGCGTCGAGTTTTATTGTATAGCCTTCAGACATGAATTCAGTCACTCTCGAAAGCTGATTTATAGTAGATAAGCTGGCCCGAAAACCAACTTGGAAGTCAGACTAATTTGTTGTCTGTGATGAAGACCGAAATACGACTCAGTATAATTCTCCACTAGCTTCTCTAATATGCTAAGCAAGCTGATGAAATGGTAGCTATATAGAAATAACGACCATTTACCCACCCTAACGATGCTAACCGCGGGGGTTAGTTTTCAGGTGGATAGAAAATATTCTAAATGCATTACGCTATTAACGATATTCAAGGCCACGCAACTACGCTTCCGGGCGAAGTTTTTTACCATAGCGGTGGTACCTTGGCACTGTAAATAATGTCCTTTGTACGCATGAGCCTCTGTTAACGTGGGGTGTGCTTCTTGTGAGTACGATTACTAACGTTGTTCCGGTACTAGGTCCTGGTTCTGAGGGCGTAATGAAAATAATTGCTTTTTATGTTTGGTAAGGGGGCGTTAACGTGATTCAGGGCGTAAGTCTTCGATAGATGTAAGGTCTTCTCCAGAGTGGCCTCAGCAGGCGTGGGTGGTGATGGCGGGGTAGGGAAGCTTTTTCCGGGGGTGAGTGTGGCGATATGGGATGGAGTCTATTAGTTGTTGATTTATGGGATTGACAAAGTTGCTGATCAAACGGGTTAGTCTTGATTTGATTGGAGATAGACTCCTGAATTGTAGACAATTTCGTTGGGGTATCCAATAAGAGCCGGCAGTATTTTCGGAGAAGTCGACACTCGAGAGGAAAGAGAGTTCGAGTGGAAGTCAGGACAGATTTAATGAAGGTGTTATATGTACGGAGTTATGCGAAGCGAGAAAAGGAGGCAGTGCCTAGAACAAGCTGTTTTGCGAATTTGTTTTAAGGTGGCCGAGGGATTGAGATTATTGTGGAAGAATATACTAAAGTATGAAATTTGGTTTTGTGAAAGGAGGTAATTGTTGACTTTTCGGTGGAAGTTATTGTGGTGGAAGATGGTGAATTGGGATTTGGAGGGATTCATTGTAGATGCAATATGTGGATTCAGTCGTTGAAAAAGTTCACATCTTATTGTAGGTAGAGATGGCCGTGGGAAGATTACAGTGGCATGCCCAGAGGGCTGTGTCATCTGCGTGTGTTTGGCTTATTGCACGTTTTAAGTGAGGAACATCGTAAGTGTAGAAGGAATAGATAGAGGAAGATGGCACGGAATCTTGTGGGACGACACAGGTATAGGAGAACGTAGAAACATTTGAGGAGACGTAGGAGACTGAAATGAATTACGGTGGAAGATTACTGTAGTTTATAAGCCTTAAGTTCTCTGCTAAAAATAAAGTTATAATTTAGGTGACATCTATTGTCTAAATTTTGTACTGTTTTGCCTAATTTAGTGGGAAAACTCGCCGATAATTAGGGAATTGTTAACAGCGATAATTGGCAATAAATGTAGATATCACCTTAATGACGTATTCATTTATAATATAATATAAACGTTTATAATTCCTACTAATTTAAATTAAAGTCGAAATACTCTTGGAAAGTAAGACCTGGACTTATTTCGTTTCAATAGAAACCCCTATTTTTGCCGAAAAAAGGAGCCGTCAAATTGTAACAAAACGTTTTCTTAGTTGATATGACACTTTTAATAATAATAATAGTAATAATAATAATAACAATATTAACGGATTCTCCTTTTTTATAAAAAAAATAATTCACATTCAGTACAAATAATACTTAAATAAGTAACATAAAATTAAAGTAGAATATATAACGTTAAACCTAAATAATAAAAACCTAAATCATATTGCGCATACAATATATTAAGTAAGTAAAACACAAGTTTATATTTGATATGTAAAATAAAATAATATAACTGTAAATTAATATGATAAATATACATACATACAAATATATATACATGCATACATATGAAAATGCATATACATGTATATATATATATATACAAATTCATGATATTAATATTTCTCATAATAATATCAAATTGAGTGTAATAACCATAATTAGTTCCATGAAAATTTGGACGAAATAAAACTGCTCTTCTAAAATTTGAATAAAAATTAAAATTCACCCTTGATAAAAGCTTAGCACTAATAATACTATTATTTAGTAACTTGCGAAAAAAACAAATTCCGACAATTTTATATCGACCACTGATTGATTTTAAGTTAATATTGATGTTAAATCGAAAATAAATTAATCTAACAAATTTATTCTGAATTCTTTCCAACATTCGAGCGAGTAACGTGTACGTGTGCTGCAGGCATTCCGAATTTATTTACAATTTCCTGTGTAATTAGTCCAAATTATTTCTTATAACACGTAATAATACATAACTGTTGCTGTTTAACAGCTAGTGCTCTGTGAGTTATTACAAAACCGTAAGTATTTTAACGATAAATTAGCATATTTTAGAATTAACCTTAAATTAATTCTCGATACTAGCCCGATTCACACATTTCTATGTTGTTTTTGCCCTGTGTTTTCATTCAGTATTCCTATCCGTGGTCTTCTTTCCTTGTTCGTCTTATGTTAGCCACCACGACAGACCGCGTCGGTGTGAAGAGTGTGTCCCCGTGCATTACTATAATTATTTGTTTTCATAGTTGTGTATTCAATTTAACATGGTTAATTCATGCGGCGTGTGTGATCGCGGTGTTACACCAAATACTCCATTTATTAAATGTCGGGGTAAATGTTCTAGACACATACACAATAAATGTAGCGGTTTAAACGATAGCGAAATTGCCCATTTAAATACATCTAAGACTAAATGGATTTGCCCAAAGTGTATTTCACCTATCCCAACGGAAAATCCACCGTTAACGATTGATTCTTTATATAAATTAATAATTGAACAGTTTAATTCATTTAAGGACGAAATTAAAAACACTATAAGTAGTCGTTTTGACAACATCGAATCCCGTATTAATCAACTTGAAAACAAGCACTCAGTTTATGAAACTGAGTTATCTCAAATAAATGTAAAGTTGGGTGAAACTTATGAAGAAATATTAGGTGAAATCGATGACAGGCGTAATCGATTAAATAATTTAATTCTTTTTAATTTTAAAGAATCGCCATCTCATTTAGTCGATGATCGAATAAATGATGATATCACTGGCGTTAACAAGATACTTGAATCACGTAATCTAAATGTCAAGCCAATAAAAGCAATACGGTTAGGAAAATTAGCAAATGATAATAAAAAACCTAGGCCATTGAAAATAATATTTAGAACGAACGAGGAGGCCAAAACTGTCCTTCGTAGTAATTCAAACGTCCCTAACAATGGTATATTTTTCAAGGCTGATAGAACAAAGAGACAAATAGATTATTACAATAAAATAAAAAAAGAATTAAACGACAGAAAATTAAATGGTGAAGTTAACTTGCATATTAAACATCGCAATGGAGTACCTTACTTATCCACTGACAATAATCAACCTAAAAACCTACAAAAAAACTAAGTATTTATTATCAGAATTGTGGTGGACTCAGAACAAAAATAAATGACTTTTCAATTAGTGTAAATAGAAATGATTACGACATTATTATTATAGTTGAAACCTGGCTGTATGAATATATTTCAAATAAACAACTTCAGCTATTAAATTATAACGTGTATAGATCTGATCGATCAATTAGTGGGGATGTTAGAGGTGGTGGAGTTTTAATCGCCATTAAAAAATATCTATCATCATCTTATTTATCTTGTGATAATTCAATTGAACAATTATTTGTCTTATTAAAAACAAAGGATGTATCATACATAATCGGTGGAGTCTATATAAAACCTGGCTCTCCTATTGACAAATATGTAAGTCACTGCAATAAGCTTGAAGAGTTAGTTGAATTCACTAATTGCAACAATTTGTTAATCTGTGGCGATTACAACCTTCCACAATTTAAACCAGACAGTCCAATTTGCACTCAACTTAATCCTGCGTTACACGCATTGGTAAATTGTTTTAATTTTTTAAATGGTTCCCAAATTATTAATATTCCTAACTCACGTGGAGTGTATCTGGACCTATGTTTTTCAACTACCTCTGAAGGAACTGTATCACTAGCTGATGAATCTCTTCTCCCCACTAGCACGCATCACTATGCTTACAACATTGAGATCCCAATAAATTGCGAATCTAAAATTGCCACAGCTGAAAAAATATACCTCTTTAAGCATGCAAACTACGAACTAATAAACATATATTTCAACTCTATTAATTGGGATTTCATTTCATTAACTCAAGATATTGATTTGGTTGTTGATAAATTTTATAATATTATTCATGAAGTTATAGATCGATTTGTTCCCTACAAATATGTATATCGCAATAAGTCCTCTTACCCTTCATGGATGTCTAGGGAGTTAATCAAATTAATCCGCCTGAAAAAAGAGGCTCACACAAAATACAAAAGATCTGGTTTACAAGATGATTATTGTTTATTCTCAAATTTACGCGATAAGTGTAAACAATTAAGTGAAACTTGTTATAATAATCACTTATCAAATATCGAGTCTTCACTTCATGCGGACCCAAAACTATTGTGGCGATATGCTAAACAACTCAAAAAAGAAGATGGCTATCCAAATATAATGAGTTATAATGATGTTAATGCTGATAATGGAGCCGATGTTGTTAATTTATTTTCAAAATTTTTCTCGTCAGTTTATACCTCATCAACTGGTAATTCTCAATTAAGTTCGTGCTCAAATCGTATTCTGGATAATCACCTATCAATTTCTCTTGAAGAGGTATTTACTGCTATTATTAGCTTAAAACCGTCACTCGCACACGGACCCGATCAAGTACCCAGCTACTTTCTACAGAGTTGTGTTTATTCACTGTGTCATCCAATATACAAGCTATTTTCTCTGTCCTTGTCACTTAGTATAGTGCCAAATGAATGGAAAAGGAGCTTCATAATTCCGATTCATAAATCAGGCCCTAGGCATCTAGTTCCGAATTACAGAGGGATTGTAATACAATCCGTCATTCCAAAGATGCTCGACAAGTTGGTGGCAAAACAGTTAGGTTGGTTTTCAAGGCATCTAGTGTGTAATAACCAACATGGATTTGTGCCTAACCGCTCAACTACATCTAATTTACTAGAATATAAGCAATTTCTATCGAATGCCTTGGAATCCCGGTGCCAAATTGACACTATTTATACCGACTTTTCCAAAGCATTCGACAGGGTTGATTACGGCTTGTTACTAGATAAGTTAGGATCCTACGGCTTTTGTCTCAGTACTCTTAAATGGCTATCTTCATTTCTTACAAATCGAATCCAAAATGTTAGAATAAATAATTTCTTATCTGAGCCAATCTCAGTCACTTCAGGGGTGCCTCAAGGCTCACATTGTGGGCCTATTCTATTTATATTGTTCATCAACGATTTGGAATTAGTAATCAAAAACTGTAATTTTCTATTATATGCTGATGACTTAAAATTATTCAAAGTTGTCCGCACTTATGATGATTGTATATCTATTCAAGATGATATTAATAATCTGAATGAATGGTGTGTTAAAAACCGTTTATATCTAAATGTAAACAAATGTTACTCCATGACTACATCAAGATGCCAAAGTAACATTGATTTTACATATAATATCAATTCTTCGAATTTGGTTAAAGTTGAAACTATAAAGGATCTTGGTGTTACGTTCGATTATAAACACTCATTTACCACACATATTACTGATATTACAAGTAGGGCTCTGCAGAGATGGGGTTATGTATGGCAAATAGGGAAACAATTTAATGTAGAATGCCTTAAGACATTATATTGCTCCCTTGTCAGATGTCACTTAGAATATGCGTCTCCTGTGTGGACTCCATACTCATCTACCAATTGTACTCGCCTGGAATCAGTACAAAAGAAATTCTTACGTTCTATGGAATATAAGATGGGAATACCACACGTACAAGGTGAATATTCGGTTATAAGACAAAGTCTTAATTTATCAACGTTGGAAGAGCGTAGAATCAGAGCTGATTTATGCTTCTTACATCGTCTACTGAATGGAACTTTAGATTCACCATATCTTTTGGAGCAGTTACCAGTTCACATACCACAGAGGCAAACTCGTTCGGTGAAGATTTTCCACAGTGACATATACAGGACAACAGCCGACACCCATAACTCTATAACACGCATAATTAATCTTGCTAATAAATATTGGAATAATCATTGGTTTGACTTATTTAGAGAATCGAATACTTCTTTTAAAATTAAGTTGAATAATATTCAATTAGGTTTTATGTAATTCACACGAACATGTAGCACACGCACACGAAAATTTTTACATGTAGATTGTATTTTAGTTTTAGTTTTATTATTTTTGAATTGCTTTTTTTTGTATTATTTTCTGTAAAAAGGTGATACCGTTAATAAAGTATTATTATTATTATTATTATTAATTTAGCTATGTGTACATCATAAAACGGAAACCAAATTAATGAGCAGTATTCTAAGTGCGAACGGACAAAGGAATTATATAAAATAATCAAGGTCTTAATACCAAAATACAGTTCATTACGCAAAATAAACCCCAATGAACGAATACCCTTTTTACAAACATATAATACATGTTCGATAAAACTAAGTGTGCAGTCTAAAAATATTCCTAAATCTTTAATAGAATTAACATTTTCTAGTAATATATTATTTATACTGAATTCATACTCAATTAGTTTTTTCTGTTTGCTAAATTTCATAGCCTTACATTTACTGATATTAAGGTCTAAATCATTTATTTTACACCAATTTGAAATATTGTTTAGGTCGTTTTGAAGATTGTGACAATCCTGAATCGATTTGACCTCCATTAAAATTTTCATGACATTAGCATAAAGGTAACACCTAGTGTGGTTTAGAATTTGAGAAATGTCATTAATTAAGATTAAAAATAGCAAGGGACCACAATGGCTTCCTTGAGGTATACCAGATGATACCTTTATACTACTAGAAATGTAGTTTCCAATTCGAACACATTGTTGTCTACTGGATAAATATGAATGGAACCAATTTATGACACTTTTGTTAAATTCATAGGCATTCATTTTCGATAATAAGATGGAGTGGTTAACTTTATCGAAAGCCTTCGAAAAATCTGTGTAGACGACATCGGCTTGACATCTTTTTTCAAAGGCAGATAAATTGGATGCTTGAAATTCGAGAAAGTTGGTCTTGGTGTATCTATCTTGGAAAAATCCGTTTTGTGTGTCATCCATAATTTACTTAGTAAGCCAATTGCTTCGAAATTAGGTTGTCAAAGATTTTTGGAATAAAAGATTGAATTGCCACTCTTCTATAATTTGGGATCAATTTTATCTTGCCTTTTCTTCAGCAAGAGAACATGAAAACCAATTATATAAGGGTTCAGAGAAAGTACACACATTTTGATAGAAATATTGCAGATGGTGTCTCTGGACCGAAGGATGTGCAATTTCCAAGCGACTGTAGCTCATTATATACATCTTGTAATTAAATAGTAAATCTTGAGTCAAAAACTTGTTCATTAAAAGTGAAATGACTTGTTCTATCTCTATCTTCCATGTTTTTATAAGTTTCGGAAAAATATTTAGCAAAACCTGCAGATATTTTTTCACTTTGTTATTAATGTGTGATTTCAACGAAGAAAACGTTTGGTTTACATTTACAACATATATCACGATGTTTATGTCTCAGCCATTAATCAATAAGTGAAATTCTCCTTAGATATTGCTTTGCTAAACCTTTAATCGCAGTTAGCATTTTGTACATTGGTGCATTATATTTATTTTGCTTCAAATCTTTGAAGAAGGAATTAATCCAAAAACATAGTCGGTAATTTATGTTTAATGATTAAATATCTTACGTACAGATTACATCGATATTATTAACTTTTATTACTTTGATCATTTCCAAACCTAAACTATATCGTAGGCTAATTAAGAAATAATAGATAGATATGACTAAGCTAGGGAGATTATCATATACTGGTACTCTTAGATCTTTGGAAATATAAAATTATTTATTTAAACAGTAAATTAAACTTGTAAACTTAAAATATAAAAAGTCACACATCTGTGGCCATATTAAGAACAGTTTTTAGAAATGTATATCTTACATATAGAGATAATGGTAATATGAAAACTTCTGAAAAGGAGAAGGAATATTGTGAGCAGACAGTCAGGGAGAAGAAGCATGTGTGAATTACATTAAAGCGAAATTTAATAATAATTTAATTTTAATTTATTTAATTTCGACAGCAGTGTCGAATAGACGACTCATCCATAACATGTTCTCAATACACATCATACAATTGACGATTAACGTCAAGGCGCATATTTCTTGCATTGAGAAATCTAATAACAGCCCTAACTTAACAACTGACGGCGTTCTTGTTTTCTTGAACATTGTAAACACTCACTTAAACAATATCTAGTAATATTAAATACGGAAATTTACTAAATACATAAACCGGTCAATAGTTATCTACGAGGAAGCCAGTTAAGAAAAGCGATTTAATTTCTTCCCAAATGTCGGCCCTACTAATAGGCCGGTCCAATTTCTTAACCCTTTCGGCGAGTTCGGCAAATTATTACGGCTTAATTAAGTTCTGGGCGAAACGATGGCCATTACTGGGGCAATACGTTAATTGAATTATTACTGAACATGGAACACAATTACTGTAATTACTGATATAATTAATCTGCATTTTCCGGTCGAGTGATTGCGAAACGCCAGTCAGATATTAATTACTTTCAGGTATTAACGCGACCAGTAATTACTAATGACTGTATTAATTTTAATGTTTGATAAGCACTGATAAGGGTGTCGTAAATATTAGCATACTTGAAAATTATACGGAATACATTAGCTTACGAAGAGAGTAACATTATTTCGGATAATTTATATGTCATTGGAACATTATTTTACTTTTATAGTAAATGTATAAATCACAAACTAATTATTTAATTAGTCTAAACATCAATTAATAATATGATGGTTATATATTATCATTGGCATAATAATTAGTTTCTAGATTTATAAATCAAGTATAACCCGACTAATTAAGATAAAAATATCTAATAGTTGTTTAAATTAAACAAAACAAGATGAGAAAATTAAATCATTGATCATTTCTCATTAACTGTTATGGGCAGGTTTCGCTTAATTTGTATCATACCATACATATTACAATTTAAACAACTTTCAGGTAATGAATGTATCTTGTTTTGAATTATTTAAAGATATCTGACCTAAAGAGTATAACTGTAATGTATACATACCCTCACCCACACACAACATTAAATCAAATATGCAAACAAAAAGTATACTTCCGAAGAGAAAATCACAGTAATTTCGAGGTGTCTTCCTGCGGTTGTTTTCCCATTTTATTTAATAAAGAATTCACCCGTAAACGACGTCTTGTGATCGATTCGAGCGAGGGAATTCAGGCGTCGAGGTGTGCAAAATGAAAAGATATTCATATACGAGGGGCGTGGGGGAGGATGCACCCTCCTTTATTTGTAGCACTTCCTTGTCGTGTTTCGATTATAAACTCGCCCCAAGAAAGTTTTAATGAGTTTTCCGAGTAATCAGCGGCAAACAAAAGCTGCTAAGTTTGTGCGTGCCTACGCTTTATCAATTTTAATATCGCATCTGCGTTAATCAGTAAACACGTGATAAGATAATGATTACACGCACAGCAGATATGTACTAATTTTTAATTATCAATTTTTATTTCATTTTAAACAACAAAAATATTTTTAAATTCACATTTTTAAAAATGTTTCCAATTGTAGAAAAATCACATTTAATTATTATATAGTATATTGTATAATGAGCATACAATGATACCCATTGCCCACGAGTATGAAATTTGCTGCATGAGCCGAAGGCGAGTGCAGCAATTCATACGAGTGGGCAATGGTCATTGTATGCGAATTGTACACTATACTTTTTCTACGATTATACATATGAATTAAAAAATTCAAATATAGATTTCTACTAATTGACATTGAACAAATTTTTATTTATTAAAAATATACGTGATATTGATACAGTTATGAAACATTCTTGGAGATCATGTATATGATGGAAAATTTACCGTAGGGTTTAATTTTGTAACAAAACTACTCTTACTATTATTACTTACCATTATTTTGCGTAAATTTCAACTCACTCGCAATTTTATTTTGACGTTTAATTTCACGTCAGAAACGTCAACTCAAAAATCAAATTTTATAATGTTCGTATAATATTTGCGTGTAATTGATAAACGTTATTTTTTGTATTTAAGGAAATAATAATAATAATAATCTTTATTCCGTAGACCATATAGTGTACACAATATACATTTATAGTATTGGAAGCGTCAACATAAAACTTAAAGTACTATTTCTTACATAATATCATCACATAAATTATAAAACAATTTTTCACCTGTATTAATTATAAAAAACGTTTAGTCTGATTCAATATTAATATTATTAATACTATGTTATTATAATATCCCTCTCCTGTTTAACTATTGTAGCACTAGTGCTCCAATGGAAATATTGTAACACTAGTGCTACAATATACATATTGTAGCACTAGTGCTACAATGGTTGCTATGACAATGAATATATAATATATACATAACATACAATGTACTACTTTGTATTATCAAAAAGTAACCTACAATTATGTTATTTCATTATAGGAGTAGAAAAAATATATTATATAAAAAAATATGCATATATTATAAAATAACTTGCAATCACTTAAATCACTTAAATAAAGTTGTATGCAAATGTTATGATGAATATTTAAATGAGAACCTTGTGAAAACAATTCGAATTAAAACCATCAGCGATAAATTCATAACTAAAAGTACATTCGGCTCCAACTTTTGCTTAAAATCCTTCATCAAATTACAGCTGTCGGGTATGGAGCTTTGAAAATCATTAATTCACAAACCGAAACTCTATTTTGGCTAAATGGCATTAACCGCAGTCCAGTTCCACTACTCGCGTTTATAATTCATCCACCGGAAAATCGAATTAAATTCATCGGCCCTTTGCCCGAAACCTCCCCCGACGCTTCACATTAGTGAGCTTCCGATGGCGATGCCCTTAACGTTGGTAATGAAAGGAAAATACCACCGAAGACGTCGCTTTTTAAATTTTACGGTAATACTTAATTTAATTAATTATTTGATGATTATATTAAAATTAGGTAATTAAAACTATAGACTTATTTTTTGTGTTATAAAGAACATTTAATATTTTTAGAATTTATGCAATACAGTTCATTATACTGATTATACTTATTTTTGAGACACGTAGATGAAAATTTGTATTATATCTAATTGATAATAAGTAATTGATTTTCAAATTTTTATTTAACTCACTACAATAGTTTCGCCACATTGTGGTCTCTTCAGGTAAAGAGTATACATACAATGTATATTCTTCATATACAATAGTCACAAAACTTACATTCATACGAGATATTATCCTCGTTGGATCTAAAGGGAATATTATTTTGAGAATACAGCAAAAAACGCGGTGTATGCAAGCATATAGGGATTAGAAAAACAAGAAATTGAATTAGTGAATTTTCTATTTTTATTTTCAAATCTTTGTCCGGAATGTAAAAATAGGAGCACTTTGAATTACAATAATTATTTATCTGATGTGAAATCTTCACTTAAATCAAATTCAAAATATTTTGGCAATTAGTTAAAGAACTTAAGGAAAAAAATAGGTACTCAAATAAAATGTCCTACATTGATACTGGAACTTTATCAAATAATAAATAAAACTTACTTTGTTAATATCACACACGGATATTAATGTGATATTAACAAAGTAAGTTTTATTTATCATTTGATAAAGTTCCTGGTTCAAGATGTATCACAAAGTTCTGGCATCAAGCACCCAAAATATTATAATTATACTATTGCAAGCAGTAGACTTGATATTGTAAATCTCTTTTCGAAATATTTTTAATCAGTTTACATGGAGTCTAACTATCAGTCTAATTTATATGATATATGCTAACCAAATTTAATCCATGATAACCTTCTAGTAATTACTGTTGAAGAGGTTTTTAATTCTATTTTGAGTCTTAGGCCAATATATACAATGTCCCGATGGCATTTTCAGTTACTTCCTTCAAAATTGTATATTCTAGCTATGTCGGCCATTAAATACAAACATGCAAATAGATATAATCACAACATATTAAAATAAATGTTAATAAGATCAAATTAGAAAAAATGCAATACATTAAATGCCGGTGGTGACAAATGACACATGGCGGAAGGACCACGTGTTCGACAGCCAAACACTACTACTACTATTACAATACATTACAGTTTAAAATAAATCAGTACAATGTACAATTAAAACTCACATAGCTTAAAATATATGCAAATTGTGAAGATTAATGTTTAGTAAATTTATACCCTGCTGATGTCAATTTAGAACCAGACGTGAAACACCATAATTTTTGCCACAATCAGTTTTATCGATTGGGTTATAAAAAGTGCTTTATCTCAGTGTCCTGAAAGGTACGTGAAAGTTAATGTATCTTACTTATTCTGTAGAATTTATAGCTCCTCTGAGCAATTTGTGCACAAATACTACATCCCTGCTAATGCAAAAGTAAACTTAAGCCTAGGAATTTAATGAATTTTCTCTGCACACAATCGATTGCATCAACATCCAGCGAAGTATATGGGCACCAAACAACAGAGCAATATTCAAGAATGCGCCTGGCCAATGATACAAAGAGTCTAATTAATGCGTATTCTTTATGAAATTTTAGAAATCCCAGCATCTGAAAGGTTTCAGATGTTATTTCACCAATATGTTCTGAAAATCTCCAGTCGCTTCTCAAGGTCTCAAGGTCACACCGAGGTCTTTTATCGTAAATTTGGAGTTCTTACGTTTGTATTTGACATGAATCCAGAATAATCTGGTATCATTACTAACAGAATCCTTAAGTGGTTGAAAGTATTTTCGGTGACTATTTTATCATGTTTTTACAGTCAAATCGTGCTTTTTTGAATTCTTTCTAGTGAGAATCTAGGTTAGACTTTTTAAGTTTTGCATGCTTCTAGCTTCTTCTATTAGCTGCTGAACCATTTATTACGTTCACCGCGAGCCAATGATTAGCCCCTGAGCAGTAACGTTGGAGCTCGCTTTACAAAGGACAAAAATTTGCTTGAAGACAAAATAAAATTTAAAAAAAAAAGCAAATACAAAAGAAAATAATCACGTTCACTCGAATTCGTTATAGCAACCAGTATCCTCCCTTAAAGTAGGCTTACCCTGCTGTCAGCCGATAGAGTGGCTGGGTTCAAAGTTGTAAAGGAGCGCCACGAGCTTAAAATTAAAGTCTACTCTCAGGAAGGTTGGGAGGTAAAAGCTCGAAACCTATGTTGTTAAATAAAACGAATGAGTAACCAAAGAAATAAGATATTTAATTCCAAACGCAGTGGATTATATTCTAATACAAGAACAACAAAACAAAATAAGATATTCAATTAATAATAGTAATTCAAAATAATCAATAAAGTACTATAAGAGTAATTCAAAATATAGTAATGAATGAACAAAGAAACTAATTCGATGGTAATAGTTCACAATACAATCTTATACATAACAATAAATTCAATAGTAGTAATTCAAAATACATAATATGGCAATCAAATAATTCAATAGTAATAATTCAAAATAGTAGGTAAATTCAATAGTAATAATTCAAAAATACATTAATATGGCCATCAATAAATTCAATAGTAATAATTCAAAATCTAATTACGACCCCTTAGACGTAACATAAACTCTACGGCCTGAGTACAAAATTTACACAGAATATTGACATCAGTTATATCGTAAAAATAACGTAAGATTACTTAGGTAAAAAAGAAAGAATAAATATTGAATCCCTTAAACTCACCACCCTGATATGAGAGGGGGTTGCAATATACACTGGCTAAGTAAGGTATGAACGTACTCACCGAATATCCGTTGACCTGCTGCAAGCGCTTACTGCAGATCCCACGTCGTTTACCTACAACAAAATTTACACAACGCGAGAACTGAGCCGGTGTAATTACTGATAAACTGGTGACTTTAAGTTAAGTAATATAAGGTAACTATATAATATGCAAACTAACTAAAAGATCAACACGGTAATAAGATGTAATGATCAACTACGAACGTATAACTGACTCAATCTCAACTTGAATAACATAACATGAACATAAAACTGATTAACGTAACTAAATTGAAACTGAGTGTCAAACTAATCTGAACTTTAATAAAAATATATGCTTAACTGAACTGAATAGCATAAACTGAACATGAATGACATATGTTTAAACTGAGTAACGTAGACTAAACATAAATGATGTACGTTCTTAACTGAACTGAAAACGTAAACTGAGCATAAATGATATACATTTAACTGAACTGAGAGACATAAACTAAATGTGAACGTTATACTTTAAACTGCAACGGAATAACATGAACAAATACAGTCCCCGGAATAGAAGAGCTGCAGTGCGCTAACGCCTTCTTCCGCCGTGTCTGTCAATCCCTCCGATCAGCTGAGCGAACACCACGATGATATGGTCCACAGGCTACGATTACGTCTGCACCCCTGGTGGAATGACGTTTCGCAGTGGACTAAGGCCAACTGAAGGACGGGCTCCGTAATCAACACGGGTATCCAATTGGACTGAAGAATGAAGAAACGAAGGAAGAAAAGAAGCCAGGTGGAAAACCTTCCTCTCCCGGCTCCTTTTAGGTTAAGTCTGCACGTGGAAGTAAATCCGTCGAAGACGATGGAAATCTCGCAGCACCCAAATTCAATGCCAAAAACAACGCACCACGCTGGAGAATTCCAGTACACGGGTTCAATATAATAGGCCACTACTTCGGCTAATTATTTCATTACAAACTGAAACTATATGAACACGTGCGTTCCACTGCATAGAACAACAATAAGAATAAAAGGAAGCGGAAATGAGAACCTAATACGGTTTTAATAGTGCCCTCTGTCAGAGAGATCAATTATAAATATGTAAATGAGGTTGCCGATATTACGCATCCTTAATCGAATTAAATCAATGCGCCGAAAAGTAACAGCACTAAGAGATAAGACGGAGAATAAAAGGCAGTGCATTTTCGCACCGTAACACATTTAGGGTAGCGATACATACATGGAGGGTTCGTCTTAACCAGAGGAAAGTATCTGTCAATGGCTTCATACAAGATACTATAGAAAATATCAACTTGATGATTCAGTGATTTGTTATAAAATAACGTATTCCAATTTGTATTGATGAAAACATTTCTCAAACTCAAAAAGTCAGCTTTAGAAAACCGATATTTATATTAGAGTTCCAAATACACTACACAACAGGTTAGGCCTCTAAATTAATATTTAATTCTAAAGCAGGATAATTGCACTGTACAAGTGGGAAGTCAGCCAATATGATATCGAATTTTTCAATAGCTGCAGGCATAGTGTTGTCGGTCTAAATACCGTATTTACCTGATAGCCAGTTAATATCGGGAAGATTGTAATCATCTAGAACAGTTTTGATGATTAAATTTACACTTTCGTTTACCACATAAATATACCTGTGCGAAATACGATTACTTAAACATGAATAAGACAACAACTGATGACGAAGAAAAAACGATTGTCGTACAAAGACATGATGTTCACTTCCTAGATGCTGAATTAGCAAGAAAAGCATTACAAGAAGATGCAACTCTGGCATCAAAAAATTCTGATAAATACTTTGCCTTCTCTTTTGACAATTTCAACGACATTAAAGTTAATATGTATGTGTGGGACGAAACTGTTGTTTCCAGAGGATCGCAAGAAGTAGCTACTTACTGTTTGAGGCATTTAGAAAATGTAACGACCCAATGGCATGTTATAGTCTACAGGGACATGCGTACTGGGCAAAATCGAAATTTACAAATGGCACTAATGTGGTTGAAGGTTGTCCAGTTGTTTGAAAATAACATTGACATAATAGATCACAACTTTTTACTCTCGGAGCACTCATACCTTCTGAACGATGCAGATTTTGACATCAAAGGCAATGTGAAATAATAATTTTCTGAACACACCACAGGATTATTATGATGTAATAACACAATATAGAAAACATGATAAATTCATTTTATAAAGAGAATGGTTGCGACCGTTACTACGTGGTAATCCATACTTACACTGAATTGAAAAATTCACTATATTTACATCACAAATAATTATTGTAAAAATATTATATAACGTGTAGGCACAATTATATAAATCTAAACAACAAAGCACGACTCGAGTTTCGACGTTTTATCGTCATTATCAAGTGAATTATAAATTGATGAAATTGTGATTTTATACTAACTATTTTGGGCAGGTATATTCCCTCACCTCAAAATAGTTAGTATAAAATCATAATTCATCAATTTATAATTCACTTAATAATGACGATAAAACGTCGAAACTCGAGTCGTGCTTTGTTGTTTAGATTTATATAATTGTGCCTACACGTTATATAATATTTTTACAATAATTATTTGTGGTGTAAACATAGTGAATTTTTCAATTCAGTGTAAATTCATTTTACATGAAATGAAACGAGATAATTTCGATTCAATAAAAAATATTCAAATTACGATTAAAAACAGATAAGGAACACAAATGGAGAAAAGATAAATTGGTTGCAAATATGCTGGATGAGGTTTCTCACACTATTTCGTATAAAACATCGATGAAGCACAAAAAATTTAAAACTATAAATTTATTACGTAAACGTTCTGATATACCGCTAATATTTGAAAAAATCACCCTGGCGCCTTTATACCATGATACCAAGCCTATTACTTATTAAAAATATAAAGACATTAAGCAATTATTACTTTATATACTTCCGATACATTATGCATATTTCGAAACACTGCCACTTGCAGAGCATAAGTAAATACTATCAATATCTTGTAATTTTAACAATGTAATAAGCGTCTAAAATTTAAAATACTTCTTCTATTTTATGTCGTGTTTTTATTTGTAAACAAAATTCGATAAATATGAGGTATATTTTAAGTGTTATTTGATTTTTCAAAATTGAAATTAAACTATTTTTACAATTGTCTAATTTTGCAGTCCGTTTGCAGCCCGTAAGTATACAGTATATCAGTTTAGTCAAATATGCATTAAAAAAATTATATAAACAAATTGCATATTGATAAAAAAGTAGAAACATTGCCAGACTAATTTGCCTATTTTTTTAATTAACAAATATGTTAACCTTTAATTTTCTCGAAACAAGTGAAATATTTGTGGGGGTGTATTTCCCTCACTAAAAATCGCTAGTAACCGAAAAGTTTTCCAAAATAGTAAATTTTGGTCTACATTGACTAGTAATAGTCTTGGTTTTACGATTGCGGTTAGTAAACTTATGAACTACACCGCTAGTCTGTAAGCGTTGTAGTTCATAAGTTTACTAACCGCAATCGCAAAATCGAGACTATTACTAGTCAGCAAGCAAATATATATCGATTTCATTTTCAAAAATATCTACTTTAAATAAACGGTAGATATTATTAGGTGTAAGTGAAATGCAAGTGAAGTTCTTTATACTGACATGATCTTTAATAAAACATTATATTTCATCAACAGTTGTCAGAGAATTGCAATTATGAATATGATAAAATTAACCTTTGCTCCAACCAAGAAATTATCAACGTTATCAGCTGTATCAAGAAGAATAGATGGCAATCTAGGTTCCTAAATTTTCTGATTACTGACCATTTTATCGGCTTTCCGCTTCTTCATATGTCCAGCCCCTTCGACGGTTATGTTATCGTAGTTATTTTAATTTTTATTTGTTTATTTTGCTACGGTTGTTACCTTCCATAGTTTACTAGGCCCATTTAATCCGTTTGTGGATAAAACGCTATTTGAAATTACTGATTTCTCCAAAGCATTTGACAGAATGAATTTCAACCTACTAATGGATAATGAACTGATTAATGAGGAACTTATTATAGTTAGTTATAGTTATTAATTAGATACTAATATATAAATTAAATTAAATTGGTTATCTTATTTTCTTTCTAATCAGACTCAATATGTTAAATAATTATCGGTCTAATATAATAGCTATTACATTGGGTGTGCCGCAAGGGTCACAAAGTGGTCATGGACAAGCGTTGCAAATTTCAAATCAAGGATTTGTGAAATACTTTTAACATACAACTTTCTTTTAACTACCACATTCAAAATATGGTTTGGAAAGCTTAGTTTAGTTTAGTTTATTTGCTTCATAAGTCTTATTAAATAAATTGTACAAAATTAAATACATTTACAATAACTTTAAAATTTCAATCACAAAACTTGAAGGCGGAATTCACAATGCAGTGTTCTTCCACTCAACCCAATATTTCATATAGCTGATGATGAATATCAGCAGGTGATTCTTGCCGATGGAGCAATATTTTTGCCATTTCTAGCATCAATTTATGTTCCAATATACTTGGAACTATTTTATCATTATTATGTCAAAATGACATTTGCTTATCGTGCATGGGGTTTTGTGTGATAAATCGAGTCCTATATAATGATTGTATTAAGACGTTATATTGTTCATTAGTGAGATCTCACCTGAAATATGAATCAATATTTTTAACGCCATCCACATCGGTTAACATCAACAAAATCGAAAGAATACAAACAGAATACGAGTAAATATGAAAATATCATGAGAGAGCCAAATATTATTAGATTACGAGGTCATCGAATAATATTGCATCTGTGTTTTCTTCATAGGATATTTAATGGAAATTTGATCCCAAATAAAAGGACTAGTTCCAACTATATATTTTACTTGGATAATTTCAGATCTGAATCAGGTCCCCACAATTCTGCAGCTCAAATAATAGTACTCGCAAATGAATATTCTTAGTGTGATTTGTCCAATGTATCAATAAGTTATTTTAAATGAAGGTTAGAATCGGTAATACCATAAACAATTATGAATTACCTGAGGAGTATGTTGTATAAGGTTAGAATAAAAATAATAAAATAAGTAATCATTATTAATATTTAATAAGCCAAATCAGCTGCCCTGACCATCCACTATATATAATCAACAAAATATGAAATTTTCATATATTATATATACAGTACGAATGTTTTGCTAGTTTTCTTACATATAACGCCGTATTTGTACAACTTCCTTCTGTAAATAACAATATCTTCTATATTTTCTTTAATATTCGTTGAAAAAGTTTTGCTAGCTTTTAAAAATACAGCACGTTATTTTATTATCTCACAAAAATTATGCAAGAATTATCAGCTAATAGTTAAAATAACTACTTCCTGTACTAAAGCACCAGGAAATGTATTACATAACTACTAGATGTCGTCACATGACTTAATAAATCACATTAAGTTCAAAGTATCGTATATTGTGCTGCTATCGTTTTTTTAGAGACGTTGCAAGATTATTACGTAGGGCAATATTTATACACGCATTTCGCTGTATCATAGCTCGTCAGTAGAGCTATGTCCTTTTTACGTAGGCCTTTCCAAGTTAAAATGACACTTTCTGTAAGCTCGTGTACAAACTGCGATGACAATATAATTGTTTCCCAGAAATGCATAGCGTGTAAAATGTGTAAACGTGCTTTCCACCCATAATATGCCAAAATAAAGGATACAACGTATAAGGGCATCATAAAAAATACGGCTCCATCATTAGCAATATACACAATTGAAGAGCAAATAAACACATTAAGAGAAATTATGCTAAGAAACTAAACGAACTCATATTCTAAGCCATTAACAAAGTAAGTGTTTTGTTATCGTATCAACAGATATTTAAGAGCAGTTCACATCACAAAAATTTGAAAAAAAAAACGATGATGCAGCAAAAACAACGATATATTCCTATTCATATTCATATTAATATTAATATTTATTGCTGCACTAACAAAGTACATGTTTTACACAAGTTAATTATAGCTAATTAATAGTAAATAAGTTAATTACATATAAAAAAATTATAATAAAATGAACTTCTTAAAATTAGAATGCTATATTAAAATTAAACTCGAGATAATCCTCCCAGGAGTAGAAAGCATTATTCGATAGGAACTCCTTTGGTACACGATAGAACTTCTTGTATGGTAACTACTGAATTGTTTTTGGCAGCACATTAAAACATTTATTAGCGTATAAACGTTCCCCTGTCCGCGCTTTAGTAAGTCTTGTAGCTTTTAAATACAGTTTCGAGTGCTGTCGAGTATGATATTTGTTGATATCACTGCATGTCAAGTGCTCGTCTATGTTGAGTTTTAGGTGGGACAGGCAAGCAAGTATATATAGTGATGGGAACGTCAATATGTTCAAAACAATAAATGCTTGCTTGCAGTCGTTTGTGTAGTTAAATCCAGCGATGACTCTGGCTGCTCTTCTTTGGAGACCAAATAACCGGTGCCATAACCCATATGTTATTTTCCTCTAAAAAAGAGAATACTATGTCGTCCATAGAACATCCTTGGGCACTAAGGGTGCTAAGCTCCGTATAAGGAAAATACTGGAACAAAGCCTTGCAGCAAGTGTGTCGTCGTGCGTACTCCAAGATAGAGAAAAGTCAATATAAACTCCCAAAAGCTTTGTAGAGGCATTCTGCTGTCTTATATTCTGTAGAGAGAAAATGAGCATAGCGGATTTACTGCTATTTATTTTGAGACGCTTATTTAGGAACCAATTTAAGACTTCACTATAAGATTGATTGTGTAATGTAATAACAGATGTCAAATTAATAGCATTTTTAATTATGGTTGTGTCGTCAGCAAATAAAATGGTTTTGGCTGCTGACATCGCATAGGGTAGGTCAATAATGTATAAAATAAATAATCGTGGTCCTAATATCGTATCCTGCGATACCCCATGTTCTATAACTAAGGCTTCAGAAATAGTTCTGTTGGATAAAACTCTCTGTGTTCTTCCTGAGAGATAGGATAGCAAAAGTCGACAACTATTGGGATATATATTATAAAAATATAGTTTGCGTAATAATATTTCATGAGAAACACAGTCGAAGGCTTTAGTCAAGTCCAGAAAAGTAGAAATTGATACTGAGCCTTCCTCAAATGCATCCGTAATTAAACTTCGGCAAAATTAGATATCGCCACTCTTTCTTAAGCCATATTGTTCATTTTCTAGGATGTTCGTATCTTCCAGCTAGGTAACTAACTGGTTTAGCATAATTTTTTCGAATATTTTTCAAAATTGGGGCAGAAGTGAAATTGGACGATAGTTATGGAGATCGTTTACATCCCCTTTCTTAAAAATAGGTATAACAATGGCTTTCTTCAAGTCAGCTGGAAACACAATGTTTTTTATGCATTTGTTAAAAATTTTCGTAAGTGGATACTGTAGCACTAATTGATATCTTAATTACATCAATTCCGAGCTCATTGTGTCTTTAGAATAGCTGTTATGAAACTTCAACAGAACATCTCTCATTTCATTAATTGATATTTCTCTAAACTTGAAAAAATCGTGAATTTGTTTTGGATTATTACACATTAAGATGATAGAGTCGGTATCTGTTTTAGGCAAGGAACTAATAATTAAGTTTGCAATGCTTGCGAAGTGTGCGTTAAAACATTCACGAGGAATACTAAGATCTGCTTTTGGTTTAACTGGTCTAACTAATTTAATGACTTTCCATATGGTCTTAGGCTCAAAGTTATTATGTTTGATGTACGAATTATTGATGTCCAGCTTACTTCTTTGAATAGCGTGTCTATAAGCATTTCTGTAGTTGTTTCTAAGCAATCTTAATTCCGAATCACCTGTTTGGTTGTACATTTCTGCAATTAGCTGCAGGTTTTCTCTCATAACTTTTAATGAATTGTTAAACCATTTCACGCTGTGTCCTTGTTTATAAATTTTTTAGGTTTTAGTGGGAAACACGATTGAAAGTGGCTAAGAAAATACATAAATGCACTCACGCAATCATTGGTGTCTATTATTTCATCCAAGAAACCCTAGAATTTCTCATTTACCAAATTAAAAAAGTTACATTTACCTACAGTTGTAATACTAAGTACTAGCTATCTATCTGTTTTAATGTGTGGTGACGTATTTACTGGAATATTAAAAACAATTCCTCTATGGTCAGTTATTTCCTTTTCCACAGGGTATTATGTCATGTTATAATAATTTCAAGCAATATTGTTAATACAGTTGTTGATACGTGTAGGGAAATTTATCATTAATTTTAAGTCGTAGCTTAGTAGAGCGTTGGCTAAGCTAGCTGCGCGGTAATCAGTATTGTTAAATTTGATATTAAAGTCTCCAACTAAGAACATATGTTAACGTTTCATATTGATCGAGTATAGCACTTCGGAGAGTGCACTTAAGAAGATATTGAAATGTCCGCTGGAAGACCTGTACACAGTGACAATGGCATTATGTTGTGTTATATTACCCGCTATCTCACAATCTTTTTTGGAAGAGTAGTTATCTAAATTTAACGTCGAATAGGTTATATTATTCTTCACCATTATTAGGATACCCCCACCAGTACTGCGTTTCCGAGAAAATAAATTGCTACTTGAAATTCAGAGATACAAATTGATTTAACAACTTCGTATGTTAGCCTATGCTCACAAATACATAATATAGAAATATTCAGAGTTTTGTCAATTAATATGGCATCAATTTAATTTCTTTTGCTACGGAGGGATCGAATATTGATGTAGAGAAAATTGATAGTCGTACTATTATCATTTTTATAAACGTTGTCATTTGATAATTTTTTGGAGAAGAAGTCCCTCAAAACTTGTTACGAAGAAGAGTATTTATTACATTTTTAGTATATGTTTAACAAGTAGGTATTTCGATTTATGTTGAATACGAAAACCATCAGCGGAAACTGAGTTATGTACTTGTTATAAATCCAAAACTGAGATCATTAGAAGCATGAAGAAATTGTTTGTTAATAGACTGTATAAATTTATTAAGTACTGGTCGGTGTCTCCACAAAGGATTCTCAATGAAGTAAATATTGGTCATTTTTGTAGCTTCTGATAGATGTCGTTTTAATAAATTGATATTAAAAGTATGGCCTTTAAGAGCATCAACTGCCCCGCCACTATGAATACATGGTCAAAACACGTATAACCCTTAGTTAGTGAATGTATATTTTCCATTACCCCGGTTAGTGAAACATTTGGCTAAAAAATTGAATCAATTTTTGGTTGGTTAACGAGGCTTGCAAAGAAATGGAATTACCAACTGTCTTACAAAAAGCAAATATTGTGAAATTCGCGGAATCTCAAAGTGTCCTGCCAAAAACTATAACAAAACGTAATTAAGTGCACCGAGACTAGCACATTTTTGGATTACATCTAGTATGAAGGAGTGCCACGTCAACAAAATTCTTACTATAATTTCTCAAACTTCTTATGCGAACAACTTATTTCAAAACATTCGAAACAATTCACTTCATTTAACATATTTCTACCATTCTAACAATTAGAATACATTAAACAACCCAATATCTGGCCAGCTTGTGTATCTCTAAGTCGGTTTTTATTCCGACTGACGAAAAAAATGTCCACAAAATAAATAAGATAATTTTCCACTCTTAATTGCTTTAGAATACATACAAACATTGAAAATCTAAAGAAGGACAATATTAGATGATACAGTTTTATGAGCTAAAAGTACAATTTACGTTATAGACAAGGTTAAATATAAAACAAGAGTAGCCATTAACCAAGTAGCTATAAAAAATATTATTGAATGTACGGGTACGGATGTTTTTATAAATGAGTAGATTTATACTATTATATGGATTTATTGACCACCAAACATAGATATTAATTTATTTTTTTTGAATTTTTGATCCATTGTTGAGTACTGTTTTCAGACAAAATTGTCATAATGGGTGATTTCAACATTGATACAATGAGTAAAAGTTCAAATGCTGAAGCGTTTTTAAATTTGATAAATACATATGACTATAAAGTATCTATTTTAAAATCAACTAGAATTACTTGTATTTAAAATTAATTTTTAAATAAAGCTGTACTGAAGAGATCGAAACACGTGTTTACAGATGGTTACAAACTTGACATGTATAGATAACATAATAACCAATTCAACTACTCATGTCATAAATACTAACATATCTAATTATATGGTGCAATTGCTCGAATATAACAATACCAAACAAAAAAAATAGTGAAAATTATACGATTCGTTTACCACAAAATTAAATTTATAATATACCGGAAAATGATGTCAATATAATCTTCAATGTTTTTATTAAATTAGTTTTAAAACATTTTAATAACTGCTTTCTATTGATACTAGTACAGCCGAAAATATCTAAGTTCGTATCTTAACACGATTGAGATTGCTAACTTAAAACATCAGCTTGACATATTTTATATCTTATTTAAATATAGTAATGTAGCAAACAAAATTTATAAAATTTTAAGCTGGATTACAACCAAAATATAAAATCATCTATATATGACAATTTTGAAACCCAAATTAATACTTTAAAAAATAAAATAAAAACTACATGGAAAGATATTATAAATTTACCACCAAACAAAGTTCAATCCGACTTCTATGAAATTGTTAGTAAATTAACAAATGTTGCTTCAAATTTCAATAATTTCAACTACCTTAAATTTGATTAAAAATATACCTAACTTACTACCGCGACTCACAATTTAAATTAATAAATAATTTAGTAAATTATATATTTTTACGTAATACAAACGAATATGAAATTATAAATATAGTAAATAACCTAAAAAACACTGATAGTGTAAGAAATGATGAAATTCCAGGGACACTACTTAAGAAGGTATTCGTTTTATATCAACTCCTCTGGTGTATATTTATTAGTTACACATAAAGGGAGATGAATCAGAATATGAAAGTTATATACCAATAAGTTTGTTAAACATGTTCTCCAAAATATTTGAACAAATCATATGTAATCGTATATATAATTTTATGATCAAATTTAATGTACTTAATGGCAATCGACACGGATTTATGAAAGGACGTAGTATCGATACTGTCTTATATAATTATATTAAAAACATTACAGATGCCTTGGAAGGAGGAAACATCTCATGTGGACTATTTCTAGACCTTTTCAAGGCATTGATGATCACAAAATATTGCTTACCAATTTATACAACTGCGGCATAAAAGACAAAACCTGTGAGTGTAGGTTTATATAAACCAATTTTTAATTTTATTCAATAATCGAAATCACTTGTTAATTACGCTGACGACACTAATTTATTGATAAATTCTACAAATTCTTGAATCTTCTCGGCGTTAACTTCGTAGTACATTCTCAATTTTTTTTTTTAATAAAGGAAACATAACTTTTTTATACCACTTTTTTGATAATGATTACCGTGTAATCGAAAATAGTCGCAAAAAGTGAAATAAAAGTGGTATAAAAAAGTTATGTTTTCTTTATTTTAAAAAAATTCTACAAATATTTTAAACATTAAAATCGAATATTGAATAATATTTGCACGAATCCAAGCATGACTAGTCTCAAAAAAATTACTTTTGAATTTAAATAAAACTAAATGCATTATCTTCAAAATTGCACAATCAAGATTTGAAACACGTGCACTGATCTAAATGATAATAATATTGCAACCAAAAATAATGGGATATGTTTAGAACTTGTTTTGGATGACGTTTTAAATTGCATAAGTCATAATGACTATTTGTCATAAAAATTAGAAAGAACATTATATAGCTAGTAAAAAATGTTTTTTTGTTTTACTTTTAGTCACTGCAAAAATTTATAATCAAATTTTGGGGTCAGTCAATTTATGTCAATAGAATATTTTTACTCCAAAAAATGCACTAAGAATTATATTAAATTTATATTTTAATCAATATTGCCATGGCAAATTATAAGAAATTTAAATATTAATTTAAGAACCTTAGTAAGTTAATATATTTATACTTATTTTTAATTTTAAACATACTAATAAATTAATCCTGTAGACTAAAAACAGTACCCACAATACAAGATCAAATATTTAAAATATATCCCATCACAAACTAAATAATACAGAATATTCTCATTTTTAAATGAACTTTTTTAAAATTATTTACCAAATAATATTAAAAGTTTAAATAATTTTAAACAATTTACAATTATATTTTAATATGCGAACCTCACAACATAGACGATTCATACAGTTTTGTAATATTATTGTACATTATTGTAGTAATCTTCCGAAATATTCTTCTATTATTATTTTTATCATTATTATTATTATTATAACTACTTATACTTTTCACTTGATTTAAGGTAAAAACCAAGTGAACCTTGATGACGACAAACACACAACGCTCTGCAATGCTTATTATATTTTTAATTAAAGCTTGAGGTTACTATTTTGTGATTATATAATATTATATATATATATATATATATTTATATATACATATATATATATATATAATATATATATATATATATATATATATATATATATAATATATATATATATAACATCTTTATTTATAGACCTTTTTTACATTTAACAATATACAAATTAAATAATATACTACGTATAATAGGTTTAAGCCTAATAAAATGGCTATCGACCATAGGTCTTTCAGCCTGTTTTATATAATATAAAATGTATAAAAAATATCTAATTAAACGGTCAATTTGTCGGTCAGAGTCAAGAGCTGTCATTGTTCGTCAGTATCTTCAGAAGGGTCTTTGTTTAGTGATGTTATGAAATGATGTTATTGTTCGTTGGTATCGTCAGAAGGGTCATTGTGTAGCGATGTTATGAATTGATGAATCGTATTAGTGGGGAATTTAATTTTTGGGGTTATGTTAAGGTTTCGAGAGATACATAGGGGGTTAATTAGGTCTAGGATATGGGAATTGGAGGCGAATTTGTGTGATAACTCAAGTAATCGTTCTTTTATGGGAGTAATAGTAGTTTTTTGGTAAAGGAGTGTATTGGACGGGTAATGAAGTGGATTAAGGGGATGCCTTATTTTCGTGAGTGTATGGATTAAAAAGGTAAATCTAGGATCGAGGGTAATGTCAAGGTATTTGCAGGTGCTACGTGGGAAAATAATTTCATTATTTACGTGGATTCTGAAAGGAGAAGTGTTGTGTCGATGAAATGGGATTAGGAATTGTGATTTGTGAGGGTTAATTGAAATTCTCCATTTTGCGAACCATAGTTCAATGCGATCAATTAATTCTTGAAGTGAGCTGAGGGCTTTAGGTAAAGTGGGACCGTGTGTTATAAGGGCTGTGTCGTCGGCGTACAGGAGAACGTAAGAGGATTTGTTCAAGAATTGTGGATTGGAATTATATATATCGTGTACATATATATTATAAAGGAGAGGAGAAAGTGGGGAACCTTGGGGTATGCCTTGTTGAGGAGCGAATGAAGTGGAGAGAGTATTACGAATTTTAGATTATATTATTATAATGGGTTGGCTGGCATAAAATAAGTAATCACTAAACAGTTGGAAAATTAGGAAATTTATAACTATGATTTTAATTTTAGTTATCATCATATTTTTAATTATGAAATGTCTATAAACTACTTGTACTTGTCTAAAGTCAAATTATTTGATTTGATTATTTCATAATGACTCATTCTTGGAATTTTATTACAATAATTGTATCCATTTTTATTTAATAATGACATTACTTCACATTGCATATAATTATTCTGTATTATAAATATGTATATATTTAGTCTACTGTTACTAATGCTGAGATTAAATTATATCTTCATGATTTTATGAACGGTAAATAGTATATATCACAGTCGATCACGTTTAGTTTTATTGGAAATAGGCCCAACTTCATAAAAACTTAAACTTAAATACTGGATTAATAAGGCTGTTATTGAAACTGTATATAACTTAACAAAATGCTGACACAGTATATGATTATATACTTTGTCTGTATTTTATTAAATTTAAAAAAAATGAAGCATTATTCACCTGTTAAACCCTTTGCACTCGTATGTCCCCGTACGGGGGACATCACTCGTTTTACCGTTGCGCTAGTATGTCCCCTTACAGGGGACATCGAATCTCTACGCTCTTATATCGCCAAATCGGCACTAAATACTTAATATTTTATCTTTTGTAAGTTTATATGTGTCATCAAGTGGATAAATTAGCGGCGGGGGGTTTTATTCTGGTCTATATAAGCAAAATATTATGGTCGCTCGAGTTTATATAAAGTAAATAAATTCAATAAAATGAATTCGTTATTGATCATCCGGATATGTTTTATTTTATTCACTTTTTCAAATACTTATAGACGTCCAGTTTTAAATTACAAATTTAGTTTAGTATCATAACGAACACCACCCGAGACAATTTTGTGTTATAGTTATATAGTACTATTACAACGAAGGCTGTAGGGAAGAAGCTGCAGAAAATGATACTAGTGGTAGTGACATTATAGTTACCAAAAGAAATCGGGCATTACCTTTGCCCAGTACAAGCAGCAAATTCCTCTAACTCTGGATCTGGATCTAAATTTGTACGATGGGAAGACACAGAGTTCCGCTGTACGTAGATTCCAGTGGACCCCTTGTACGTCTTCCCATCTGAGTCCTCATTCCTTGCTACGGTCTAGCAAACCCAAGGAATTGGCAAACGCCAGGATAGCAGCAAGAGGTACTCTTAGGATGCCTGATGACTGTAGATATCCCTTTCCCAGTGTGGATTCATGTAAGTTTGATAGAACCGGACAGTCCAGAAGCACATGCTCGGCGGTCTCCTCTTCCGCTTCGCACCCTCTGCAGGTGCGAAGCCCTATAAACTTCCGTAGGTTTTCTCTAGACAGTTGCATACAGTATCTGGCTCTTAGATTTTGTGGTGTTTACCTCCTCCGTTGCCTAGAAGCCATTTTTTATTTACTCGTAGCCTTATAACAGCTAGGTAGCTTGAAATCCTTGATTTTCCTCCTTCTTGTGACCAGTACCAGTTCAGTTTTTGTTGGATTTACAAATAGTCCTTAGTCTATGCATAGAAGCCTTGCCTATTCAGTGATTCAAGTAGTCCGTCGACGACTAAGTTCCATAGTAAAGAGGAGAGCACTCCCCTCTGTGTACAACCTTTTGCGACCCTACGTACAAGTCGCGTGTCACCTATTATAATATTGGCTGTTCTCCATTGCACCATATTAGTGATCCACTGGCTCCCTGTCAACTGTACAAAACCCATTGACTTTTTAAAACTTTTTTTGTGGATGAATTGATGGAAAAAAGAAGAGACGAATAATTATGCTCGCAATAAAATTAAACAAAAAAGCTTATCAAACGATTTATCTGAGTGGTCCTTACAGTGGCAGAATTTGAGGCCTTTTTAGAAGTTATTCTAAATATGGATACAATAACGGTTAGTTATCTGCAGGAATATTGGTCCCAAAACTTCAGTCCCAAAACTCCTTTCTTGAGTGCCATATTTAGAAGAGACTGATTCATGCAAATCTTTTGGATGCTTCATTTGCATGAAACAGATCCAAACGATCAAAGTCTTTGGAGATGAGTGCAAAAGGTCATTATTTAGATTTTTTGAGAAAAAGTTGAAGGAAAATTTTGTTCCGTCAAGGGAAATTTCAGTGGATGAGTCTGTAGTTGGATTCAAAGTTTTTTGACTTATTATCCAAATAAGTGTGGAATTGGGATATATGTATTGGCAGATTCTAATACTGGATACATATATATCCAATTTTGCCTTATTACAAAAGCTTGACATCAGAAAATTTAGTTTTGACCTTCCTAAGACTTCACGAATTGCCAAATTAACCTGCAACTCGTACCTAAATCTATAAAAAATCGCAATTTTCCGAGGATAAAACATTTATGAATTATTGGCCTGGAAAGATGAAGGGGTCGTCACTGAAGTTAGTAGTTGGGATGATTCGGGTACTAAGCCAATAAACAGAAAAATACTTGGAGGAAATTTGCAGGAAGTGAACAAACCCACGGTTGTTATTAACTACAACAAATATATGGAGGGTGTTGATACAGTTGACTCGTATTCTGCATCATATTGCTTTTTGCGAAAATCGTTCAAATGGTCGCGGAAATATTTTTTTTTTTTAGGACTTGAGTCATGCATTTGCGCTGCATATTTGTTACACAAAATCTACCAACGTCGACAAAAAAAGGGCCCCATGATATACCTAAAATTTATCAGGCAATTGGTTGATGAATCCAAACTTCGTAGTAGACCATCATCAACTGATAAGAATGATCGGTTAAACGGCAAATTGCACGTATTTCACTAGTTATATGTGCAGTACCTGTACTCGAAAGTCTGGACTACATTTCAGGGTCTGTTTCGAGCGTTGTCGCACTCTGCAAAATTATAAAATGTAGTTGTTTCTTTATGTTGTGCTTTTTATTTTGTTTCTTGTTTTTATTGTCTTTTAGTTAGTTTTGTTACAGTTACTTACTTCTTACTAGTTATAGAAAACAGAAATTCTTTGGTTAACCTTTGATGATATAACTAAAACATTTCTGTTCAGAGTATTGTTATGGTGCCGGCATTACGTTCCGCCCCTAAATATTGTTTATATAATTACATTTCCTAGATTTTTAATGTGGTGTAGTGTACTGTAGTTAAGTATTCTTAGTAGTTTCAATAACTTATTTTTACACGTTAAAAAATAAAATATTATGTCACCACATCCCCATCCTAGGTCAAGGGATGTATTTAGGGGTTATATTTTAAAATTTATTATTTAAGGATGGTGAACCTTCTAGTTAAATATGAACACATTTTCATCAAAAAAATTCATCTTGATCGAACGTGAAAAAAAAATTCCGAGTTACTGGCTAACTGCCTAAAGAATAATTACGAGTGCAAAGACTTGATTAATTGTTTACCGACTTAATTAAAATCATTACTACTTAATTTTTACAGTATTTCAGTTAAATAATAGTTAAAAATATGAAACAAGACATACAGTTTGCTTCATCTAATAAACTATACAATTTATTAATTTCAAGCTTCGTGTTATATATTAAAAATTCAAATTAAAACACTATTTCTTAATAACTTCAATATTGTGATTACGACTGTGATACGATGGAACAAAATACTTGTATTTAAATAAATGAATCTTAGAGACGTGTGTGACCGAATCGCATTGCCTAGGTCAAACAAACAAAAAATGAATCATAACTACAAATTTTCCAAAATAAAAGAAATTCTACATAAAACACTTTATAACTTTGTTTGTATATTTACTAATATAGTGGTAAAAAAAATTATCAAAATTCTGTCGTAGTATTAAATAGATTTTAGAACAAAAACAGAATTGGGAATTATTACAAAAGTACATTTTAGATTATTACGGGCAACATAATTACTCGAGCATTAGTCCTTTGTTGAACATTTAACGAGGACGTTCATTTGTATGGCAATTAAATTAACAACGAATTTAATTGCCTATTATGGGAATCCATGCGTAAAGTATTACCGTAAAAGAATGAAATTGGTGGTAATTAAATAAGAGCAACGGGAACATAATTATTAAACCCGTAGGGCTGGAAATAAAACGGAAGTAAAGCTCGAATTTAAAGGTAATTAATTTATTAAACAAATATTTGATTACATGCTTAATACAAAGTAAACAAGTATACGGCCTAAGTATTTCCTTCCTGTTTACTGCCTCTCAAATATCAACTTTTACGTACATTTATGTTATAAAAATATTCTCTTCATTCTGTTCTTAAATTTTACACAATATAAGAAAATAAAATATAAACACACTCCGGTGGTGGCGCATTCGGTTATTGTCATGCAGCAACGTTGGTTCGGGTCAGTAGTTGGATAGTTGACCGGTACCATTCGCCATTGGGATTCAAATAATGGTGCTTTAGAGTGACGGGGGCGATCCTTTAAATTAACAAGCTCATTTACAGACACACAAATATACAAATCACACGGCGGAAGGATCACGTGGTCGATAGCCAAACATTACTATTACTACTAAAACATAAACTTATAACAAAAGCGGGGTTAAATTCCTTTCTAAACTTATAGGCAACACTTTACTTCAAATTAAAATTAAAATATAATTAAATACAAGTAATGTATATACAATAACCTTTATTTGGACAAAATACAATACATATTGACAATAAAAATGAGTACAAATAGATGGTGTTAGTCCATCTGCCCTGTCTTGAATTTAATAGAGAGAAAAAAACTATTTTCGCTAGCTAGCTGAACTGTCTTGCTGATTCTGAATTCATGAATTATGAGGGGAGCAAGTTGATTTTATTGATTAATAGGAGATTGTAGGGACTTTTTGAAAATTTTAAACAGGGGCTTTATATACGTTGTGAAATGGAGCGGAATTGGGTGGTTTCATATGAAAGCTCATTTTAAGGGTTTTGGAGTGGGTTGGCAGGGTGTTAAAACTATTATATGAATTAAAAATACTATTTCCGTTTGCAGAGTTTAATAATGTTAAAGTGGGAAACAAACCGGAACTTTGTTTACGCACAGTAATTATGTATCAAACAAGAGGCCTTAACATTCACAATTGCCATTAAGCCGGCGTTAATGCACAAAGAGAAAGAAAAGGGCTGTGATTAAATATGAGTATTTCGTTTAAATTCCATCGTGTGCCTTCTTGGCGCAGTTTATCATCTTCTCGAAAATGAATAATTAAAATGCGAGACGCTAATGGAGAGCGGATGCTCGGCTGATGTGGTGCCGTTATGGTGGTAATTTGTATGCTCGCCATGGTCGGGGAGTGAAAGTCTTATGGAAATTTTGGCCCAGTTGTATTCGTAATTAATTAACGT
The DNA here is from genome assembly GCA_963969525.1 of Ontholestes murinus. Lineage (NCBI taxonomy): Eukaryota > Metazoa > Arthropoda > Insecta > Coleoptera > Staphylinidae > Ontholestes > Ontholestes murinus. Next base: position 82,350,337 of record OZ018387.1, read on the forward strand.
TTGCATTTTTGCGAGATTAATTACGGTGATGTATCTTGCGCTGGTAGAAAGTGTGTTAAATTTAACCAATATATATCTTCGCCCGGCGCCTTCACCATAATTTATACGTGTAATTTGTTTTTGAGGGAAAAATGCGTTTCTTGCAAATAATATCTGATTTTAATATTTGCTATTTTATCACTATCAAGACAATTTTAATATTGTAATAAAAAGTACAGACACATTTTGTTGAAATATGAAACATGTCAATTAAACCATTTTAATTTGTCATGTTTCTTTAATGCTATTAATTTATACTTCTTAAATATTTTTTAAATAATTATTTAGGAAAAGAGCATTTGAACATTGAATAATATACTTAATAACAATATACTTATATATTATGTAATTTGTAAGATACTAACAAAAAAATTAAATTAAGTAATGTAAAACATATTTCAGATTTATAAACGTTTTATAACTAAATTTGTGATAAATATTATTAATACTAATAAGATAGATTCTGAATAGAAAACCTAGTTGCAGAAGTATTTTATCAACAGTATATAATATGGGCCAGCTATTTATTATATCCTTGTAATTTATTGTATGGCAAATGATTAGAATATTATTTTTCTTAAGTCTTCTTTTAAGAAGAAAAAAATTAAAATATAGGCCCAAATAATTATTTAGTTTTATTTTTATATTTGTACCTTTCATAAAACATATATCCATATAAGAAAAGAACATTTCAATTTTATTTTTTTTAATAGGTATCAACTGCTAAAAATTCCTAATGACACTAAGCTTTATATGTTCAGTATTCATTAGTTTTCAAAACTGTATTATTAATAACCTTTCTGTTCCGAATCGACTGAACCTTACACATACATTATAATTCAAAGTTTTGAATTACTCTTATGATTAGGCAACATATGACTATTTAGGTGCCATCTATTGTCTAATCATTGCACTAGATTCCTCTTTGAGCAGACAACCACCCACAAATCAAGGGGACAGTCGACAGCGACAATTATAATAATAATAATATTAACACTGAACGATAATTAACTGCAATGATTGTTATTTCATTATGTACAAGAAATAAATGACGTGAGAACTATACACCTTATCTCTATTTTATAAAATGCATTTTTATTGAGAGTATAAATACCTATTCTGAACTGACTTATGTTTATGTTTATTTTCTTACAATAACTACAATGTTTGTGATCCAAAATATATATTTCCATTAACTATTTTTACTAGATCCTAAAATTGAACTAGAAATCAGAAATGCTCAAAAATCTGTAAAATATTTAAAATCTAATAATACAATCACATGAAAATAAATATTTCCTATGGGGCGTGTTCAAATAAAACTTATACTTTACTTTTAAGAAAATATTATATTAGAAAACATTTTGTTATTACTTTTTAACAATTATATAACTATTCGGTGGTTAACAATTAAATGCCCATGCAATGTACTTAAATATGTCACTTACTAAATTGTAGATAATTAAGATAAATATACAAATACAACAACTATAACAAAATTCATTTATTATACACATAATATATGACTTTTGCATTAAGTAAAAGATAATTATAAAAATTACTATTACTGACATTGATATTGTTATTCCTGCTGGCGTATTTGGTTATTACTAACTGATTTCCCAAAAACCTGTTAATCGGCTTTAAAGTTGCAATTGGAAACATTATTAATGCTGTTATGTGTATAGCAGGGCATATGTCAAATTAGATTTTTTAAATGTGTCACGTTAATGAAGTGTAAATACTCTGATAAAGTAGTATATTTAATAAATAATCTAAATGTTCGACATATTAGACAATTACTAGTATTTTATTCTAATGACTCGATTTTATATTTGCCGATGCGAATAAAAAGACTAACGTGTCATAAAATTGACAACTGTATCCGGCTCCTCCACCAATTTGCAAATTTGTATTATTGGCGTTATTACTATTATTTCTAAGTTTTAAGTAGTTCACCAAAAACTCTAATAATAGCTGATATTTAAAAGTACAATTTGAAACACTAATAATGCTTATTTATAACAACTAATGTAGCATTCGAATTTAGGATCTTACCGTTCGCACAATATGATTTTTTTTTTATTAATTATTAATACAATTTAAAAAATATCTATTCCGTAATTTTATCATACTATAGTAACTCATTATAAGCAGTAATTATTTAACCGTAAATATATTAAATGAAATATAATTTATGTCTCTTAGTTTTTCCAATTTTGGCGCGTTTGTCTGCTGTACTCCTCATATTATCATTTTTGTTGAAAGATGCGTTAGCGCCCTGTAGATAAACATAGTCATAAGTATAAATATTTTCTCACTTCAATAATTCACAATTTAAGGCTAGATATTCTTAATGGCTATAATACTACCCTCTGTTTCAATCTCATTAAGGCTGTAGGGCAACAAGGGATATTTTCCAAGACACTTTGCTTGCTAACCATTTAATTGGTCCTCGGTGTGCAGTAATCTGCTGTTAGGAGGTTTAAAAATATATCTGTATCAACAACTAAATTGCGTAATACAACTTTAAATTTGTTTTTATTGTAGCTTTTAATGCCAGTTGGCAATATGTACCTATATTATGCACTTAGCAACTAGGGCTTGGTTCCTTCTATACCATAACAGTTGATCATGATGACTAGTAGGATATGAGTGAGTACTGTTTACATTTGAGACCTTTTTCCTGTTGTAATGGATATGAACACATGTTCTAAATATAAACAATGCGTGTACTATCATGATGCCCAATGATTTAAAGTGGATTCTACATGATTCGGATTTCCGTAATTTGCAAATAATTCGGACAGTCTTTTTCTGCAGTATGAAAATACGAATTGTTGCACTCCAATTACCTCATAGTTTTAGGCCATATAAAACATGTTGCCAATTAACGCATGGTAGGTTTTCAAGCATGTTACCTTCGAAATTAGTCTAACAAGTCTTCTCAAAATAAAGAGAGACTTTGAAATGTTGTTTCGTAGCTCACTTACATGGTCACATCCTCTTAATTTGTTGTCGAGCCGAATACTTAATACATTAATATTATGCACTAAAGTATCCTGTGTTTCAGATTAAAGATTATTCTCTGCGTTTTGCTTTCATTCAATTGTAGATTATGAACATTAATCCATGTTGATTCTTTTTTTTTTCGGCTACTGAAGTCATTTTTCTGATGAGCAAATAAGATGCCGGTTTGCTGGTTTCATGAAGTAAGGTAGATCATTTATGTAGATATTGAATAATGCTGAATCATGTATCGAGTATTATGGAAAACCAAGATGTAAATTCAGGCAACTCTATTAAATATTACCAATGGACACACATTATTCTGTACCTTCCATGTACGACCTAAAAAACTGTATATTTATTTATTTATTTATTTCATACCATACATCGTTGGCGCCGTATTTAAACCGGATTAAACATTAATTTATTTTGTTTGAGGCGAATGTGCGCGTCAATAATAAAAATAATTTTATCATATACTAAAAACTTATACCTTACACATTACTTCTAATTTACACATTAAAACTTACATTAATATTAGATAAATAGACAGATAGATAGATATTTATTATTACTTTTGTTAACAAATGAGTGTACACGTCAATATAATAATTATATAGTTACAATAAATTTAAAATAAAATATTACACAAGTAGCTTTTTAAAATCATCATTTAAGAATTCATTGACAGAATAAAATGCTTTCTTACTTAAAAATATGTTTATTACTTTTCTTAAATTTCTTTATTGGCAAGGCTTGTATATCCTTTGGTATCTAGGCAAATTTGCATTTAAATGTTTAATTGTGGAGGCGTTTACTTTGTACCACAAAGTAAATGCCTTGAATATACTGGAGAAAGAAACAGGATTACTTTATTTTACCATGTGGTAAAAGATTGTGATCCGGTTTTCTTTCTCCATTAAATTTTCATTTCTTGTGAAATGTGTATGTTTAGCAGAATTTTTTTCATAAAAATCCGAATTTACTTTAAGTAACATCAAAATTCTGAAAATATTCTTTGCAGGATGTTTAAAATTCCAAATTAAATATTAACCTGAGTATTCGTTTCTGTGAAATAAAGATCATAGAGGACTGTTCAGAATTTGTCCAAAGTACAACACTATAAGACAGGCGTGCCTAAAGTGCTTTTTAGTTTCAAAATTGCGTAATAACCAATCCAATTGAGCTTCTTATCAAGATGGATACCAAGGAATAGGATAGTATTTGAAAAATTAAATGAATTATTGCTAGCTACATTCAGGGTTCCTTTAAGATTTTGAAAATGAATTAATACTGTTTTGTTTTCATTTAATATCATATTATTTGCATCACACCAAGTTTTAATATCTTGATAGAATGCAGACTATATAGCAATTAAGGTATCATCTGCATACATCACTTTGACACCTTCACTGATGCTTTGCGGTAAATCATTTGTAAATAAAATTAATTAAAATCCTATAGTTTGTTCTAGAAAATTAAATAATAATTTAAAAATACGAAAACATTTCGTGAATCTACAACAACTCTGGCAAAAACTTGACACTGAATTCAATATCTGTCGAGGTTTTAACCAGAAAAGTAGTTGTTTCAAAATTAATTTCTTTTGTAGTCTTAGTAGGACGAATTGTTGTAGATTTACGAAATGTTTTCGTATTTTTAAATTATTATTTGTAAATAAAATAAAAATTAACGGCCCTAAAATTGACCCCTGCGGCACTATTATTCATATTCTGGTGTAAAGTTTTTGTTATCTCGGACCACAATTTTACGATTGTATAAATACGACATTACAAAGTCCCTAAATCCAACTGCATAAAATTTACTTTTTACAAATGAGGTTTGCAAACAATCAAAGCAATGGACATATCAAAAAATAATCCACAAACAAAATTTCCGTCATGAAGCTGTTTATTTATAAACCCTAAAAAGTCGTGTGCAGCTGTTTCAGTAGAACGCCCCGAACAGTAGCCGTGTTGTGATTTCGTAATGACATTTAACTTCTCTTCAGGAAAGTAATCATTCTTTCGGCAATAATGTTTTCAAATATTTTACTCATCACATTTCTTAGGACAAGGCACAATTGTTGAAATTTTTAGCACATCAGGAAAAATTGCTTTATCTACACACTCTTTTAGTAAGTAAACAAGCTGATCTACTACTGTATCAGCAATAGCTTTGACAATTCGCGATGTTATGCCATCAGGACCACAACTGCTTTTGTTTTTTAGTGAATTTATGGCTTTCAAAACTTCCGAACGATCTATGTGCAACTACTTGAAAAATTCTTACCAAAATGTACATTCAATTTTGTGTTTACCTTGTTTATAAAATGTGATGTAAATTTATTAGCCATATCTTTTAAGTCGTTTACGTTGTCGTTATTTTTTAAATTTACTTGAATTTTATTATCAATACCAAGATTCTTTTTTACTAAATTCCATACGGTTTTAGGTATATTTGTAGACTTATCAATTATGTTTTTATAATATTTTTGTTTAGTATTATAAATCAAGGATTTATATTCCCTTTTCTTTTGGTTGTATAAAATATTTAGATCTTTATTACCGTTCAGATGTCTTGATAGCCAAAACAAGTCGTTTAGTTCCTTGTCCAATGACACAATAGTTGCTACTATGCTTATTGGATCGTTTTTTTTAACCGAAGGGCAAACTATGTTTATAGCCTACTGAATATTATTAATAAATTCATTAAATATGCCATTAATATCGCCTCTATTTAATAACTCCGATATACAATTATTAATACTCAAGTATACCCTTAAGTTTTCTAACGATTTATCTGAAAATTGTTTGTACCATATGTATTCGGTATTATTTGTGTGTTGTAATTTATAGAACCTACAAGCGCTAAATGATCGCCCACATTTGCTTGTATTATTTCTGTATTGCATACAGTATCTGAACTGACTAATAAATAATCCAGTTTAGAAACTGACATTTTATTATTTTTATTTACATGAATTCTTGTTGGATCATCTGACATTAATTTCTATTGAAAGCAAGTTATTATATCACATAACGATTGTTTGTTTGCGGAATCAACTAAAAAATGTATGTTTAAATCACCACAGACAATAATGTTACTGCCCAATGAGTTACATATATTTAAAACATCTGTTAAAACCTTAAAGAAAACATCCATTTTACCTTCTGGTCGTCTATATATGCTTAAGATACAATATTTACAATAATTAGACTCTAACAAAATACCACAACATTCAATATCCATTTCCTGGGCCATGGCTGAAAATTAGATTTATGCAATTATGCAACTAAAGAAACACGTACATTAGACACATCGACGCTACATTTATGAATATAAAATTTTATAGAATTTGACATATGGAATTATATATATATATATATATATATATATATATATATATATACACGTTGTCCCCTGAAATTTTGAATACGGGCATTTAAATGTATTACTCGTTACTTAGTCACCACGCTCGTGACGTATTTTAATGGACTGACCAACGGGAAATAATCAGCAATTTCTAAATTTGTAATAAAATTCGCAATTAAAATGAAACATATTTACTCAATTCTAACGTAACGAATAACAAATCTCTAGAACGTTCATCTTATTAAATGTTCGAAAACATTTCTTTATTGAGCTAAACAATATCCCAGACAATCATAAAATTCCTGTGAACATTTTGAAGCTATGTAAGTCAAATTAACATGCATATTGCAGCAACAACCATGGCAACCAATAATAATAATCGAGATACAATACACATTACATTACTCATATTCAAAATTTCAGGGGACAACGTGTATATATATATATATATATATATATATATATATATAAACAGTTTATAATTTTAGGAATAGTGGGTCTAAGATATATTATTTTAAGAAACAGTAAATTACAGGTTCGAAATTTTATATAAACATTTTTGTACAAGATAATGTAAAGATTCATTTTGAATGTTTTGATGTTATTAATTTGTCTTATTTCATCAGGCAATTTATTGTAAAGGAGTATACCACTATAGCGAACAGTATTTTCGTACATTTATATATGTAGATACTTGGTACAGTAAGAATATTATTTTTGTACAAATACATTTCTACATATTTCCGTTCTTTTAATATTAAAAATTAATCGCAGTATACGTTTTTGACTGGATAATTCACGGATTATGTTTGATTTTTCCCACACTAGTATATTATATGTTATGTGGAAATATGTGATTGCATAATATATATTTAATAGTATTTTTGGGCCAAATTTAGGTTTAAGTTTTAATGTGGCATATTAGGCATTATTTAGTTTTAAAAGAAAATAATAAAACAGGCCCGCAACGCACATTCCCGAATCCATCTTCATACCGATTTGTTATATGAGTTCTACACCTATATTTTCTGTTGAATGGTTTACTTGAAAGACCTGCTGAGCTCCGTTTAGCAATTAAAAGGCATCTATGTATTTATTTAATTTAAGTACCAATATCTTTTCAAATATCTTTGAGAATATGCTGAGAAGCGATGTAGGGCGATAATTATTTAAGACCTCTTCTGATCTTTTCTTGTATATTGGTATCATTTTTGCATTTTTTAGTGATGATGGGAAGATGTCAGTTGCAAATACCAAATTTATAAGATAATGTAAAGGTTCGATAATCTCTATCGTAGATTAGATTAGATTTTGTCTTTTTCTGGACTGAAATTTTCTAATATATAGGTATTATAATAATTAATTCCTTGGTTTGTTTCACAAATATTTTTTTATTTAATAAAAAAATAAACAAATTAAATTAAATATTAAATAAAAAAATATTTGTGAAACAAACCAAGTGACTTTTATTATAAAACCTACATATTAACATAATGTTTCACCAAGTAATTAATGAGAAACAAGTATATGACATTTTTTAATTGCATTATGACATCATATACTTTAGTTTCCGAAGTTGGTGTATGAAATATTGATTGTACTTTTGGTTATATGGTAGTGCATTCGTTAGAGACATTGCCATCAAAGTGGCTATACACCATTTTGTCGATAATGGTGGCAACATGTTCTGCAAATATATGTTCAACTTTATTACTTGTATTGTTTTTTTTTTGGATTTTTGATATTTGCGGTCTTCTTTTCCATTTTCGTTTGGCCCTGTAACTCCTTTTTAATCAAATTCCATACATTTTTAGATTTAGTATCTGCATTAGCTGTTATATTGTTATAGTACTTTCTCTTTGTATCTTGTACGAGGTTCTTGTGATTTTTTGTCATTTTTATATTTCAGCTTCATATCTACAGATTCTTGAATTTTGGAGGAGTTCACTTCGTAGTACATTTTCAATGAATAACAGAAAAATCACTTCAGTTATCCAATTGCAATTTCGTTTCTTATAGGTTTGCGTCTTTCTTGGACATGAGACATGAAAGTAATAAAGAAATTCATCATAAAATAGATCAAATGCTGTATCCATATTTTCTGTTTTAATAAATTCCCAATTTGTTGTTTTTAAGTAGTGTTTTAATTCGCTTATGTTACTCTCTCCCGTATATCTATGGGTTACAGTTTTTATTGGTTTATTATTATTACTACGTTTTATGTCGTGAAATGATGCATTGAATATCTGAGCATGATGATCTGATAGGTGTAGGTTGTCATTGAAATATGACCAATTTTCGCTGGAAATTGTAAGAACCATAAAATATATTTGCTTTTTTGAGACACCTCTTTCAGAAATCCCATTTGGTTCGCTTTATTTATTAATTTGTATGATGTGAATGTGTCTGTTTTTTCTTTCTGGTTGTATTTTCCATGTTATTTAGGTAAAATCCCCCTATAGTGTGTATGAGTGGGTTTTATTTATAATTACCATTATTTCATTTAGACATTTAAAAAATGTATTAATATTACCTAACGGTGGTCGGTATATGCAGATAACAGAAATGTTTACTTTATTTATATAAGTTAACTTTTGGATTTGCACGATTGAATTTTAAAAAAGGATTTATTTCTTGATTAATTATATTTTACATTAAAACTCTAACAAATTACATCTTACTACTTCTAATAAATAATAATCGTGCTACATGCTTCTAATACTCTTAATATAATAATGGTAATGAATGAGGCGATGAGTCCTATTTATAATATAATAAATGCTAAGCTAATTGGAATGACATCCGGTGCATGATGCAATCTTTATTGCGCATTAATTAAATGATAAGTTAGTTATGCATATGAGATGAATAATATTAATTGTTTGATAATGAAAAATAACAATGAAATGTCTATTGTGGCCGCAAGGTTACTCCTCTCCCCCTAGATTCGACACACACGGGGAGGCGAATTATTGTCTTCTGAAATGGTCACTGCCCTTTTTCTTTTCAGGTATTTTAACACTAGGGCCACTATACATAATAAAATTAGGAGGTACACAAATAATGTCCATAAACTAGGTTGAAGGGATATTACATTGTCTTCGAGGGGCACCTGGGAATATATTGGGACATCTTCTAATTTGAGTCTTTTGAAATTAATTGTAAAATTGTTTAGTTTTTGGGGTTTCAGTTTGGGGTTCACGGCACTCACTATCACAGGTGTTCCATAGAATTCTTCGGTTTTTGGAATCTTATGGTTCCTATAGTAGAGGTTGCACCCTTGAGGTTGGATAATGAAGACTCCTTGAAGGTCCTGGTTTTCTTCCTTTTCTGGGCATGTTGTTCGTATCCTTTCCTTAGATACGAAGACAGCGAGGAACTGATCGGTGTACGGAATTTTCTCTAAATGGTTTTTCTCAATCTCTAATTTAGTAAATTTACAGTCATTTGTATTTCCATTATTAAGTACTTAATTTTCACAGACTGCTTTATAATTTATTACCAAATTGTCTTGGCATTGATATTGTTTTTCAGTTTTTAAGCACATATCTCTGAGAGGCCAAATTTTTGAATCAATTCTTGATTTTAATAGTAGTTTGACATTTGGAATTACAGTTACATATTTCGACTCGAATTTTAAGGGTATTGGATACATTTTATAAAGGTCAAAAGAATGTTCATAGTTAATTGGTAGAGATAGGAAATAGTAAAATTCAGACTCTTTAATTTTGCAATTTACAGATATTATAGATTCAAAGTCCAAAATATTTTCTATTTTTGTTTCGAACGGTAATTTCTCATTATAATGAATTGAAATTCTCTTTAGTTCCTCAAGTAATTCTTGGGGACTAATTATGTCGGGACTAAGAGTTCTCAGTTTGCAGAACGTTAATGAGTTGATAATTTTATCTAAAATATTTTCAACAATGCCAAAAAGTAATATGAGTTGATTATACAAATCTTTTACGACCAGAACATGTTGGTGATCAATTTCTTCTTTGTAAATTGAATGAAGTTGCATTATTCGAACTCTAAGGAGATTTTGATTGTGTGCGATATTTTTGACTGTATTATTAAAATTTTGAATAACTGTAATATTCGTACTATATCCAAATTTTAATTGATTTTGTAGATTTTGTTCATTAGTAATTAAATATTTTAAAATTTTATCTATTCTTTTTTCGTCGTGCGAATCCATGTTTCCGCTTATTGTCTTAATTATAGTACCTAAACCGTCGATCAGACCTCTTTTTGTGCGTTTTATTTTGGCACCCAATTCTATAGTTTTAATTTTATTTGTTACTAGTTAACTTTTGGATTTGCACGATTTAATTTTTAAAAAGGATTTATTTTTTGATTAATTATATTTTACATTAAAACTCTAACAAATTACATCTTACTACTTCTAATAAATAATAATCGTGCTACATGCTTCTAATACTCTTAATATAATAATGGTAATAAATGAGGCGATGAGTCCTATTTATAATATAATAAATGCTAAGCTAATCGGAATGACATCCGGTGCATGATGCAATCTTTATTGCGCATTAATTAAATGATAAGTTAGTTATGTATATGAGATAAATAATATTAATTGTTTGATAATGCAAAAATAACAATAAAATGTCTATTGTGGCCGCAAGGTTATATTGGGCATTCCGTACTTTCAAATTCATTTTCAATATTGAATTGAGATATATTTTTTATTCTGAAGTATTCAAACTTGTCGTCAACAAAAATCATAAATCTTCCGTGATCTCGATGCTGTTTCATTCTTGTGAAATCTGCAATATTATAAAATCCTGGTACATGTACAATATTTAGATTATTTTTATTACACCAAGTTTCTGTGAAGCATATAATATTGGCTTCATATTTTTGTACTGCGGAGACATTTATTGGTTTACTTATTATTTTTCTCGTACTGACAGATTTATATCCGAGATTTTTTTTTTCGAAAAAAACTAAATCGAGTCACTCGAATTCCTTCTGGCCACATACTGGGGGCTAAAAAAATATCTTTTCTGTATCCTCTGATACACCGACTTTTAAACACTTGTATGATTTGTGGCACGGCCCATACGCTTAATTTATAGATTCAATTAAAAAATGGTACATTTGAATTTTAACTCCAAAAGTGTTTTTAATTTCTCTTCGGTGTAGTCACTTCTGTACTTCTCAATGCGAAACCATTTTTTTCTGTGGTTTACATAAAATTTCATCCTGGTGTTTATTTGTACCAGTAATGTCTCGTAAAATTATCTTGTCAGGTTTATTCACTGTTGTATCAGTTCCATCGTTTGTCAAAATGGGTAATCGTGTATCTCGTATGTTATTAGCCAACTTAATATTTTTGTTTTTCCCAAATCCATATTAGCAATCAGAAAGTATTTTATATTTATTCATTCACAAAATATAAATTCAACCGGGTATGTGGACACAAGAGGTGATGCATTATATAAAATTATTGAATTCAGACCGAAAGCATGTTTAGTTCTATTCTTTTTTAATCTTCTGATTTCAATTTCGATCTCGGAATGGTCAGTTGGTCGTAAGAAAAATGGATCAGGGTTTAAAATTCGCATAGAAGGAGTATGTTTCGGTATGTTTTGTATGATATCGTCAGCAATGTTAATAAAATATTTGATATTGGTATTGTTTCACCAATTTACACCGCACCTCATTCTGAATTTATTAGAAGCCAAGCTGCTGTAGCCTTATCCTGAGCTCTGTTAATGAAACTGTTATAGCTGCTTTTTTGGTGTTAACTAAATGTAGTTTATATTCTTTCCGGGAGGTCATATATAGTTGTTTTGACTCTGGAAAATTGGTCATTTTCTAATATTCATAGATTAGGTCCAAGTTATCCCTTATTCTTCTGAGGTCAATTGTGATGTATATATTATTAATCAATTCATGCAGAAGTCTTTCTTTTTTTATATGTCACGTTTATGTATAAAGAGATTGACCTTACAAGACAAAGTTTAAATGATCCGCAACTTTGTCTACACCACTGGTATTATCAGATATTATGATTGGATAATTCCTAAGATGATCGAAAACAAGGTGGTAATTAGTTTCAACAACTTTAATATTACGATGGTCATCACTGCTTTTATTAATATGAACATAAATACACTGTACTAGAGATGTGAGATGCGTATTTTATCTAATTGCAGTTGCTCTCTCTTTCATCAAAGTGAATGTTAAAGTCACCAACAATAAAAACCAATGCGCCGTTAAAGAATGGTTTAGACATTTTAAGGTTTAGGTGTTCAGAAAATTTGCCAAAAAGCGTTTTAATTTTAATATAATGCGATCAATACAAGCAGATGACTATTATTTTAATTTCTATCAATGAAATTTAAGCATTATGTTGTAATTAGTTGAGCTAATGACTTTATTAGTAATATGTCATTTCTCGTGCTTTCACGAGAAGAAATAATGCCTGGATGACTTAATTTGCACTAAACATAATATAATAACCGCTGGCCAAATATCTGATTTTTAAATTTTATTAGCGCACACAAATTTTATACTTTTGAATATCATTTGTCCGTTTGAACAAAAGTCTCTACACCAATATCTATATGTTTATCAGAATCGTAATTTTAATTTGTTTTTAGTGTAGGTGTTTATAAATTCTCATGCGTGAAAAATATCGCGTTACACTTAATAAAATTACCTATTTAAAATGTGGCACGATAATGGAATGTTGATACTATCATAATGTAGTATAATTAATAAATAATGTGTATAATACGAATATTTGGGATTTAAATGCATATGGAAATTTTAGCCTAGTTTTATTTCTAATTACATAAACGAGAATAAGTAGATTAATGTGTCATTTGAAATTGTCATATGTACCCGGCTCCTCCACCATGACGCAAACTATAATAGCAATGATCTTTATATTGACTGCGTTTCAATTATTGATATAATTTTATGTTTGTTTTGTATTAAATTAACTCTCAATAATAATCAAAAGACACAGAATTTCTCTATCACAGGAAATCCTACCTATCTAAACAAGTCGACCATTACTTCCCTCAAACATATATTAACTTATAATAGAAATCATATAAAAATATCTACGAATATTTTTTGCTATATTTCGTGGAAATATAGAGATTGGTAACATAAACATTAAGTTAGTTATTAATGTTTTTTTTTAGAAATAACTACAAGTTCTTATGTTGTTAATGTAAGAAGCTTCTACTTCGTTATACATGTTTGAATAATTAATAAAACACTTCAACTTTGTTTGTATAACACTGTATTTTCTATTATGTTGACTAGTTTCGGCAACTCCACTTATGTTTCGATAATGGCAAGTGGAGTTGCCGAAACTAGTCAACATAATAAAAAATACAGTGTTTTACAAACAAAGTTGAAGTGTTTTATTAATTATTAAAAGTTCTTAATTTAAGGAAAATAAGTTGTGTAGTATATGCGTAATATTTCGATAACAAAAACTCATTTCTTCTTCTTCCAAACTTTATGTTTTATTAAAAAATTGTTACAAAGAGATAGAAAGAATAAACCAAGATAGCGTTTTATTTACATAATGTACTAATTTACAAGTTTTGATTTGTTTTATGTATAACTTTCTAATGGATAAATATCTGTATACTCTTGATAATAAATAATAAATTTGCCGAGATATGCAATTTTAAGAATGAACTTTGATTCCTGTTCGAATTTGAAGAAGTTATAATATATTCAATTTAGTAAATTTCAAAGGTTATGAAATAATTATCTTTAAAGGTTCAAAATATTTTTGTAAGTTTGATCCTAATTATTTGTAAATTAATGCATATAATACAAGTAATAAAAGAAGTACGTTCATTTTATATATGCAGTAGGTGTTAGACCAACGGAAGGAAAGCAAAATAAAGTCAACGAACAAAACCTTTGTCAATATGATACCGGCTCAGTATAAGTGCATACACTCTCCTTACAAATTTTCCATTCCCGACCGTTCCTTTCAACCGCATCCATTCGACCGCTTGTGTGTGCAGTCGAGTGCTTAACTACAGTTCCGGAAAAGTTACTGTTAACGAGCAACCTCTTTTTTTTTTCGTTTGCTTATTGTGCGTATTCCTGCCACTTTTAGACCAATTCACGGGGCGATGAGTGCTAATGGCGTACGTTCGCCTCGAAATATAATTCCACCCCGGAGGTGTACGACATGTGTGGACGGGGTGCATACATTTCCAGTCCTGACGTGCCATTAATGACGCATGTAGAGCTATGGATTTTTCAGGGGTGTTCGGAGCACCGCTGACGACACGAACGTCCCACTTTCATACGCTCGCTTAATGTTATGGCCATTGTTAATCAACAGCGTGTATTGCCAGTATTATTTGCATATCAACACACTTGGGGTGATGGATGGTTAAAATATTGTTAACATTTGTATTCATAAATAACGTGCTTGTAATAACTAAAAAACGTATATTATATATATGCTTTTAGCAGCCAATGGTATTTTTAATGCTCTTTTTTGTATAAATATTTATTTAAATCAATTCTTAATTGTGCACGTTTAATAAATTCAGAGTATATTTGATATATTGTCCACTTACATTATTATCGTTATTTTGGAATTTACCATTCAAGGGATGTGTGAAGTTAATAATCACAAACATATTTCGAATAGGTAACAAAATTTATTGTATCTAACATGACAAAGAACATATCATTCTAAAAGCTTCTTCAAGAATATCATCAGGAACAATATGTGAAAGTAGCAAGAGCTCCAAGAAAATTTGAGTTCACTGCTGGAGTAAAATAAAATACAGAATCAAATTATTTAGTTATTCATGATTGTTCACTACATTAATTAAAAAAATTATATTATATAAAACCCTATAATCTGTTGTCAATAGACTATTTTATTATAAAAAATTGATAGAATAATTATTTATTTCTATAATTTAATCCCTTTTCCAGATTTTATGCAGCTTTTTCTCATGCCCACATACAAAAGCATCGTTCTGGATATGGATCTGGATCTGGATTTTAATCTATTTTAGAACTAAAATTAATATCATAGAATATTACCAAATTTTTTTTATTAGAAAATTTGTTTGTATATAGAAATTAACATAAGTAATATAAGCAAAATTAATTACTAAAAAATTGCTGTAATATTCATTGTTTAATTCTTAATTATTTATAGCAGGTGCGGCTTATAGTAGTCAAAAATATCAACAATAATATATAGTCACACATAATATTTAATGACTAAAAATTTAAATTGATACCTAAACCATTATATGAGTTATACTTAAGCATAATCATTATATCATTGATGTACACGGTAAAATGGTTATTAGTTTTCAAGCAATTAATTGAACAGTTCATTTTAAATGGTAAATGAAAATAATTTTCAAAAACGTCAAAATTATTTTTATTTGCCCATTTAATAAAATTAATGTCACGCCATATTTTATAATATAAGCATATTGTTCACGAATGAACAGTATAACAGCTAAACATTGTTCTACAGCTTTCGTAGTATTCCTAAGGGGACGTGGAAGGCTACAAAACCAAATGTGTTAATAAAGACAATGCAATTATTTAAAATGTCTCCCATATCTATAAATTAACTTATGAATACCTTTATATAAAATGATTTATCGATTTTGAAGCTTTTTTGTGCAAGAACACGACAACTTTGGTTAATTTTCTTCTTCTTTTCTCTCTGATGGCCACTTTTAACTCCTCTAAAATTGAAGCGTAGTATTTTCATATTTTAGATACACAATTTTCCTTATAATCAATCAACAAAATTTCTTTTGAGTCCCAGAAAACTGCCGCCATGAGTTGTGTACCTCTTTTATGTCACTGCATGGAACCTTGCTTCGAGTCAAGTTCAAACCGCCTAGGTGAGGAATCGTCTTCAGTTGATTTCCTGCCTTGCTTCAAGAAGTTGCGCCACTTATATACCATGGTTTTTCCCGGAGAAGATCATCTCTGCCAATATGGATTGAACACCTTTTCTTTGCCTGTTAAGGAACTTTGTTAGTAGATAGCAAAAATTCTAACATATAGAGATCATTCTTAAGATTACTATGATTACAAAACAATAATTGGCTTCTTTAAAGTCATATTCAAAATTTATACAATTATTTATGTTCTTACGATTAAATGTATCAATTGACTAATAGAACAGCAAAATTAGCATTTTATGGATCCATAACTGAATATTAATTTATAAAAAATTGAATGGAAAAAAATATTTTCTTGAAAATTAAATTCAAAATAAAAATTTTGTTGAGAATTATAAATTGATCATATCAGTCAATAGCATTTTCCATAAAGAGAAAGCTACTAAATCAGTATGAAAAAAGTACATTTTAGAAGTATTGTGTTTTAGTTTATTTCGTGTTTGCTATATATCTAAAATTTAAAGAATATGAAAAAAATTAAATTAGAAAATTATTAATTGATTATACATATGCAGTATGTGCAATTAAAACCGAAAGAGCATTTAATAGTATATTGTATAATGAGCATACAATGATACCCATTGCCCACGAGTATGAAATTTGCTGCATGAGCCGAAGGCGAGTGCAGCAATTCATACGAGTGGGCAATGGTCATTGTATGCGAATTGTACACTATACTTTTTCTACGACAATACATATGAATTAAAAAATTCAAATATAGATTTCTACTAATTGACATTGAACAAATTTGCATTTATTAAAAATATACGTGATATTGATACAGTTATGAAATGTTCTTGGAGATCATGTATATGATGGAACATTTACCGTAGGGTTTAATTTTGTAACAAAACTACTCTTACTATTATTACTTACCATTATTTTGCGTAAATTTCAACACACTCGCAATTTTAGTTTGACGTTTAATTTAACGTCAGAAAAGTCAACTCAAAAATCAAATTTTATAATGTTCGTATAATATTTGCGTGTAATTGAAAAACGTTATTTTTTGAATTTAAGGAAATAATAATAATAATAATAATATTTATTCCGTAGACCAGTGAACACAATATACATTTATAGTATTGGAAGCGACAATATACAAACTTAAAGTATTATTTCTTACATCACATCATTACATAAATTATAAAACAATTTTTCACATGTATTAATTATAAAAAACGTTTAGTCTCATTCAATATTAACATTATTAATACTATGTTATTGTAATATCCCTCACCTGTTTAACTATTGTAGCACTAGTGCTCCAATGGAAATATTGTAACACTAGTGCTACAATATATATATTGTAGCACTAGTGCTACAATGGTTGCTATGACAATGAATATATTATATATACATAACATACAATGTACTACATTGTATAATCAAAAAGTAACCTACAATTATGTTATTTCATTATAGGAGTAGAAAAACAATTAAAAAAGCTCCCTTATACTGGCTTTATAGAAGCAATGTCTGCAATTTTAGAAAAAATGTCTGATGATTATTATTATTTATAATGAATAGAATCTTGTCTGCCATTGACGTTAACAAAATCCCTATATTTAACCTACTAAATACCAATGCTCTTAATTT
Source organism: Ontholestes murinus (assembly GCA_963969525.1). Lineage (NCBI taxonomy): Eukaryota > Metazoa > Arthropoda > Insecta > Coleoptera > Staphylinidae > Ontholestes > Ontholestes murinus. The sequence continues at coordinate 82,368,321 of OZ018387.1, forward strand.
GATCAACAATTGAATCTTACTGGGTATTCTAGACAGTATAAATTTTCGGTTTTTCGGTTATCCCCCCTTTTTACGGTTACTTATCCATTTTATTTTTGAGTCCCAAAAATAAAATAAAATATCAAATAAGTAATTGTAGAGGCTTTCACTTCATGATACATTATATTAATTCAAAATAAATAAATTGTTTTAAAAAAAGTGATACCAACAAAGTTAATTGTTTTATATATTTTGAAATAAAATAAAAGTGTAAAATATGTTACTGGATATATTTTATAAGGTTACTTGCTTAGATCACTACTTTTTATAGAATATAGAATTCTTTGTTGCTTATTAACATACAACAGTACTTACTTTTTTTGTATATGTCATTTTTGACAATAATAATTACATCTATAAAAATATGGAAAATAAGGCCAAATTAAAGTAAATATGAATATACATTAACAATTATGGTAAATAGTGTGAAAGAGGGTCGCTCACTGCCTACCAGAAACAAGGGTTAGAGTGGAAGATCATCGCAGCTGCATGAACTCCGCCCAGCTTCATCCATCCAAAATTTTTCTATGTTTTGTATATTTTTGTATATTCGTATGTATCTTTTTTTGGAAAGAAGCTAAAGTCTAATAAACATATAGTCTGTCCGTTTGATCTTTTTCGTACGTCACAAACTATCGCTTCAAAAAACGACGAAAGTTTTACAGTGCGCTCTTTTTCTAACGCATTTGGTATACTTTATCCGACTGAATGTTTTTGTGTCGTTTCTCAAAGCGATATTTTGTGACTTAGGACGGAAGATCCAACGGATGTACTATAAACATAAACATAAACAAAATACAAAAATATATTTTAAATTCAATTTAAGGGCCTGCTTCGGGCCCTGGTCTCCCTTAGTTTATTCCTCCATTCTGTACAGTCCATTGCCACTCTTCTCAAAGGATCTAGTTGTAAGACTTCTTTGGCATCTTCTTCTACACCCTCCTCCCAATGGGCCTTTTGAATTCCATCTTGCATTTGTGCGCTCTTCATATCATGCTATCTTCAGGCATTCTTAGCAGGTATCCTGTCCATTGAAATCTCTGTAGCTTCCTAATTACTGATGCAGGGTGTTCTTTAAAGATGGTGTACAGCTCTTGATTTAGTATATTATATATTTCGTAAGAGTAACAACTAGAACAACACATTAAAGGATTACTTTTACAGGTCTGCCTAGGTAATTATAATTTAAATATTTATTTATATGAATTCATCTTGAAAACACCCATTTTGAGATTCTTTACATTTAACGGAATTTTATCGTAACATTTATATGCTATATTGCTTGAACCATTACATATGTTAATATCGCAGACGAAATTTTAGCACTGCTCACAAAATTAATTAACCATTGCATAAACTATTCTGTTTTTCTAGATAGACTGAAAATAGTATTCAGGAGGGGCTGTAGCTTAAATCCTAATAATTGTATGTATTTATTTCATGTCTTGACATTAAGTCTTACATACGTCAGAATACATGTAATAAATGGTAAATAGTACACAATAAATATATTAATAAAACTAAATCTATATAAAATTAACATTTACTTATACATTGATATCAATATAAAACGAATGGCGATTTCAATAAAACAATCTGGCAGGGAAATTTAACGTACTAATTAAAATTACAATTCAAAAAATCCTCAAAGCTATATGGTGCCATTTTCAGCAGCAATTCTTTAATGGTAGATTTAAATAGGGGCAGAGGCATTTTTTTCATATTAGTACTTAATTTGTTAAAAAATGTTGGGTCATAATAATTATCCGTTGATTGTGATTTAGTTAGCCTAATTTGAGGTAAACTCAGATTTTCTTGGTTTCGCAGAGTATAATTATTAAGATTACGTTTTTCGTAATTGTCTATCTTATTTTTTATATGACATTGATATATATAAATGGCTGGTACTGTCAATATACCATATTTAGTATAGGAGAATTTGCAGTCATCTCTATAGCCTATGTTAGCCACAATTCTGACTGCTTTTCTTTGTAAGGCAAACAGTCTATGGCGAGAAGCTGAAGGACCCCATATTATAGCATCGTAGGACAGGTGACATGACACAAGACATAATACGCCTTTATTAAAACATGAGTAGATACATTACACGAAAGATTACGAAGGCAAAAGATACCTTTTGAAACTTTGTTTGCAACCTCGCTGCCATGTACATCCCATTTCAGAGTAGAATCTATGTTAATGCCTAGAAATTTTGTAGATTTTGAAAATATTTCATTATGTTTTTTTAGAGTAAGAAGCATATTCACCGATTTTGAGTCAGAATTAACAAATAATTTATTGCTTGCAAACCACTCTTTTGCAGCAGTTTTGGATTCATTGTGGCGGACTAATACATTTTCATACCCTTCGGAGACATTGATAAGAGTTGTATCATCCGCAAATAAAATACTTTGACAATTGATATGGTCTTGAAAATCATTAATGTACAATAGAAATAATATGGGTCCTAAAATTGATCCCTGTGGAACACCATAATTATTTAGCAGGTAGTTTGATTCCTGATCCCCGATAGAAACCTTTTGAAGACGATTGCTTAGATAGGAACGTACTAGATTACAACTTGAGCTGTTAAATTTGTACGACTCAATTTTTTTTTAGTAAAAGCTGATGCGACACGCAATCAAACGCTTTGCTTAGATCAAAAAATGTTACCATTCAATAGTGGCCATTTTCAAAGCACTCAATTGTTTTTTTTTTACATAGGTTTGAATAGCTTCAGTTGTTGATGAGTTTTTACGGAACCCAAATTGGCAAGAAGACAATAAGTTATTTTGTTCTAAAAATTCAGTTATCTGATCTTTCATTATGATCTCAATTATTTTTGACATAACTGAAAGGATAGATATAGGTCTGTAATTATCTTCAGACTCGGGATCACCTTTTTTGTAAACTGGAATTAATTTGGCTAGTTTTAAATTATCAGGGAAGATGTCTGTGATAATGATATCATTAATTAACTTAGCCATAGGGGGATAAGAATATCTTTAGTATATTTAATTAAATCAGACGTTAAACCATGGACGTCGAAACATTTACTGTTTTTTAACTTATTTATTACATCTCTTACCTTAACCATGGAAACTGTTTTAAAAGTAAATATCTTTTGACAATTAATGTGAATTAATGTGTGATCTCTACTTGAGGCAGGTAAAGATGATAATTGACGATCTACAACGCTAACAAAATATGAATTAAGTTGACCGCAAGGAATGCTACAATTGTTTACTTTCAAATTTTGGGATCTCATACAGTTTATTAAATCCCATACCCTTTTTTGGTAATTATTGGATTAGTCATTTGTAGATATTTTCGCGCGTTTAATTTCAGTTCTATAAAACACTCTAAATTGATTGCGTTGCTGTTTCATTTCATCACAGGGATACTTTATATAAATGTCATTCAATAATTGCATATGTTCTCGCAAATGTTACAAGTGTTTGTTGAACCATTTAACATGACAATTTTTGGATGGTTTGCTAGTTTTATGTGAAAAGGCTTTTGATGCACATTGTGTCAAGATAGACATAATAATATTACTATTTATATTTGTATCAGACGTTAGGTGAATAAAATTCCAATTAACATTCGATAAAATTCTGTAAAACTCAAATTTTCCACTAAGATTAACAGGCCGATACACTCTACTGGGGGATGTACATGTCATATGAGGGCAATCAATAGTTACTTCTATACCAATATGATCGGATATTCCTGCATCGAACGCGATTATCTTTATGAAATCCATATCAAAATTCACAAAAATATTGTCAAGACAGTTCGTACCTCTTATGTTAAAGTTAACAATATTTGTCAAATTAAATTAGATTATTGAAATTAACATTGAAATCGCGACCCAAGACAATGCGGTTATCTAGAAGGTCTAATGAATCCATAAACTTGTTTAATATATCAATAAAAGTTTTCCAATCCCTTGATGGAGATCTGTAAATGCAAATAATATACAATTTACAAGCTGGGATATACATTCCAGCAAGTTCACAAATTTTATCACATGATAATGAATTTGTCAAGGTGTTTAAGTTATTTTCTGATAATTTATCATCACTATATATGATAAATCCTCCCTAATTACTTTCTAAGTAAGAATAATGAGCGGTACATTAAATTACATTAAAGTTGTATTTACTATCAATAATAGCACATTCAAGTTCATTAGCGTTGTTCCTTATTAACTGAACATTCAGAAATAAAACATTTACGATGTGATTATTTTGTTCCTTGCCCGTTGAAAAAATTATTAACACAGACGTTGACAGGCCAAATATCTGGATTTTTTAAGTCTTCAAATTGAGGGGATGGAACGGAAACTTTAAAAGAAGAATATTCGAGAGGATGTTTAGACGGTAACTGTTCGCATTTAATATCAAAGAATTTTTTAGTTTTAAGGTAGTGTATTAATTGTTCCAAGGTTAATTTCGGGTCTAGTCGGAATACATGCAAATAACTATAGCGAGTCGCTCCTTTTATAATGTTATCGTTGGCTGTTCCGCAAATCGCATTAAATTTTTTCGGTCTGGATTTCTTCACTACAGTAGTACATTCCATTGTATTTACCTTACCCTCGGCACTGGTTGACTGGGAATTAAATGAAGCCTGGGCAGTATTCACGTCCCTACGCTCCTTTCTTGATGGGTCGCGGTTTTTCTTCCCGTCCAAATTTGCTTCGTTGGTAGATAATGGTTTAGTGTTTTTGGGTATATTCCGGGCCGAACCCAAACGTACTATATTCTGCTGAGGTGTAAATGCAGGAACCGTTTTAATAGCTACATTATCTTCGGCAATTTTGCGGTAATTTGTGTTGCCTATAGTTGTAACCTGCTCATTCACTATAGATCTAATGTTTAAATTTTTTCTTCGAGTAATTTAATAGTTTTATTCATAATTAGAATTTTGTTACGTAGCAACTCAATAAGAATATCTTTGTTTTTTATTGTTTCTTTTAGAAACGACAATTCAAGATCTTTTATAATTATGTTACTCACATTTTCTGTAACCTCGGAGGATGTGGGGTTAGGTGTAACATCTTCTCCTTAACAGCATATAATTAAGTCCTTGTCAATCTACATGATGCTATTCTTCCTTTCAATGCACGAAGGGTGGTATACAGTATCACACATACTACATTTGGGTCCTGATCGAGCTGCACTTTCACAGGAACACACATTTTTACTTTGTAAATCTTTAGGCACATCTTTACTAGACGACATGTTTTTTTCAATTTTATTACATTACAATCTCATTATTGCCTATTGTAGCCAATATATTGAAAAAAACAGATTATTGAGTTTCTTGAGAAATATAATAATTAAACAAAGTAATGGTTTTTGTTTTAATTTTAAGTTGTATCACGATGTTAACGCCTCAACCATAAATCAAGAAATATAATATACGTAATACAAATCAATCTGTATTTTGTACAGGAATGTCTACAGTCGATGCAATAGGCGTCTTACTGGATAATGTACTGAAGGGCTTTAACAGTGTAAAATCGAAAATGGCATCTTATTGTGATCTTAGTAAGGCTTTGGATTGTGTGTCGCATGACATTTTTTGCGTAAGCTTTATTTCTTAAACTTCCACCCGAGCATCATTCGTCTTATTGGATCATATCTTGCTAGAATACGCCTAAGGGTTAATGTCAATGGTATTCTATCAGAGGAGTTAAAGACCTTGTACAGTCTAGTACTGTATTTAACAACAAGGATCAGTATTGGATCTCTTGGTATTTTTGATCTCTATGAATAATTTACCGTATTACCTGCTAAACTATTTTTTACGCTGATGATACCACTTGCTTAAATCAATTCTACAAGAATATTTGCTAGATAGTACTAACAACGCCAGCCTTGAGATTCTCAAATGATTCAATATCAATAGACTATTTTGTTTAAAACTGTAAATCAGATTTTCTTACTATGTAAAAGCCATAAATAACCTCACTAAAATATTCCTGGGAATTTAACAAGATTCCAGGTTAACTTGGCATCCTTATGGAGATTATGTTTCGATGAAACTCTGCTCAGCCATTTTTCTATTACCTACTATTTTTTTATCTTAATCGGTAGTAAAAACTTCTTACTTCGGTATATATGTAGTCATATAGCTTATGAGGTAATATTATGGGGGCATTCTTCAATGCTGACTCGATTTTTTGCTCTACAACACTGTGCCATTAGAGTTTTAAAGGCAACTATAGAAATGACTGTAAGCAAGTTTTTAATGATATAGGAGTATTAACACTTCCGCCCATTTATATATTGAAATCGTTAAAATATACTTGCAATCATAGAAATATATTTTTTTAAGTTACGTGAAGAAAGTGATAATACTTTAATTAGAATTTGCAATCATATTGACCCATACTCTACTCAGGATCAAATACACTGCTATTCGACAAATAATAACAGTTTAATCTATCTGCCATCATGACCTCAAATTATACATTTGTTTACCTCTAAACGTAAAAAAATCTCTCGGTTACAACTTTTCTAACAAAAATTAAAGCTTGTCTCTTGAAATAGTCATATTATAGTGTTAATGAGTACTTACCTGAAAAGTTCTTTGATTTTAATTTAGTTGTTAATAAATAAATTTATTTTTATGCTTATTTATATATATATATTTATTTATTGTAGGGATGTTATCTGTTCTTCCCAATTTGTTTATATAGTTAAATATTTTTCTACAATTTTATGATCATTTGAATATGTTCATTCTATTCTGCTATGTCATTTTACCTTGATGTTACAAATTGGATATATGTAAACAATTTCTGTGTTGGCACTAATAAATAATAATAATAAATATTATTATTATATTAATTTCTCGTAATTGGGGAATGGTTATCGCAGTGTTAACTTAATTATAAGCGTATATTATACAACAATATGTGTTAATACAGGGTAACTGTAATATTCGCGATTGTATAAAAAAGTTCCAACAAATTTCTTTGTAATTACAATTGTAGAGTATTCTGATTGCTCGTTTCTGAAGTGCAAAAATATATTTGCTCCAGATAAATCATATCGCAGATTAAGGGCGTAAGCAATTTTGCTGCGGCATAGAGCAAAATTATCATTACATATTTTGCTTGGCTAAATTATTAGTATTTATTTCCCATGATTATTTGGTGTTGATAGCCCTAAGAAACTTGGGTTTTCCAGATTTAAAGACAATTTATTCAGTTCAAACCAAATTTTGGCGTTTATATCCGGGGTTACGGTTTTCCTCAATACTCCACTTCAAATACTGGATTGATGAGGCTGTTACTTGTTAAAACTCCATACCTCTTAATAAAATACTGATACAGTATATCGTTTCAAAAATGTTTCTATTTCTACGACAATGTTTCGCCATACAGAGAAATTTTCTCATCTACCTGACGAAGCCACTGCGTGGTAAAACATAGTCGTAGAAATAAAAACATTTTTGAGACTATGTACTGTATCAGTAACTTCTTCAAATGCTATGTCATTATACGAAAATGTGGTATCATCAGCAAATATGATTACTAAATCACATCTTATCTTTTATTGATTCACATAATAAACAATTAGGGTCCCAGCATGGATCCCCGAGGTACACTTATCTTTATGTTTAGAACTGTTTATTGTTTTCTAACGATTTAGGACTTATTAACGAGGCAAGATTGGTCAGATTTAGGGCATTGTCGTTGAAGTTATCACAGTATCAAATACTTAAATCACAGAAAATGTTTGCTCTAAATTTTTTATTTCTTTCTTCCTTCTTTCTTTCGTCAAAACAATTTAGTGTGAACTCAACAAATTATTGTAGAGTATCTATCGTGTCGCAATTTTAACTAAATCAAAATTTAGCTTCAGTAAGCAAATTGTTGCATGTAAAAATCGCAAAGATTTGCATTGCTATTAATTTTTATATTATCTTCCATATAACTGATAGAAATGCAAATGGCCTATAATCCTTTATACAATTTTACCCAGTGGGGATTATTTTTGCTATTTTTAGACTATCGAGTATCTATTTTTCTTAAAGGCCATGCTTGATTAGATTTGTTGGTGGAAGTACGATGTAATCAATAATTGATTTGATAATTTAAATATCTAGACGATAGTAATCCCGCGCTCTTGATTTTTCAGATTATTTATAGTACTTTTAACATCTTCCTCACTGACATAATTGGAATTGAATTGTTCATACGGTTGTGGTATTCCAGTTAAATAACTTAATAGATGTATTCTGTTTTCCTAATAATTTACAGAATAAAATAGAATATTATTTGGGTGGATTTATAAATTAAAGTCTTGTTTCGTTCCATAATTGCTTTATCAGTTTCCTGACATATGTTTCGACAATTACTTGTTATTTTCAAAGCAATTATGGAACGAAACAAGACTTTAATTTATAAATCCACCCCTGTAATTATGTTTCATCAAGAATGCAGCAACGGTAGTATTAATTTTAGATTATTATTTATTCGCATAGCTGCATCATGGTAAATAACACACTGCTAATTACAGGGTAGATTCGAAAGTCAATGTAATTTGCTTTCAATTACTTATTCTAGAAACTCTACTTAATCTTTCAATACTTCTTCTTTTCCTTTGATATTTATTTTATAGGAATATGGCAATTGCTTCTTCTTATTAGTAAAGTGTACACACACAGTTTTTGCAATATTTGTTATTAAATCATTCTGGTCACACCGCAATTATTAAAATAATTTTATTATAGTTTTAATGCGCTGTGCCAGTTCTAATAAGTTTGACAATGTCACCAAAATAGTTGTATCATCTGCAAACATAATAAGTTGACCAAGGTATAGTAATTCTGGTAAATCGCTTACAAATAGGAGGAATAGCAAAGGACCAATAACCGATCCTTAAGGTATTCCTACAATTAAAATATTTTCTTTTGATATATTACTCCAAATTTTTACTTCAAACTTTCTATTTTGTAAATATGATCTCGAAAACATTTTAAATTTACCCCTGAACCCATATCGTTCTATCTTTTCTAAAATAAATCAATGCAACACGCCAAAAAAGCAAAGCAAAAGCACTTGATAGATTGAAAAATGGTTCAACAACGTATTTGCCTCAGTCTAATTCAGAAATTATATATCGCAAAATAATTGGTGGCCTGTTATCTCGGTTGATTTTTTAATCTAAAATTATGTTGATGTTTTGTAAGAATATTAAATTGTGGATAAATGTCATCATTCTCTTAAATTTGAGTAAGATGATTAAATGTAAAGGAGTAGGTCCACAGTTGGGTAAGTTTTCTGGGTCGCCTGGTTTTAGAATTGGTTCAAGTCCAATTAATAAAAATAAAAATATTAGAATACGTTCAATATCTTATCCTTAGAGATTTTTTAAATATTTGTGGTATAATTATCATGTCCATACTGTTTTGTATTCAGATTGTCTATTTCTCTTACAACTTCCATATACTTTACATCACAAAAATTAAAAGAATTTGATATAGAAGCTTTAATTATTGTACATTCTTTTGAAACATTGATACCAAAGTGTTGAATAAGTTTTTGTTTTGCTACTGCCGCAAAATAATCAGCAAACTAATTGATATTAAATAATTATCTTGTATTAATACGTCAACCACTTTTAAAGTCATCTTTAAATTTGTTTTATAAATGCTTTGTTCTTTCTAATAATTCTCTTTTGACACAAGGTATAATTATTGCGATTTGAATAAAAGTTCGTCTTGGACAATTTGATATTTTGTGAGAAAATTCGCTTTTCAACTTTAGATTCATGCCACATTTTTTGTTATTGGAATATTTATATTCATAAAATAAGGTTTTTAGTTGTCCCTTTCGAGTGCCAATTACTTTGTGTAGCAATATTTTAAACAATTTATTGAATTATAATATATCAATATTCCAAATAAAATACCTGTTTTAGATATCTTTATCTTCCTAGTGACAATCGGACATAATTGATCCAATATTAATTGCATATTCTCTATTAATATTTTAAATGTATTATTTACATTCTAAGCATTATAAATGATTTTCCAATTAAATTTATTGATTATATGCACAGTATTACAGTTTCATATTGGAATCAAATGATAAAACACAGCCACATTGCCTAGCTGCCACGTTGTCTTTACAAGATTAATTGCTTATTGCTTATTGTGTATAATTATTTTTTAATAATAACAAAATCCTATAAATCTAAATAAAATAATTAAAAGTAAACGATATGGCATTAACTTGTTACTTTATTACATATTAATATAGGATTAATATATTGACCTAACAGAATATGTCTAAATATATAGCGTTATTAAATTAAATGAATACACATTAAACTCGCAATATTTCTAAAACATAATATTGATTTTTAAAAGCAACAATAGGAATCAAACTTTTATGGAAACGTTTATTCCTCTTATTTTATTACTCGTCACTATTTTATTATCTAATTGGTTAAAACGTAAAGTTTTTGATTTATTTTACTATTGCTAATTTACAGTCATTTATGGTGTTTATTACCTTGTAATAAATTAGTATATATGTAATAAATTATTGACTGGAATCGTGATAATGTTGTGTGTTAATAAATTTCCCCGTTTGTTGTACCAAAATGTGGTTGGCACGGCGAATTTCCTGGAAATTTTATCCTCGTTATGAAATTAATGGAAGATTTATTGGTTTTATGAGGGTGAATAATGAGCGACACATTATACAAATAGTTCTTTGTAAATATTTTGTTAGTAGACCTGCTGAAAACGGGTTCGTGGAAAAAAGGTGTTTTATTTGGAATATTGATAAATTATATATTATAATTCAATAAATTGTATACAATATTAAATATAGATATACCGCTAATTTTTACGCCCTATCCTTGAATATTTGTTCTTTATAAAATATATTTAGTAAATTGATTTTATTTAATGAAGCCATTAATTATTGTAATTGATTTTGCTTGTATTCTTGGATATGACATTATTGATTTATTTTAATTGTTTATTTGTTTACAAACACTTATAAACTACTATTTATGTTAATCTATTTATATACACCTGGACTTATAATATATTAATATAATATACCTAAATTTGAATATGTTGTTGTAATCAACAGAATTTTATTCTTATATAGTTCTAAATACGAGAGATGTCCGAAAAGTTAGAAATATTAAAATATAAACTAGTAACAAGTATTAACGTTTTATTTGTAAATTATATACGTAGTCTAAGGTACATAGTCACCTCGCAAATTTAAGCTTTTGTTGTAACATGTTCATATTCCTCCGTAGCCAAAACTACTGAATGATGGATTAAATAAGTCAAATCATGGATTATTGCAATATTTGTTACCAAGGCTTAATAAACGGTCCAATGAATTATTGGTGTCGGAGTTAGTTCTACGAGTGTCAACATGAAAGAGAGGCGTTGATCGAGTTCTTCTATTCGGCACATGAAATGAAACTTTAAGAAGTCTACTACAAGTAGTAGACTTGGAGAATTCAGCGATCCATTAATTAAGCGAGGTAATAGGAGTAAATCAGCTTTAGTTCTTCTGAGAGAGAGGGAATCTATACCAATACTGTTCATTATTGAGGTATATTGGCCAGGTAAATGTTGGGTACCCATTTTAAATTTGATATATTGAAGGAATTTATTTTGGACTTGTTCAAGACGATTAACATTGGTTATTGTAAATGGGGTCCATATAGGAGAGGCATATTCAAGGTGGCATCTAACTAACGAACAATATAATGTTTTCAAGCAATTAACATTAAGATTTTTGCCCAAATGCCAAACGTAACCCCAGGTTTGGAGAGTCTTCCTAGTTATGTAAAAGATGTGATTATTATAAGAAAACTTACAATCAAAAATAATTTCCAGGTCTTTAAATGTTTCCACCTTGGATAAATTAGTCGAGTCTATTGAGTAAGTGTAATTTATTATAACTTTACATCTTGAGGTAGGCATCGAATGACATTTGGACACATTAAGATATAAGCGATTCCTGATACACCACTCGTTTAAATTTGAAAGGTTTACTTCACTACTTGAATTTGGTGGCTATTGTGGTCAGTTTTTTGAAAATACTAAAAGTATTTTACTTTAACATCCACAAGACATTTGTAAAATAGCTAATAATTTCTTGATTCCTTGTTGAAGAAGTCAATTATTAAGCCTATTTATTGATATTCATATATTCATGTGGCGAGCGTTTAGAAGATAACGAGAGAGCTTACTTATTCCTTCAATAATGTTTCTCTTATTTTGATCAACACTTAGATTGATTCACTAATATTTATATTTATCAAATGTTGGGCTTATTTATTCGATAAGCGTTTTTCTTTTATATTATAATTTCGTTAGTTCGACTTCGTACGAAAAACCTTTAAAACTACTTTCTCAATAACATGTGACAAAAATAATCAAACGGAACTTGGAGAAGGTTTTGTTCTCCTCGAGTTATCGCAGTGATGAGCCATAACCTCTTTTTGCGATTTTCTATACTAGGTTATTGATCCTTTCTACAGTTTGGTATAATGCTTTTAATTTTGAGAATAAGATAAGAAATATATATATATATATATATATATATATATATATATATATATATCATATTCATATATATATATTATTTATATTTATTTAATGCTAATAGTTAGACATAGAAACTCAACTTCAATGAAGTTAGTAATAATGACTAATACGAAGTAATTGTGGGTGTTGGGTTTATTTATTTTAAGGATTTCGAATACTTCTTAAAATAGTTTTGATTAAAAATATCTACTTTAGCCCAAATAAAGTCTGATGGGAACGCCAATATAGTTTTGGCCAGTCTGGCTGCTTTAAAAGCAATAACATACTTAAATATTAAAGCAAGTACTAAATAATTTGATTAAAAAAATGTGTTCAAACAATTATTTAGAAGCCAAGTATTGTGATCAGATTTTGTTATTTCAATAATTATGTAATAATTGAGGATAAATCAAATAATTTTTACTGTTGAATGTATCCCAATTCAATGTTTTTAAATATTTTGCCACTATTTAAGAATTCTTATTGATTTAATAAATTTTCTCCTTAAAATATGATTATATTTTTTAAGTGAAAACAAAATCATAATAATAATGTTTAGAAGAATAGTATTTAATCTAATACTATGACCATGAGCAAATTAACTAATATCTTAATAATGTTTGCAGCGGTGTGTGTACTTACTGCCTCTTAATGAAAATATCTATTATCATTAAGCTGTTTTATAACATTTATAAGAAAGTTTACAATGTCTATATCTTTCTCGTATGGCACATTAAAAGCAGAGTTTTTTAATAATAAAATAAAGGCTGAAAGACCGCGGGTCGATAGCCGTTTGACAGGAAGAAATTTTTTTTATCATTGTCATATTGTTAAACACATGTAAATTTATTTCCTTTTTTTCTGTAAATAAAGATGTTGGTATACAATAAAATAATTAGGCTTTCAAACATTTTTCAACTTAATTTTTAAGAGGATAAATACAACCATGTCTGGTTAATTAAAAAAGTTGTCGTCAAAGTTTTCGAAGAAAACAAATTAATTATTGATTAGGTTGTATTGCAAAAATAACTATCACAAAAGCCAAAATGTCAAATTGATTTCGAAATTTCTTTAAAAAAATCCTGAACTAAATACTGACATTCCCTTTCAAATTTGTATCCATTACAAAAAGTAAGAAAGAATCAAAAACATATTTACGATAATTAAATACTACCAATATGAATAGACATGACTTAATTTCCAACGCCAAATTCATAAGGAAGTAATAAGTTATATCAAATTCTGTAGAATGTTGGCACTTTAATATACTGGAGAAAGAAAACAAGATCACTTTGTTTTACCACTTTTATTTAACAAAAATACACGTGACTATAGTTTCGACTATCAACTAGTCATTATCAAACATAAAGTGTTTAACATTACGGATATATTAAACACTTTATGTTTAGTTGATAGCCGAAACTATAGTCACATGTATTTTTGTTAAATAAAAGTGGTAAAACAAAGTGATCCTGTTTTCTTTCTCCAGTATATTCAAGATGTACCAAGTAAACGACTCCACAATTAAACACTTTATCTTTAAATTTTAAAAATGTATTTATAGAAGGGGCTCACTAGTAGAGTGCCTGCTCACGGGGCACGAGTCTGGATTCGAATCCCAGCCAGGCGGAAAAATTCACCGTCCGGATCCATGGATATTTGTGTGTGTCTTATTTTCATATATATTAAATAGTAGTAGGAGTATTAAATATCATAACAATGTGAATGGCCAAGTTGCCTAAAACAATTTGCTTCAATCATTTACCATCCCAATCCGCAATTCCTTCCAAGAGGCTTCCTTTAAAAAAAAATATTTTTATAGAAATTTAGATTCTACTTGAGGGGCTATTATATTTCCCCTCTAGCATTCTCTTAAAAAAGTTTCCATTAATATTGCATTTCAGACACTTTAAGTAAGATGCTCATAGTATTGCATATCTCCTGAGTATATTTGTGACATAAAGCCTTAAGCTACTTATTAAAAAGGCGTGACTCTGAGCATATCTTCATGGGTTGATTAATAAGCATTGATGGCCTTTTATGTTGATATTTATCATATTTTATGAAAATTGACTCTCTTTTCTTACGAGCTAAAAAGTTTTATAGAGCAAATCTAGCTAAATTTATCATCTTCTTTTTATTTACCTCTTATCTCTTCTCTATTAAAATTTTTGACAATTATCCTATAATTGACATTTACCTTAGATTCTGATAATGGATCACTAACACTGCCACTATGATATTTTGGTCAAGACCAGTTATATAAATGCTGCATTGTTTGGTACTAGTAATTTGTCTATATTCCTCATAAAATTGTTCATCAACTGTATATTGATTTAGGGTTAGCTTGTACGGTTATATTTAGATATATTTTATTTTATGCGTATACTCTGTCTCTTGCAACATTATTTAACACCATAAAACCATTCTTCGGTTCACGATTTTTCAGAAGCATGTTAGGTCCTTTTACGAGTTTGGCCTTAAAACTTGTGTTCCTTCATTCGTAATGACCTTCGCTTAGCATCTCCTCTATTAATCAATGGATGCTTGTTTTATTTTAGTGGTTTCTGTTACTTCATTACAGGCAGACAGCAAGGTTGGAAGAGTAAGAGGAGAAGAAATTTAGCACTTTAGATTTATCTGGATACTTTGTTTAACTGGCAAATGGTGTTGAAGAGAGGTGGTGTTCTTTCTGTTTTGCAACTAAACCATTCTTCTTGCCTCTTGAATCTTCTGTTCATTAATAGTTGTCGCTGTAGTTTTTTTTATTTTCTTTATTTTTTTATAATATACGAGGGGAATTTAACAGCGTTTTTATTATCAAAATAATCTTCACATAACTCAAGAATATATACATACGAGGGAAGTTCAATAGTTAATCAACTCATTCTTTTCTCGGCCACGTTAAAAAGCCTGAATTTCCGTCACCTATCGGAAATATATATATATATATATATATATATATATATATATATATATATATATATATATATATACATAGCTGTTAAAATGGTGTCCGTAACGGACGTGCGTTCTAAACAGCGGGCAGTAGTTTCTTTTGGGGGAAAACTAGGGCATCTTAGATATTCATAGGCGCTTGCAGTATGACTATGGAGATGTGGCACTGGACAAAAGCAGGGTGAGTCGTTGGGAAAAGCGTGTGACATCATCACCCCAAGGACAAGAAAAAAAGAAAAATTGTCTGATCTTTTCAATGTTACAGCTCAACTGGACGTCTCTGCTGGTAGTGTTGTAACAATCGGGTTGTATTATTCAAATGTTTGTTCACGCTGGGTTCCGCGATGTCTAACCAAAGACCATAAAGAGCAAAGGAGAACCATCTGTGCGAAATACCTTGCATCGTCAAAGATTGTTACAGGCGATTAAACATGGGTTCATTACTTTGAACTAGAAACAAAATAGTAATCAATGGAGTGGTACTATACCCACTTCCCTACCAAGAAAAAGTTTAAAGCCACACTCTTAGCTAGTAAAGTCATGGCTAGGGTCTTTATACTTCTAACATTGAACGGAGATTAAGTTGAAAAATAGTGCTGTGTAGCAAAAGTATCGACATGGCGTATTTAAATGCTGAATAAAGCAACCCTTGTTCCAGAAAAAAAATGTTTTGCATTATATATTGAAACCCCCCCTTTTTTATAGTATATATTTTATAAAATAATAATTTACTGAACCTTTATTCTTTCGCTTAGAATGTAGATATAGAGTAGAAGGAAATATAATTAAGAAGTTTTCTCAACTTTTGGTTTGGGATTCTGTTTTGGAAGTAAACCATCCTTTTAGGCCTCTTCAATCTGCTGTTCGTCAAAAGTTTTCTCTGTACGTTTTTTCTGAAGATTCTTTGCAGGAGTGTCATTCTGTAGCTAGTTTTGTGTGACGATTTGTCATTTAATAAATATATTTTATTAAAAAATACAGTAATGAAATGAAAATTTACTAAACGTAATTTCGTTTTGTCGAACGTTTTTAGAAAAGTTTTGAGATGTATTATGGTGACAACATCGCCAAGTTTAATTTTATTTGAAAATTCAACCGATAATTATACAGCCTAATTATAATAAAACAAGAAAAAATATTTTTAAGCTGAAAGTATATGACATCTTTATTAAAATTATTTATTGCACAGAGCCGTAAAATAGAAATAATAAAACTCGCATTCGTGTTTTCAGGCGGCGGTCGTCGGAAAACTGCGATGGGGCTTTGTTAGGGTGCGCAATTTTTAACTACGGTATTAGCGGTTGATGTTTAGTGTCGCGTGTTTGGCTTTTCGTAATTAGACCGGACGGACTTACAGGGATTTCGTTCGTGTTACCTGTGGGGATTAAAATGCGTGGTGCGGATAATGATAATGCTTGTTTTGTAAAGTGGATTTTTAAGTGGGGGTAGTAGTTGTTGAGCATCGTCGCGGTAATTGATAAAATATAAAAATATAAAAACGTAAAATCTGAACTATAAAAAGTATGGGTAATGGTAATTCAAACTTAATGTTAATATAGAATGACATAATACTCTAAAATAAATTTATAATAACGATAACTTAGAAATGGGAGTAATTCACCTTTTATATTTTTTTTATTTTTTATGCTCCTTGTTAAATTATTTTTAAAATCAATACATTTATGAATATTTTGAGAATTTTCTTCTTATTAGTATATAATTCATATTATTTTAGATAATTAAATGGATGAAATATACTCACAGAAATGAAACACTTGTGTGTGAGTTAGTAGAACTTGCAAAATATTGATTTGTTATTTCATTGTGCCATTACATATGTGTGGTCAATAAAATAAATCAACAATTAAATGATTTGTTTATAAATGTACAGATTCATTTATAATACAAACTTCTTCATTATATTTTCTATTAAGTTTGGGGAACATTTTATTTAACTTTGCACATTTCTCTTGAGTGTAAATAGTTTATCAGTATTTTTCAATTCAAGTGGAATTTTATCATAAAATTTAAAACCCATCCAAGTGAAATGCCTTTTAGCGATTGGCTTTTAATAGTTGGTTTGTTAGTTGTATTATATTTGTGCCTGGTATTATATTCGTGCTCAATATGCTTTATATTTCTCTGTTGCTATTTTTAATGCAGTACTGTTGCATATGCATATAATTCTCTAAGGTGTAAACATACCTGAATCTACTGCGATCCATCTTAATTTTCAAAGACCGCCGCGCGCCCGAGGAAGACCAATGCGACTTCATCGAAACGTTGCAAATAGATTATTGTTAGAACCATTAAAACTTTCAAATTCGAAGATTTAATCCGAATTGTTATGATGAACAAAAGTAATCTTTACGATTACTATCAAGGGCAAGATGATCAAATAGTAATAATAAACATATTTATTTACAGAAAAGAAGAAAACAATTTACATGTAACTAAACATATGACAATAATATGTGACAATAGTTCAATTTTCTGTCTAACAGCTATCAACCCACAGTCCTTCAGCCTGACGATCAGATATTTTTATTTATTATTCATTATTTTATTTTATTATTATGAGGGTTCCATAAAAAAATGGCTGCCACTGTAGCCCCCCTAAATATACCATTAGGTATTAGCGATTAAAAAAATGTATTTAAAACAATTTATAAGCATTACATTAAAGATATACTGATGTTGATTGTTGATGATTCACATCTCCCATCTACTTCAAATCCTTACCCATTACTCAAAGATATTTAGTTTTAATATTTCTTTAACCTAATAAACAACTGACTTATTTCTGAACGCTTAGCTTCAGAAAATATAGCCCTAAGTGATATTTTGTTTCCCAATCTTTGCCAAAACGACGTTTGCAATGTTTTTGGTATAGCCTTCACTGTACACAGTCTATTATAAAATTAATGCCAATTATCTGGAAAAAAATATATTTATCGATCGTACCGGTAAAATTCTTCAAAATAGTCTCGCCCACCATCAACACACTTGCGGAAACGTATCTACCAACCCTGAAAGGCATCCTCAAACTCCTTGATGTGAATGTCTCATAGTACTAATAGTCGCGAATTAATTCGAGTTTGAGGATCATTCCTCTATCTCGGATTGTTTTTAAAAATAAACGTCCATTCAATAATCCCGCTCGACGCAAGATTAATTCTAGATTATTCGCGATCTGTCAAATTCATACATGTCAACAGATATTTTTATTATCCTTTAATATATTAATATATTTATTATATTTTATATTGATAATATAAAATAGATGAAGCTGCATTTCGGGATGAAGTTTTATATTATGTAGATAAATTCGAATGACT
Organism: Ontholestes murinus; assembly: GCA_963969525.1. Lineage (NCBI taxonomy): Eukaryota > Metazoa > Arthropoda > Insecta > Coleoptera > Staphylinidae > Ontholestes > Ontholestes murinus. The sequence goes on from OZ018387.1 coordinate 82,387,247, forward strand.
GCTGAAAAAGAATGTACCTAACCTAAAATAATATTATTAAAAATATATATTTGGTAACTATAATGATGCTTTTAATTTGAATAGATAAATTAGATGCTAAAAACCAATTGAATTCTATGATAATAGTGAATATTAGAAGAAATATCGATTTACTAAAAATATAACAGTCCGTGTTCTATTATTGCTAGTAAAGGAATTAGAAAATCCAAACAATCGTGGACTTGCTTTTTAACCAATGCAATAATTATTCAGTTGTTTCAGGTGCTGTACTACCCGCAGTTTTTAGATAATATATAAAACATTTACTTACTTTAAACTTGGGCTATATTTTAATAATACAAAAGGGGTTCGATTTTAATTGACAAAAAATCAACAATTTATGTATGTACTTCATATTAACTATATGTACATTTCTTAATTGTTTGTATATAATTAAGTTATATAAATACACTAATATGAGTATTAATAAATAAATAAAACCAGCATATATATACAACATCTTTATTAACAAACAAATATACAAATAAACTAAATATAATATGTGTATTATACAACGAATGTTAGTGAGTTAGTTTGTTAAATGGCTATCGACCACCGGTCTTTCAGCCTGGAGTTTGTCATTGTCGATATGTCACGTCACTCTGTCTCTGAAGATGATGATGATTTATAATGTGATGCGATGAATTCAAGGCATTCATTGATGGGGAAACCAGCATATTATTTGTAATTTTTTTTATTTTCATAATTTCCAAGATTAATTTTGTTTTTCTTCATATTTTATTTTATTTTATAATGAAATGGCCCATTATTTTCCCAGGTGGGTAATTTCTAACATAATTTTTTGGAATTTGTCCTCACTTTCCGTAATCACTTGGAAGGTGGAATTATATTTCTATAATGGAATAACTATTTACAAGCGTTTCATCCTCTCCATTTCTGTAAAATATATTAGAAGTGTTACCTTACAACTTATAAATTAGCAATTCAAATTTCAATTGTATTGGGTGATTCCATATATTCGTTCAGTTTTTAAAGGCGAAATTAAACAAGTTTTTTTTCATACGAAGGATGAACTTTATAATCCATAAATAGATGGTCTATTTAAGTTGATAACCTCTTACCGTCTTTCGAATAATTTCATTATTCGATTCTCATAGAAGGTCTAGAATTAATGAACGGTTTCCCTTTGAGGGAGATATGCAAGGACAAGAACAAGTGGTAGTTGAATGGTGGTCCTGCGAATGAGTGGGCAAGGCAAAACATCACAAGTTGCACTCATTTTCGCTGAGTGAGTTTTGATATTACTTGAAACAATCTCAGTGGACCGACCACTGCGAGGTTCATCTTCGAGACTCAGATGAAAAGAGCGGACTGTCCTCTCTTTAAAACATATTTGAATTGCCCAATTAAGAAAACAGAACCGCAGACATTCGGAACACATTTGCATTATTTACTAAAACTGAACGAATATATAGAACGACCCAATATTAATAATTCACAATAAATGAAAACCATTAAAAATAAATATCTATTGTACTTACTTTAAAGATGATTAAATAAAAAAAAGGTTAATCCTTATCCCTTATCACACCAACTAAGTTGGTAAAAAAACTTTGCAATATGTTTCGTGATTGTCAGTTACAGAACTGACAATCACTTCGGTACAGAAAATTGGTAACATTGAAGGCCGTTTGGGTAGGGGCAATGTTCTGGTCAAGCCTGACCGTTTCTTTAATGTCAGCCATCACGCGCGCGATTTCCAGTTTCTTCCTATTGTATAATTTTAAAATGGACAATTCCTCCGACGTAAAAAAAGACAATGAGTATCATTTTGATGTAAGACTTGCTTATTCGCATTTATTTACCCCGCTGTGATGAATAGTCGCGACACAATAAAATCATGCGCATTACTTTCATACTAGACCCTGTATATTTTATATGTATGTATATTTATAGTATTTACAGTACTGGATCTAAATTAATTGATTAAGTTGCGCAAAGATTCAATTAATTTGACGAATAAAGCACTAATAACCTTTCTTTACAATTTTATTTGAATTACATTTCGGACACAAAGTGTGAAGAAAGGTTGTTAGTGCTTTATTCGTCGAATTGTACAGAATCTGTTAAAAACACATAAAAATAAATACTTGAACACTAAATCACTTTAAAATTTGGAACATAGATATTGAAGGCGGGGTTCATGATTTATTGTGTTCTTCCACTCGATCCATTACATTTTACAGCTGGTGACGTTGCTCATCATGCGAGTGTGGCTATTCGGGAATTTTTGCCATTTCTAGCGTATTAAGGTACAATTTTTGTAGACCTGTATTATTTTAGCTTATTTCAGTGCAACATTTTCTTTCTCTAGTTTCGGTTCTAAATAACCATTTTTAAATTATTTTAATATTTATAACCACTTAACGAGAAGAGATTTTATACAATATTCTAACTTTGATTTATTTTTGTTACAGATTTATGCTAGTCCTGGTGTGCCTCATATTTAGCGTACTTTCTACAATCGACACGTATCAAGATTTTGCCAACGAAACACTTTTTTGGATGGTGAGTTTTATGTGGTTGATAGATGTTCAATGCAATTTCATAATTACACATTATTAATTCAAGCACGCTACACTTTTAGAATAAGATCACTAATTTAAAATGTAAATCGAACTAAATATTATTTAAAACACGCCGGTGGTGGCGCATCGGGTACGGCCCCGAACTGACGTGCAGCAACGTTGATTCGGGTCAGTAGTCGGATGGGTGACCGGTACCATTCACCATTGGGATACAATTAATGGTGCTTTAGAGTGACGGGGGCGATCCTTTAAAGTAACAAGCTCATTTACACACACACAAATACACAAATAACACATGGCGGAAGGACCACGTGGTCGATAGCCTAACACTACTACTACTACTACTACTACTACTACTATTATTTAAAAAATGTATAAGTTGGAAAACAGAACAAATTGAACAGCGAGTTTGTTTTGTTTGTTTTCTGTATTATACAGGACAATCTTTAAATTATTTTTTAAACTATGGAAAATATATCTGTAATAATAATAACAAATAATTTACACAATTTATCAATTTTACGGTAAACTACGATACCTTTAAATGTTTTAAAACATTTTTTATTGTGTAATGCATATTTATGTTTCCAAAAAATTTATGTGTATAACACATAAACACAAAACATAACATAACACAAAAATATAGTGTGGCATGAAAAAAGGATTTTATTATTCTTTGATAACGAACCACAATATGAAAACGGAGGCTACTATGATCTTCATATAAATCTATAGCATTATATTATGGCTGTGATAATTATCCACTCTAGTCGTTTATTCAGATTATAACAAAATTATTTTTACCCTTAAATATTTAAAAATAGGTTAAATTATTTGTCTATTGAGTCATGATGTATTTTTAAAAGTACATTTTCAAAACGTTTACTAAAAATTGCGAAAAAATAAAAGGGTTGATTCTTGTCTTAATCTTAGAATATTTTGTCTTTTAGTGATTTTTGAATGCCTGCTTTGTTCCGAAGATATAGGATTAACAAAATTTTGGACAAAAAATTACCATAAATTACATGTATGTTTTTTAATCTATAAGCGCAGTTACAAATGACTACCTCCAGGGAGGATGCAATCTGCTATTAACTTCCGAAGTTAAAAACCGCTAATGTGGTTTATTATTATGTTACGTGAAGCAATGATCTGATTTTGCAAGTCTTCCACATTTTCTAGTAGACTAGTGTAAACTAATGACTTTAGATAGCTCCATGGAAAATACTCCAAGGAGTTTAAGGCGGTAGGTACGCCTCGAAAAAATAGATATTGCAAAAGAAGCAATTTTGAAAGCTATAAAATAGGAAATCTTTCCAAGTAATTTACTGCAATATTAAATGAAAGCATAAAAGCGTACCCAGTTATAAACCTCCCTTGAAGCTTCATTAATGATTAGCACTTAATAAAATAAAAATAAAAATACAGATAAATCCATAATCATCTATGAGATAGACCATTAAATTACGTATTTTCAGTGCCGTAAAATTGTACCACCTGCGTAAAATACGTAGTACTTTACGTTGGGCGTATACAATAAAAATTTTGTATTCAGGTATATTCTGGGGTCTCGAGTGAGCACTTTTTTAAGTTACTCGATTCTTGTGTGTTTTCCATATAATGTGGATTTGAATTTCTACATGCAAAAGGCATTGATCTTCATAATGTAAATACGCCGTATTATGGGCAAAGAATGCGGATTGGCAAATTTCGAACTATTTACCTTCTCTTTGGAGAACCGTGTATGACTACTAAATTAGACAAAATGTCGAAAAATTACCGATTCATAAAGATACAATTTCTGAACCTGTGAAAAAAGAGGAGGCTAAAAAAGGAAGGATTTGACAATTGCAAACGGTGATGCAGATGAAATGAGAATTCTAATAATCACCGTAGTATATGATGGGCAAACAGATCATATGGAACTAACTACAATTCTCTCTACGGTGCTACAAACAAAATAATTGCTGACGGCGATAGCAGTTGTTATACGAAAATTTTTGGTATATGTCCCTACAAAAATATAGTAGTAAAGAAGAAGATTGAACACCGCAATCATTTATTACAAGTTATTTATTTTTAAGAGCTGTAGATTTTATATTATTTATTTTTTTACCAGTTGTTTAATTAGTTTCCAAAAAAATGGTGTACACAACTGAAATACTTTAATATTTAAGTTATTGTTTAGTTTAAACAATGTAAAACTTTTTTTCTTCAACAAATTCGCAATCGCAAAAACGCCATATATAGCTTTTAAAAGGAATTATAATAAAAATTGATAAATTTTATCTTAAAGATGGGATTTTGGGGAACATAAACATTGCAAAATAATTATCATGGTCATTTGTTTGTGAGTAATGACGTCATCAATGTTTTTTTTTTTTCAAATGGCAACCCCCTAATTTTTAATTCATTTTCAAGGACCCTTTGATTTTCCAATTGACAGTATAAAGATGATGCCACTTTACATAAAATTTTCGAGTAAATGGCGATTTTCATGTATTTTTCTCGTAAACTATTTGGATTTTGTAAGAAAATTATTTTTTGTAAAGTGTTCATTTTAGTATTTTCTATAATTATTTGTTATGCATCTTTCATATGGATTCTATAATTTCTTAGTAATAAGCAAGAAAATATAAAAAATATAATTCAAAATTTTCTTCTTTAAACAATTTTTAAAACAGAAGTTGTTCAACTTTTTATTGTCTTCAAATATTAGTTGAAAAGATTTCTTTGATTTTGATATTTTTTAAAAAATTGAAAAAAAAACAAAAAAGGTTCAAGTAAACACCCACTTTCGGTAGACGAATTCTTACCAAAAACTTCCCACTAATGATAAAGTTCTTCCCATTAATAATAAATCCATAGGTTTAAAGTTTCAGTTCGAAACCTGTAGCGCTTTTTGATATTCTATATTTACTGTTTATTAGCATTCAATTGTCATTTAGGTGTTCAATTTTTTTTTTAATAGTAACATTTTTATACTGTCAATTCGGCAATGAAAAGGACTCTCAAAATGAATTAAAACAATGGGGGGTTACCATTTGAAAAAAAAGTTGATGACATCATTACTCACAAACAAATGACTTACACAAATAGATTTTTCTTTAAAAATGTTAGTTTTTATAAAACAAAATCGAACTGTTTGAGGATTTTATCCAAAAAGTTTTTGTTTTGCATTTACTGTGCGAGAGGGGGGGGGCTCTGAAGACGGCCCTGACATTGCACTAAAAGAAGACAGCAAAAGAAAACACCAATGCCTTTCAGGTCTAACTCTGGCGCGAGGCACTTACCGCCTTAAGTCCAGGAATTGAGCACACCAATTCATTTTTCCAATGGTCCAGAAACCGAGGTAGCGTTTCTTATAAAAAGCTACGATACATCTCGCCTTCTGATTATAATACTAATCAAATTCACAAGGCAACCATATTTCCAACCCAATCGTTCAACGAGTATTAATGATTAAAACAATCTTCAAGTATCTTACGTGATTTTTTTTCATTATTATAAAAATTTCTTATTGCATTTCTTGAAAAATTCGCTTTATCGAATCAGTGTCAGTAGTTCAGGAAGTAGAACAAAGTAGTCAAAGCTACCGACTTGGTGGAGAAAAATCAGCAAGAAGATGTGGATGAACGCATTCTATGTGATATGGGTACAACAAATAGTCTCTAAGAATTTTCCAAACAGTCCCAATATTTACATTTAAAGTATTTGCAACTTTTAGAGTAGAATCTTCTGTCCAATACATTATGTTTCACTTCTACCGTTCTTACTATCATTGGCATTCCTAGTTTCCAACTTCGTTTCAATGTGCCTATTTTTTCAGAAAACGGTCAGAAGCTCGTTTATTGTACAACAGCCTAGCTTGTAATGAATTGCCAGCAACAAGTCCATAAATGAAATTCATGTTTGTCATATTGGTACTCGTAAAGGACCACTAACAAGAGTTTAACTATTACAGACAGAAAATAAACATCAAACAGCCAAACGTTCTAAGTCTCAACAAATTCGACAGATACTAAATGATCAATCACAAGACATATTTCTTTCTAGTTCTTTTCAATGTCTGCACTTGCTTTCTGTAAGTGGATAAAAGCTTAATAATTCTTAATAATGACGATGATGTGTTTTTTTCTTGGCACATAATTAAAACAAATAAATAAATCAATAAATAAGAATTTTGTACACGATAAAACGAATGTAGTACTTTATACTTTAATGTCGACTATATTAATAATTTTACATATCAAAAATTGTTTTGTTCACCATGTATCTTCGCAGCTAGTTTTCAAAAATCATCAACAGACAAAATATTCTTAGAATAGCACAGGAAACTGCCCTGGAATTGTTAATAAATGTTTAATAAACATCCTGTACATTCCTGAAACATTCTAAATGTATTAGGTTGTATCTGCGTAACCAATATATTTTTTATAGAATACCGTAATTTACGTTATACTTATGTTTTTATTAAAATCGTAAGTAAAAATAAAAAATATATGTCATCCGTTTTTAGTACGTCTTAGTATTCAAAACGTCTAACATAAATATATGAACCCCCATAATCACGACCCATAACACTAACCGTATCCAGCGTGTTTATAAAATTAAACATCTACAATTATGCAAATTGTATCGCCGGCCGCACAAAAGGACGACGATAAAAGTTAGTTCCAAACACTAAAAAACCCGACGCGTCCCTTTTTAATACAGAAATTTCCCATTCACGTGCATTTACACCCTTTCGTGAAAAACGAGGCAGGCGACAAAGGGAGTTCTGCGTCGTCCTCCCCGGAGAGGGACTATTTAATAATGCTCCGACACGCTGTATAAAACGTATCGTGGTGCAACGGCGACACGAATTTCGACTTTGATTTTGAGAAGTGAAAACGTTGCAGAGATTGTGTCTCTTGTGTAAAGACTAGGCGAATACGACAGCTCGTTGAAAGTAGTCGAACGTGCGCCCCGGAAAATTGAATGGCGACTGCTGGGGGATAACATTGTTTTAAAGTGAATCAGAGGGAAAAAATGTATATTAGAGCAAAAAAAAAGCGCTATAATATCATTATGCAACTGTTCTTTTAAATCTGGTGCAATATATAAATATTAAAAGCAATAGTCTTATAAGGCATTTTATAAAAACAGTGGGCTTGATAAAGATAATTTCTGTTTTATGTATCTTGTAAATAATAAATATAATATTAATTATTTAAAAACTACACAATAAATTATGATGAAAGACCGTTCAAAAAGTGAAGTACGGTGTTTTGGAGGTTATAGTCGACCTCTTGACCGAGTATTTAGGTTATCAACATCTTCGCAATAAATGATTTAATTGTAAAGATAGCGTGAATACTTTTTAGTAATTAACCTAAGGTAAACGAACAATGAGTTAACCTACCTTCTTCTCGACAAATTAAACTAACCTGCTTCTTTGAGCTTATATCGACTCAAATTTTCGATAATATAAATAATATGCATTATTTTGACTGTAAATGATTGCATATATAGATATACTCAGAAGATCTATTTAGAGCAGGATAATATTGTGCAAAATGTTTTCTTGCTAAACTAAATAAACTACTAAATATGGAGTAATATTAATATTTCAAGAAATTAAGGGACTGAATAAAAAAAAACTTGATTATTTCATAATGACGTCTTATTTAGATTTATATAGCTGTCTTTACACGTTCTATTATATTTTATTTTGGCTGAAACATAGTTAATTTCAGTATAAAAATGAACCAGGTAGTAACGGTCGCAAACATTCCCTTCTCTATCTCTTCTCTTCTCTATTTCCTTTTTAACTACTTGATGAGTAAAAAAAATAGAACAAATGTAATTAATTATTAAAGATTGAGTATACACTTTTATTGTGCATTACCTACAAGTATGTAAATCCACATAAATAGTTGTTGTCTTTCAACATCCAAAAGACCTTTTTTTCCTAATCTCTAAATAAAACTACTTTTTTAAAACATACGTATATCTTTCTTCTTCTCATAAAAACTTTCTTGTTCAATCATTGTTTTTACCTTTCTGCTAAATTAACTCACTCCATATTTTTTATATGTTCCTTAATGATCGTTTCACTCTCACATTATATTGTCTTCTTCTTTGTCCTTAACCTTAAGATTCTCTTAGAAAAATCCCCACGTCAACAGATTGCAAAACGTTTTTGTTTGAGCTAAGACTTGGAATCTCCTCAGTTAACTACTCTAAATATCATTTTATTATCCTTGCACACAAAATGTCAACAAACACTACTTTCTGAAAATCAGATAGAGAGTAAAATAAAAGTACTTTTGACGATTTTGTATTACTATTTATTTTATAATATACACGAACTAAGTTTACAATATATTATAATTGACACAACTATAGTATTATTGATTAAATTAATTAAATTAAACTTTATTTGAGTATATTTTGCAATAATTATTTTATTTTACTTATATTTTACTCTTTAAAATGAACTACCACATAGTAACAGTCGAAATATTTCTTTTCATTAAAATCAGATAACTTATCTTTTTGCATTATTTCTTCAATGCTTTTTTCCAAATTTCATAGAATTGCTTCATTCAAAGCTAAATATTAAAATATACCTAAAATTTGGAATAGAAGAAGCACGGCTTCAGTTCTATTTAACTATGTTCTACACTTACTTTTTTGCAAAAAGAAACTATAAAATATTAAAAATTCACTTGGTTCGTTTCACTTAATTTTTTATTTTATTATCCAATTCATTTCAGCATTTGAATAATGTACAAACGCAATTTTAACAGGTTTATAAATATAATTCAGGTGATAAGCGCGTTTGAAATCAGAGAAACCCAGAGCTCTTCATTGCCATTGCCCTTTTTTTGGCTGATGCTTTGACATAAAGTCCAAACGAATTAACCATTTTATATCCTTAGAGACTCCATTATTTAATTTCTAGTAGAGGTCATTCTAATAATAATATAGCTTTCATTGCTAGCTTTACTTACATAGGACTTTCCTAAATTAACCCTTCAGTCAAGAATTTTTTCCTTCGAGGAAATTTTCTAAAAAATTACACAGATTGAATTATTTCTGATTTCAGTGTTCAATTAAATTTAAATTTAAATATAATTGGAAAACAATTCTTAGATATATGTAAACACACGTGAATATTTTAATAGGTGGGCTAAAAAATTCGTATCGTTACCGAGAGAGGGCGACACTAGATTTTTTTCATATGATTTTCATTGTGAACAATCTTTGAAACTTTGATTCATAGTATTTTGAGTAAAAACTTTTTAAATTGAAAAAAAATGGATAGAAATTTTTTTGTGACTTGGCTCAATAAGTGTTATCTTAGTCTGCTCCAGCGGAAGCAACCATTCGTAACTGGTTTGCTAAATTAAAATTAATGTACAAGTGATTTGGGCATCGAAGATGATGAGCGAAGTGGGCGTCCCAAAGAAACTGTTACAGGCGAAAACTTCAAAAAATCCACAAAATAATTTTAAATGGCCATAGAGTAAAGTTGATCGAGATAGCTGAGACTATAAAGATATTAAAGAAATGTGTTGGACATAACGCGCATGCATATTTGAGCATGCGAAAACTCTGTGCAAAGTAGTGCCGATCAAACCAAGAACTATATTTGAAACTGTTTAAGCGAAGTTTTTTTATCGGTATGTGACACTGGATGAAACGTGGATCCATAATGACACTCCAAAGTGCAATCGGCAGTCAGCTTAGTGGACTGCACGCGCCGAACCCAATCCAAATCGAGGAAGATTATGGCGTCTGTATTTTGGGATGCTCATGGTACATTGTTCATCGATTATCTTGACAAAAAAATCAACAACAACTATAATGTTTCACCAAGAAAATGTGTCGTGTCATAAATTGATGAAAATAATGGTCAAACACCAATGAATTGGACTATGATTTGCTTCTCCACCCACCGTATTCTCCAGACTTGCCCCCCAGCGACTATTGTCTTTTTGCAAACCTCAGAATAATGCTCACTGGAAAGAAATTTAGTACCAATGAAGAAGTGATCGTCGAAACAGAGGCCTATTTTGAGACTAAGGACACATGATACTACAAAAAAGTATAGAAATTTGGAAGATCGCTATAATCGGTGTATCGCTCTCGAACAAAATTGTTTTTTTCTTCATAGCGATACTAACATTTCAGCCTATTTATTACGAGCATATGAATCCAAATTTGATCCCTATAGCCAGGATTTTTTACCTCTCAACAGAAGGATAATTTTTGCGAGTTGATGTCGGTATTAGAGTTAGATAAGGAGACGCTCTACTGCATGAATGATTTTCTTTTTTTTTCTAGCGAATCGCAAGAAATAAAAAAATCTGGGCAGAAAGATCTCAGGTCAATAGCCCAGATGGACTAACACCTCTTATTTATATGTATGTTAAATGTTATTATGTATTGTTAATATGATCAAATAAAAAATTTTATTATTAAAAAATTCTTAGATAATGTCTAGAGTCTTAGCTTATTGTTTGTATTGGATCCAAGCATTGGCGTGTGTGAACATTTGCAAGGTGCAATTTTTTTAAATTGATTAACAGGGTTAGAAGAAGGTAAAATTTATCAACGTTTTCCATTGGTTGGTTGGTTGATTTAGTTATGATATAGTGCTTCACATTGGGACTACATTTAAAGAGGATTATCTGTGTATTAACACATAAAACGGTCTTAAGTTAAAGATTGAGATAGGTTTCACGTATGGTGTCGAATAAGGGTCTGAATTTTCAAACATTTTATTGCCCGCTGAAGGATTGGAAGTATCAACAAAATGTACGAACTGTCATAAGTTGATAAATCTGTTTAGCTGCATGCTGTTTGAAATCAAGGGAATTATTAAACTAAATTACCAATAGCAACGTATACTAGGAAATGAGCATCTTGATATGTACTGATCCATATTATTTTTGATTAAAAATAAGTGGTTGATTTTTAAATTTTTATTTAACTCACTACAATTAATAATTAGAAAAACACGAAAATATTTTGTAAATGGCCTTCACGGTCTCCCGATCTTTTGTTCTTAGATTTCATTTATTGGGGTTACTTCAAAAATAATGTTTATCGGAATAAATACAATAATTTGGTAGAACTAAAAATTTTAAATGAAAGTGAGAAACTAACAAGGGAAATGGTTTAACATTCCCAACAACATTTATATCATTGACAGTTACTAAATGCTGGCCATTTTCAACATTTATTAAAAAATTACGTCGTTTTTCCATGACTTGTTATACCTATTGTTTTATATTGACTGACTAAATTGTTTATTGGAATTTAAGTTTTGTAACTGATTAAAATGTGGTTAATAAAATGTTCCATTTCCTTGTTTGTTTAATTTTGACAGAACATGATTTTCAGATTAAATTCCAAGGCCACACCTAATTTATGTTGGTGAGGTAACTACGATTACGTTTGAATATCGCATTGTTATTCGTTATTATTTGTGAAACGTCGATATCTAGGAAACTAATGAATTTATGTATAATGAATCGTTAACAAAAAATGTTCAAAATTGTCAAGACTATAAATAGTAATATACGGAGTGTTCCATCAAAAAAATGTAATCTTAATTCACTACAATTTTGTGGGCCACTCTGTATATTTACAGATAAATAGACTTTTTAAAGCCTTACAACTTTTATATAAAATATTTTTTGCTAACTCCTGTGTCTTTTGAAAAAATCGACCGTTCTAATAATTTCTCAAAACCCTGTATATCCTTGACAATCGTCATATTTTCATCAATTGTTATAGCACTGGAATTAATACCTTTCTTAATTGCGTACATGTTGGTACATTCATTTATATAGTCAAAACGTTCTTTTGTAAAATATTTGTCAAAAGAAAACCTTGGGGTTTCGATTCCGGCATGTTGATTCCTGTGTTTTATGGCTTTTCATCGTGCCAATAAACCTAATCAAATAAATAATTTTTTTATCTAAACAAAATTTTTTAGTTAGTTCATTTTCAAATATGAACTCGTTTGTGAAGATTGGGTCTTCATTTCTGGAGGCAATTAGTCTCTCCTTTTTCGCCGACTCACTCTCCGGGGTTGGTACAGCAGTGCCTCAATACAAGAAAGCACATTGACGATGGAGGTTTTTACTTAGTCAATCACAAATTAAACACAATTTTTAATCTGCCGGTATAACTCAATTTTTTATTTGGTGACTATAGATTCAATATATTAACGTATCTTTTTTAATCAATAAATATAAAACGGTAAATTTGAAGATGATATTCTATTGTATTGAAACAAAGTAAAAATTGTGTTTAATTTGTAAAGAAGAAATTTGTTTAGCAAAAAAATCATAGCTGTGATAGTCTTCTTAAAAAAATAATTAATAAAAAAATCAATTAAATAAAAACTAAAACTGTGGAAGAAATTCTCATAGAAAAAGAAGTTAAAATTAAAAAGAAATATTTTTATAATTGTCCAAAAAAACAAGAATAAATTTACGAAGAAATTCTATCAAGCATATTGTAGGACAATTATTAATTCATTGAGATTGGAAAAAATATGGACAATTTATTTTATTATTTATTAACCTACGTATTTATAAAATACATTGAATATTTAATTTTGGTAGGTCAAGTGTACGCTATGGCAATGGATAATTTATTGATATAGGTCAAAATTACGTTAGGGAAATCAGTTATATATTATCCTAGGCAAAGGTAACGCAAAGGATAATGGGTAATTTATTAGCTTAATTTAAAAGTAAGCTAGGGAAATGACAAATTTATGGAGATGGGTCAAGAATACGATAGTACATACAAATTTATTGGCGTAGGCCAATACTAACTCTTCTAATATCTCAAATGCAAAAATTTCTATTTTCAAATAGGTACTTTGCTTACAATATGTCAGAAATTAAATGGAAGGTACTTATATTTATAGAAAACTCAACTCAAAAAACAGGACTGTATTTTGTTAATCAGAATACACGGAGCACAAACACTAAAATAAGTGAATTTTATAACTCTGTCCAAAGTAATAATTTTTATATATATTTCAAAACTGAAACATGGCTTAGAAATGATATTCTCAATTCAGAAATATTTCCTCCAGAGTATAATGTTTATAGAGCAGATCGCATAATTGTGCGTGGTGGTGCATTAATTGCAATTAATTCTTCATTCTGCTTAGAAATAGTGCCATTTGATATGGATCAATTAGAATCAACCGAACTGATAGCAGTCAGAGTAAAAATTAAGGATGTTATAATTAATCTTATATTGTTGGGACGAATAATAACACAATTCTCAGGGCAGAATATCGTAATTTCAGGTGATTTTAATATACCAAATTATTCCAACAGTATTAATTGTCCCAACCTGGATGCATTGAGTACCTTTCTTGGTTATAATGGATTACGGCAGTTTAATAATATTAAAAATGCGAATAATAGAGTTCTCGATTTGATTATTTCCTCATTAGGCAATATTTGCGACGTAGAAAAATGCATTCCCCCATTAGTTATTGAAGACCCTCATCATTCTGCTATAAGTTTTACTGCTATATTTAAAAACATATCGGTAACGAGTGTTAAACCCACTTCATTCAGGTACAACTTCCGTATGACTACATTAGTAAGGTTAATTGGCAAGAACTTTATAATTATTCTGACATCGATCAAAACAATTTCATGAGAATAGAAGTGCTCCGTGGATAAATTCCTCTAATAAAAGAAAAATCAACTTAAAAAACAAACATCTTCAGAGATATTTAAAATGGCATCGAATTGCCGGTAGTGAAAAGTTTAGGGAACTTCGTCGTAAACAAAAAATTTCTGTAGCGCATTCGAAATACATCGAACGAATGCAGCAACGGATATCATATGATCCTAATTTAGTATGGAATTACATTAACACGAAACGTAAAAACTTTCGTATACCATATGAAATGACATTGGATGATATATATCTCACAGTTGACATAGCTGATGGATTTGCTGACCACTTTATGAAATTTTATAAATAAGATTATCTTAGTATAAATACTAGCAACGATTCAGATCATAAAAAAAATCACTTGGGTGATTACACGATTGATGTCACTGACGTCCTGAAGAAATTAAATAGCTTAAAAACCTAATCTGTCAATGAGCCTAGATTTAATACCTGCATTGCTATTAAAAGATACGTCATCTGTGTTGTGTGATCCTATCACACATCTATACAAATTAATTTTTAAAACTGACAGGTTTCCTACTAAATGGAAAGATGTTCAAATTTGCCCTGTTCTCAAATCAGGATCAAATGAAGCAATCGAGAACTATAGACCAATTGCAATTTTAAGAAATCTTTCAAAAGTATTTGAATAGTTATTAGCTGACTATATATACAATCAAGTGGATCCGTACATTTCAATGCAACAAAGTTTTGTAACACGCAAATTACTTTTGTATCATTCAATTTCTGTCAAAGTATTAGCTAGAGAAGTAGTTGTTTCAAAAGTGGTTTGTTCTTGTAGTCTTAATAAGACTCATTTGTTGTAGATTTTATGAAATATTTTCGTGTTTTGTCTAATTATTAGTTAATTTTCTACAACATAAAGGACTTATATATTTTATAATTTTTGATATTAAGTTAACATTCAATACTCATGTCGAAGCATTAACTAGCAGTTGTTATCGTACCATGGGCAGTTTTGATTTTGTTATATACTACGTTTATCGTAAGTAAAATATCATATTTTTATTAATATGGTCTCCAATATATATCAAGTATATTAGATTACTTAAAACTATTCAGAAAACAATTCTTAGGTATCTATTCCTTGTAAAATATGGTGTGTACAGATTTGATATACAATATAATGAATTACTCTCCGAATTTGAATTAATCTCTATTCATAATCTAATTATCTTCACAAATATTTGCTATCTTTATAAATTATTTTATAACCTTATTGATGATATTAACTTTTTAAGTCGTTTTAAATTTCATGTACCTCGAATTACCTCTAGATTCTACAGGACTCTTGTTTATGATACACCTACTAACAATTACTATTCAAATTCTCCTGTTTTGCATTTGTTGCGATTATACAATCAATACTCATATAATGTTTTTTTGTATTGTATCAATGTAATGTATTACTGATGTAGCCCTGTTATTGGTCTTTCGAGTCTGTTGGATTGTAAATAAATAAATAAATACAGCGATTAGATACGGGCAGTTGACAAGAGATTTAGATTTTGGAATACTTAATATGGATTGTTTCCAACAGAGGGTTATCTAGTAGGCTTAGATTAAAATTTAGCAAGTTATTTTTCATGGCTCCCAACATATTTAATCTATTATCCGCCTAGTGCTTTAATAATTTTATATTCTCTATTAAAAATTTGTCCCATGGTAATTTCAAATATATTTTAAACCACCTAGAAAATCAAGCCACAAATTCAATTCCAAATTTTTCAAACTGCTGGTCATTTTACCTTTGAATCAGAAGCTATTAATTAAGTTTCATTTCTAGTCATTTTTATTACTAGAGAAAATAACAAATTAAATTTAAACATTTTCAGAAAACCCACACATATCATCAACTACATCCATGCAGATTCATCCAGCCCCATAAAACACAAAAGTCTTTAAATTATATTAAATATAATCAAAAGTATTCACAACAGACATTTAAATAAGCAAAAAAAACAACAAATATATTAACTCATTTCAAAGAAGATTCATATCACACAAAAAATCAAAATTCAGAAAAATCAGTAGTTGAAAACCACACGATTACCACGGCATACATTTTCAATAGAGAATATGAAATTATGAACACTCGACGGATAATAGATTAAATATATTGGAAGCCATAGAAATGAAAAAAACACAAAAATTACTTGATTTTGATCTGAGCCCATTATTAAATTCAAAATTACCAAATCAAAATCTCCGCTATTTAATCACTGCATTTCAATGAATATAAACCAACCGTCTTACCTGTAACCTGAATGTATTAGTATAAATAAACCGTCCATTTTGGAATTTGTTAGTTAGCTATTGATAATGAGCACTTAGTGCTCGAGATATACATCCAGTAAATACAAAATAAATTGTAACGTGTTTTATTAATTAGAATGTATCTGATTATTTTATGGACTGCTGATCGGTTGGTAAGCAAATCAAAAGAAGATATTAATCATATATTATAATTACGGCGAAACCTATGGCGAAGCGAAGAGGTATAGAAACATTAATGGCGTTGATTAAAATAGCGTCACAATAGTGCATAGATGAATTTCCTAATCATTGTGAACTTGATTTATATATGGTGTTTTAAAGTATTTAAAATACCGAAATGTCCACCGAAATATCTTTATCCTTTCTTCGTAGCCCTACAAATTTTTATAGACATGTTTCGGCAGTTTATTATTCCATATAAGAGAAGAAGTCTAGTAAATTAAAGAATATTTTACAATTTCTTCCCATTTTTAAAAAACTTTCTTTCATTTCAGCGTGTTTACACTTTAGATTAAAAAAAATGTTTGCAAATCAGATGTAATTAAACAAGATAATCTTGTTTTACCAGTATATTTTTTTAAATTACACAATGACTATAGTTTTGACTTTTAATTGCTAACTTCTAGTTTGATAATAGCTAGCTTATAGTAGAAACTATAGTCACTGTGTAATTTTAAAAAATATAGGGCTAAAACAATATTATCGTGTTTTAATTACTACTCATGTAAGATGTACCACGAATTAAGCGCCTCTACCATCAAATATCTGTAATTCACTAAATTCTTTTTTCTTTTTCTATTGTTCGTAATCCTACTTCCAAATCAATAATAAATAAATAAAATAAAATCTACTAAGAAAATAGGAAATATTTTACTCGAAATTATACAAAAAAATGTATAGTTTAGAGAAAACTTAAGGTGCAAAGAATTAACATTGATAAATAAAACCCGTTATTATGCATCCCGGCGCATCCACCGATATGCACAACCAACGTTATAACCCGTTTTCTGCTCACAAAAATCGCTAACCATATAAAAATTGGTTAAATATCTTTTGTACGATATTTTAATTATTTTAGTGGTTAATTTACTTTAATCTTTTTAAGAAAATTATCAACAATATTTGAAAGTATATTCATTTCTTCAGAATCGATAGTATTTGTTTATCTCTTATGCAACGTTATCATTGAAATGAACTATATTTATTAAACTATATTTATATTATAGTCATTAATTGTATGATATTTATTAAATAAATTACTAATGTTTACAGGTGGTCACCATATATAGAGTGATTGTAAGTAATATTAAACTATATTCCGAGTGTTGTTCAATTTTTGCACTACTCGAAAGATATCGAGCTTAATATGTTGCAGCTGATCCATCATGTTCTTGGAGGGATAGCGCGTCCTCTCTCACATCCTCTCACAAATTTTGTTACCTGTGACAGTTTTCTATCGTTGGGAACGCTTTAATGCTTTTAACAAATTTTTACCTTACGCTTACTTGCTAAAAATGTTTATAGATTAGTTTTTTTATCTACATACAATATATCTACACACTTGTTTTCATTCTAGAAGTTTATTTATTAACATTACACATTTAGGTTCATTTAAAGATTGAATTTAAGCAAGTTTCCACACATTTTTTTTAATTTTAGAAGTGCTAATTTCAATTATATACATTATTTATGTTTAAAAATATATATTATTAAAATAGAACAAACTTTTCAAATGTAGCAAATGAAATATTTTCATTACTTATAATATTAGATTGATTGAAATGATACTTAGCGAAACTCCATTATTGACTTTTTAAAATGAAACACGTTTGTTTTTGAGTTATACATATTTATTTTTGAAAATATAGCAACAATTATTTGCCATAGTGGCTTCAATAGGTGTATGAACAATTCATCTGTGTAATGAAACAATTGTTGATATGGTATTCTATAATAAATCCATGTAACACAAAAACAAACCTGTTTTTATTTTATAATGTTCGTTATTTATAAACAAATTTATTATTGACGTTCGAATTTTGACTTTTTAAATTTAGTTCTATTTATTAATTAGTGAGAGAATTTGATTTGGTTGATTGAGTTACTTGAAGATAATAATAACTTTGATTAGCACAATTAAAACCTTTCTTCAATATTTTAAAATTTTAATGTGTTTTAATCAAAGAGAATTTGATGTTAAACATAAAAAAATTAAATTAGTTTATTTCATTATAATATGTTTAATATTTGAACCGATTACCTTGTTAAGAATAAAGAAATCACTTTTACTTTTTATACCACTTTAAATCAAACTAAGTTTGATAATGATTATTCTGTAGTCAAAATCACTCCAAAATAAAGTTTAAAGTAGTATAAAAAAGTAAAAGGGTTTTCTTTATTCTTAATATTGAAATGTACCACGAAGTGAATGCCTTTAAAATCCAAGAATTATTATTGTGAAATTATTACTGTGTAATAAATCTTTTGATTGACTTTAAAATTAACTTGACCTTATATGAGGTAATCAAAATATTTAACACAATTTATTAATTATACGATCTCTAATTAAACTAATGCATATTAAGTTATATTACAAATCATTCGTAAGAAATTGAGTTTTCAATTAGATATAATATTAATTACTTTTACTATAACATGACATATTAAATTTTGACAAATAAAAGTTTGTGTTGGTATTCAGAAATGAATTGAAATATTTTCTTTTAAATAAATTTTCAAGGTATAAAAGTATCCTTATCAAATTTATCATCATTCGTTATGCGTAAAAATATAATAAATTTGTCGTGTAACACTAAACTCGTGCCAATTTATTTAAATTTTTACGGCGCCGATCTGCTCGTGCTCCGCTTTTACGGCCGCATTTCGGATCCAAATTGAAGTTTGAATTTTTGATGGTGGCTGAGAATCGCACTGTGGGGAAATGCAGCCGGCCGGGCCGTCACAGTTGAATTAATTCCGTAGTCCCAAAGAAACACCGTGTAAATACCTTTTGAAGTCCCCATAAGTATAAGAAAAAGCAAGAGGACTGCGCGAAAGAAATTCATTTAAGAAAGATAACGCCCGGGTGGAATTTTAATTTTCGTGAGGGAAGATGAAGAGCGGGAGGGGCGGAGGAGCCCGGGAAATTAAAATCTCATGAGTAATGAACTGAAAATGTAGCGGAATAAGGCCGATGGAATTTTGATGGTTATGAAGGTTTAATTAATGTTTTTGCTGCCTTATTGATTTATAAACTTGCCCAGAGGATGTTTTAAATAACTCACCGTAATTCACTGTCGAGTTACTTAATGCGCGATGACTTAATATTAACGATGGTGGACGTGTTTTGATCAAATATCGATTTCCTGTTTAAGGTGGTAGTGCTGATTAATTAAACAACCACAGTGTTACAAGTAAGTAATAAACACACAATAATAATAAATATATGAATATGAAAAATAATAATTTTTATTATAAATTTAAAAAAAAACATAAATATATGTTTCAAAATTTACATATCATTTATTCATATGTTATGAAATGAAAAATAATTAAGCATTTAATGAAGAAGTAGACACGATTACTTATTACATTCAAGATGTACCACAAAATAAACGACTCTGCAATTAAAAATGTAAGCATTTATCTCACACTCAAATAGTAAGAATTTTTTTAAATATTGCTATAATTATATATCCTTCAAAATTTATTATAAAAACACCAATTCTGACTAAAAGGTATAATCTTTTGATGTAACTTTAGTATAAATATTAATTATATCAGTCAACTAACCGAAATTCTGCCACCACCAAATCCACCTGAAGTGGATAGATTCCCTAGACAACTTCCTCGTGAATCTGCACCGATTACAAACTCAAACGTATTCAGCCAACAGTTATAATTTTAACGCAACAACGTCTTTTTTTATATGTGTTATATGTTAGATGCTTATAGCCATAACTTTGTGATACATCTTGAATCAGGAACTTTATCAAATGATAAATAAAACTTACTTTATTAATATCACACACGGAATTTATTTCGTAACTATAGTTTCAATCTTACAAGGCCTTACTAAGGTTGATAATGGCCTTGTAAAGTTGAAACTATAGTTACGAAATAAATTTCGTGTGTAATATTAACAAAGTAAGTTTTATTTGTCATTTGATAAAGTTCTTTATTGGTGTTAGGTCATAAAGATGGTTTTTCCTTAAATGAGTATTTTTATACATTGACAATTCAATAGCCCCGAAGCAGAAGGCAAAATGCGCCAAAACATATGAAAGCGGTACCAACCAGACGCTCCTGGGGCCGTAAGCTGCTGACGGCGAGGCGAACGTTATCCAGGTGAAGGCGATGACGTGGACTTTTTTCGTTCAGTCGATATTTTTAAAATACATTTTCTACTTTATTTAAGAACGCCCTGAATAAGGTCGCATGTAAGACGTTCTTATGGATTACATAAAACATTTCTTATTTGTGCAAATTTTTATCAGCAGAAAACACTTGACTAGCCCTTGAGGAATGCCCCCATAAAATTATTCCATAGCAAATATATGTCGCTATGAGAGAAATGTAAGACACTTTTAACACGTCAAATAAAACAACCTTAGAAAGTTGTGCAATAAATATATGTACTTACTTATTTTCTTCTCCAGTTCGCATGTATGTACTTTCCACGTTAGTTTAGAGTATGAGTGGAATCCTAAAAACTTAACATCTTTAGGAAACCCAAAATTGATATTTTTTTAATTAAACAGCATGTTAACTGTTTTGTTATTATTTAATGTGAGTCCATTAGTTAAAAACCACTTATTGGCCTGTACTTGAATATTATCATTCATTTTATTCACATCATGTAGTAACTTACCCCGATTTACAAGTGTTGTGTCATCTGCAAATAATATTACATTATTTTCTCCTATATATCGACAGATGTCATTTATATATAAAAAAAGAGTACAGGCCCATGTTTTGATCCTTGTGGAACCCCTCTATTAATACAATATTCCTTCGACAAATTCGTTTGAATTTTAATTGTTTGACATCGATTCGATAAATAAGTAATTATTAATCTACAGCTTGCAAGGTGAAAATTGTAGAAATATAGTTTTTGAAGTAGTATTAAATGACTCATTCTGTCAAATACTTTCTGCAAATCGAGAAAAGTTGCTTGGACAAATTCATTGCTGTTAATAGCATCGAGACATTGCTCAATTAAAACTAGAGTCGCCGTTGTCGTAGATCGGGAACATCTAAATCTATGTTGGCTACTAGAGAGCAATTTTGTCGCCGATATATATCTAATAATTGAAATTTTAATAAATCTTCATACACTTTAAAAATTACTGGCAGAATCGATAATGGTCTAAAATGATTAGCGTCATTTTCAGAATTTTCAGAGCCTTTTTTATGTGCTGGCACAATAATTGCCCTCTTTAGGCAACATGGAAATTCCCCAGATGTAATTGATTGATTGATCAGTTGCGTTAGTGGTTCTATTATGGCTTCCTTTATGGTTTTAATGATATCAGCTGTGCACTATTTTTTAGATTAATTATGGATTCTCTCATTTCTTCTTGACACCAGTTCAAATTTAAAGTATTAACTGTTGTTTATGCTCGGTAACATTAGATCACATGAATTACATGGACCTTGCTGTATAATTACGGTGTTAGAAGCAATAGATAAAAAGTGATTAACAAAAGTCATCTGGAGAGTGTTTCGAATTTTTGCATCCACAGTGTTTTCCACCACGGTAGGAATTAATTACATCATACATTATTTTAGGATTATACTTACTAGAGTATAGTTTATTATTGTTTGACTTTCGTACATTTTCTGACAGAAGTAGCTCATTATATTCCTGCCTTACACGATCTCTCAGTAACTTATTTTGTTCACTTTTATTCTGTTAGTAAGCCTTATCAACTAATTCCAAAGTATTCTTCATTTTCTTAATATTTTCGCTATGTTTAACATAATTTTGCGCTTTCGATTTATAAGATCTCAGAGGAAACACTGTTAATAAAGCTTCATGTGAGATATTTATAAATGCGTTAAAATTTTCATCTACTGAGTTAGCACAAGTTGTGATAAATGACCAGTTAGTATTATTTAGTACATTGAATAGATGGAATTTTCCTAAAATGGTAATTGGTCTTAGCATATTTGTACCTAATCTTCCTTTTCCCTTTACAATGTTTACTTGCACATCCAATCCTACATGATCAGAGATCCCTGAATATAGAGGAGTCACTACTAACGTGTCCATATTACTAAATATGTTATGGATTTTATTATTAAATCTTGTATTAAAATTGACTAGTTCATTCAACCCAAAACTTTTAAACAAGTTGCACACGTCAATAGTGTCCCTATAATTTTTGTTGTTAAAATTAATTTTAAAGTCACCACCAACTATTAGATTATTTCCAATTGTATCAATTGTAGATAATAATTCGATAAGTTTGTTTAGGAATATGTCAATGCTCCCACTTGGGGGTCGGTATACATTAATGATAATTATATTTAGATCCTAAAAATACGTGCAAGAAAGTTCAATAACTTGCTCTAAAGAATATAAGTTTGGAATACATTCAGCATTATTATTAATTGTCGTAAGTATAAGTGCGCCTCCATATGATGCTTGTCCAGAAAATATGGAATTTATTATATAATTTTCGATGAATAAACTATCTTTTTCTATATCATTAAACCAGTGTTCTCTTAAACAGAGTGCAGTTATGGGGTGCTCACTTGTACGTAGTAATATTTTAATATGTTCTATTTTATTTCTAAGCGACTAAATATTTAAAAATAAAAAGCGGTGAATGTACCCAGTGTCATTTACCTTATTTGTCACTTTTGAATTTTGTTCTGAAGGTGATACAAAAAAGGATTAATGTATACACCTTCAGCCCACAAGTTACAGTCTTTAACAATATTATAATCTGATTTCAACACACTTATTTTAAATGAAGATTATTCTTCTGGTGATTTAGAAACTATTTACGTACATTGCACATCCTTGATTTAAATGAAATTTATATGTTGAATAAGCGATTCTTGGGTTACACTCGGGTCCAGTCCACTAATGTAGAAATGGAAAAGAACTTTTCTTCCCTTGATTTCCAGTTGTTCATTGGATTTGCCGGTCGACAGTTATGAAATCATCGGCGTTGAGATTATCAGAATTTCGTATAACCGGCGATGATGCACTACTGCTTGGGGTCCTAGACGGGGTTCATTGTAGTTGATACCCTTGGTTTATTTAATTCTGCAGATGCTATTTCACTGTAGGCCACCTTATTAACATTTCAAGTTTTATGGAATTTATAGATATATAAATTATTTTCTTAAATAGTATTATCAGGTTTAGTTTAGGTTACTTCAGGTTATGTTAGGCTATGTTAGTTGTGTTCGTATATGTTTTATTTGAAAATTGAGTTTAGAATTGAAATTTACTAGTAAATGCCTATATATTTTTTAAATTGTGAGTATATAAATTTAAAGGGTTATTTCCAGGAATAAATGGTTCAGAATTAAAGTTATTTTGTCCTATGGCGATTTTTGTAAACAAAAATTTTCACAATAATGGCATGTTATTACCAAAAAATGTATGTAAAGTTTCTTAATCTACAAGAATGGATGATTAGCTGCCGAACCCTTTTAAAAACACTAAAGTGGTTTCTTATTGTGTTACTCCCAGCAATTATACGATTTTGCAGGTCTTCCAGACAACGGAGGACTGTCCTAGCCAGAGGGCACAACGGGCCTAGGGCCTGGGTGCTCTGGTCAATGATTTGATCACCCTTGGCAAATTCGATCCAGATCCAGATCCAGGTCTTGCATAGAGACAACTGGAATTAGTGACTTTAAATAGCCTCACAGAAAGTAATCTAGGGCGTTTAATTTCGGAGATCGAGCAGGCCATGAGTTAGGTCCACCTCGACCAAACCAGAGATCTCCGTATGTTATTGATTAAAACTTATGGGAAACCACAGTAAAATCGCTGCATAAACCACATTGCATTTCTAATTGACTTTAAATTACCCCCGCCAGTACATTCCAATTAGCCAATCATCCACAATTCCAATCCAAATGTTCAACGAGAAATAATTTTAAAAACGATCATCGACTATCTTATATATTTTTCTTTTAGCCCACACATGGCTATTATGAAACTTTCTTATTGCACCTCTTAAAAAATTCGCCTCATCGGTAAGAAAAATCAGCATCAGTAAAGGAATTTGAACCAATGTATGCGAAAGCCATTGACAAAATGCAATATGTGGAGGAAACTAAGCAGGAAGAAGTACCTGAACGCGTTGTATGTAATAGAAGTACAACTAGTCTTTAAGAATTTTCCAAATTGACCGATTACTTACATTAAAAGTATATACAACTTTTCGAGTAAAAGTACCTGGATCTTTCTCTAGCATATGTTAATTTTACGCGTCGCGATACGCGAAGTTAACGTTCTTTTATTATCACTGGCGTTGTATGAGTGGAAGCGAATCAACTTTTGTCGTGGTCGTTGAGGTAGACATTGTGAAGCGGCAGAAATATTGTGGCAATTATTTTTTTGATCCTGCCGCTGTGGACCGTTTCCCAAAGTATTAGGACAGTCACTGTGCCAGTGGTTTCCTTGACGACACTTTAGACAAAATGGTGGTGATCTGGGGCGGTACGGCCAGTCTGGTGGTGATAGAGCTTCTCCTTGCTGAGAAGTAGCATTCTGTCGACGGTCAGGACGAGCACTATCCTTTCTTCCATAAATTTCCCCATATTTATGGCGGACGTTTCGACCTTTTCCCAGAGAAGGTGACATGACGTTGACGGCCATGTGCACTTTATTCTATCCGATTGTTGCTTCGGTACTGGTGATTATTCCCAACACTCTTGCCAGACGTGTAATTGGTGCTCCTAACGGGATGTTGGTTATGTTGACTGTGATTTCTGTAATGCTGAGGTGGTGGTGAACGCCTTTGAGGTGGTGGTGAACGGCGTCGTGGTGGTGGTGTACGGCGACGTGGTGGTGGTGAGCGGCGTTGTTGCGGCTGATATATAGCCACCCTTGCTTGACAACAGGTCTTCGTACTGAAGTAGAGCGTTTCTGGTAGTGTAGGTGATGCAAGACGCCACATTATCTTGGTTTTTAATTCCTCTGTCCAGGCTTGTCGATGTATATTGAAGATGAGCTCTTTTCTGAGGGCAAACATTCCTGGTGGCGTGGAATTCTGCTGCGTAGACGACAGTTCAATCAGCTCATCGTGTGCGAGTGAATCTGGGTCTACGGATGTGATCAGCAAATCCTTCGCTTGTTCCCATGATACATCCTTGTATCAATGAAGTAGCTTCCGAACTTGGCTTTCGATTCGTCATCCATACGAGCCAAAGCTCTTATGTTTTTAACTGCGTCTTTTAGGTTAAGACCATTGAATTCTCTCTCTAGGCGAGCGGGTAACGGATGCGGATCGCGGCCTGTAAATATTAGTTTGACGTCCGTTTCCGTTTTCTTCACCTCCCGCAAATAATCTATTATCTGCTTGCTTGCTTGGGTTGCGACTTGTTCGGTATCGTTCCTCGCAGATGCTTGTCCGTACTCATGACTGTGTGGTTCGCGAGCGTCTCGTGAATTGGACCTTGTTAACTCACGGCGCAGTTCGTCCCTCTCCTGTCTCATATCCTGCATATATTGATCTGCTTCCTCCTGGCGTCTCCGCATTTCTTTTTTTTACTAGGAAGAGCATCTATCGTTCTGCGATTTTCTCTAGCCTGGCACTATGAGGCTTTTGTCGCTTTGCCGCAACTTCCTCGTCCTCAAGTTCTTCAAACTTAACGGTAATGCTCTATCCAAATTTCTAAAAGGAGACGGTGGACAATCATCATCTATGAATAAATTACATTCATGAGGCGAGCCAGCCCTAGAGAAAACTGTCTGCTGCGTGGTCTCTGTCAAAACCCTGTTATCTCGACTTTCGAGGTCCATCGATTGGTGCTGCTTGGGTGTACGGTATGAGCGATTGTACATCGTGTAACTCTTCACTGACATCTTGTGATTAATTTGTTTTAATCAAGAAGAGAATATGTACAAAAATTGATTATGATGCGGCCCCGTCGAGTCCCGTCTCGGCTTATTTGCAAATTACACAATTAATTGAAATTATAAAAATCGTAAAGAAAACTTGAAAATGCAATGAATTGAATAGTAAATAATTCAAAGTTACAAATACTGACTTAATATTCACTTGCGCAACTTAATTAATGAATATATACGAGAATGGTAGAAAATAATAACCTTCTAAATTATAAATCAACCAGAGAAACCCTAGAGTTGCTGGAAAATAAAAAAATGTATTAGCACAAACTCTGAAAGAAAGAACTTTTACAATATGCGTATAAATTAAACCAAAATATTGCGTCCTAAAAAAGAGAACAACATACAGTAATAAATAAAGCACGCATATTGTCTAAGTGATTGCAACTGAATAAAAATTGATATTATCTCTACACGTGTAGGTGTTCAATTTGTTTCACTTCTTAAAGAAAAATAATACAGCAATAGTGTTAATAGCAACCAGCTGAATATAAAATACGGTACTTGTAAAACTGTTTACCAGTGTAATTTCAAAATTGCAAAATGTGTTATCGTCTTACGTTATACTATTATAAAAACATCTAAATGAATAGCTACGAATTATCACACACAAATTAAGCAACTAACACAACTAGGGTAAATTTAGACAAACATATGAACAGTGTGACAAATAAAGTGATATTAATAATTTAATTTTAAAAATATTACTTCAACGGATGTGTGATATTTTCACCCACTAGATAAACTATATTTGTAATTATGTGCACAAATCGACTTATCTAAATTATATTAACAAAAATGAAATAATATTTAAGAGGTGAATCCTAAATTGAAACCTTAGTTATTAATCAACGATTATTAAAATAATTATTATGTATAACAAGTGCAGGCTTATTGTAAATTGAATTAAATATTGTCTGGCATGGATTTGTTTGGTTAGAAGGCCATTTGTTTTAAGTGAGTGTGGACTAAATTTAAACAAATTAGTGCAGGCTTGTAAAAAAATCAAATTTCAGAGCGTAGGAATAAAACGGTCAATCAGTTGGAACGGCAAAAATATTACCGGGATTATGGAAAAAAATAGGCAAACTGGTTCTAGTATGTAAAAAAACACTGGTAGCTGCACATTTTGGAAAATTATCTCGTTTGGATTATTTAAATAATGCGGAATTTATGCAAATTATTAATAGGAGCAATGGGTAGCTCACAACATGGATTAAGATATAATTACGCATTTGTTACCACCGTTCTTAATGAGTCTAGCCTTTCCAGGTCCCCAATTTAGCTTCAATGTTAATATTCTATGAAAGCGTTAATGAATTCTTTAGGAGTTTTTTTTTATCAGGAACATTACGGCCAGGTAATCAATGCAATGAACAAGCGTCTAGCTTCACTAACTATTTAACAAGTTCGACAAATACCATATGTTCACTAACGAGACCTATTTAAATAAAATCGTTTAAACTGTATCTCATAATTTTGAAAATATCAAAAATGGTCTTGTCCAAAATATTGTTCGCCCTCCGACTTCTAAACAAAGTGGGTTTTCAAAAATGATTATAGGACAAAATATTCTTGACATAGCCCAGGGATTAACCTCTTGAATTTTTGTTGTATATTTAATAGACGCCCAGTATAGAATTAGGTAAAATTGACTTTTTGTTTAGATTATAAATACTTAAACAAGTTTTACATAATATTTTTAGCACAACTTTACCATATTTTTAACAACTGAATAGTTGAGGCTGTTAGTTGTTGAAAGTTCATATTCTAATCACTTTGGTAAATTTTCGTAAATGAAATACGATAACACTTTCAAATATGTATTTTGCTATTCGCGACAATTGTTCCGACAAACTGTGATTTCTTCGCCCGAAGAAGACACAGTGTGTTAAAACAATTGTCGCGAACAGCAAAATACTTATTTGAAAGTGTTATCGTATTTCATTTACGAATATTTACCAAAGTAATTGTATTTTTAACTTTTATTTGGTAAATAATCCCATCATTTTACAACAAATTAATCAAATATTTACACAAATTTTAAGCAAAGTGCTTAATATATTAAGTATATATTAAAATAAATATCTACAGTTGTAGAAAGAATCCGAAGAAATTCTTTAATATATGGAACATTCTGAAGAATGAGTCCGCGTGCGATTCCTGTGCTCAAAATTGATTGCATTTTTTATTTGTATCTACTAATGTATTTTGTTAACAGGTAATCCAAAGAATCATAATAAATAATAATAAATAAATAAATAAAATAGTTCATGTATATCATAGTTTCCCTATCTTATTTGTTACATTTTTATTGTAAAGTTCTAAATGTTGATATTTTGCAAACTTGATTCCTTAATTATTTTTGCAATTGTTTGTTTTGTTTCCAAATTTTGAACAGTATTTTCGAGTTTTAATTGCTTCTTTCTTAGAAAATTTCTAATTGACAAACAAAGAAATTATTAATAAAAATATATAAGTCCTTTACGTTGTAGAAAATTAACTAATAATTTGAAAAAAAACAAGAAAATATTTCATAAAATCTACAACAAATAAGTCTTACCACTTTTGAAACAACTACTTCTCTAGCTAATACCTTGACAGACATTGAATGTTACAAAAGTAATTTGCGTGTTACAAAATAGCATGGCTGTCAAAACAACACTAGTTTGAATGTATTTTTTTCTGTTAAATGAACTAAAAATGATTGAATGTTCGTTAAATAGTTAGTGAGTGACTATACTATGGTAATTTGGAACAAGAAATAAATTTAGGTTGATGTAATTTAAAATAAATTAGCAAAAGCAATTAAATAATTCAATACTCAAGTTTATAACCATCTGCAGACACGTGTTTCCCTTTTCGATCTCTTCAGTACAGCTTTATTACAAAAAACTCTTAAACCATTTGATAACTATGTCGCCAAATACAAGCAATGATAATTTATTTAATAAGATATTATGGTTGACACGATCAAATGCTTTAGAAAGATCGGTATAAATAGCACCCGATATACATTCTCTAAGGTATTTAATAGAAAGTTAGTTGATAAGTTAATAGATTTGTAATTGTAGATTTACCCTGCAGAGAACCATGTTGTTCATAACAGATTACAAGCTTACATACCCACATCACTTGTTTGGATACCAACTCATCGAGAATTTTTGGAATAACAGATTGTATAGTAATGCCCCTATAATTTGTTACATTTGAACTATCACCATCCTTAAACAGCGGATTTATGAAAGAATCTTTCCATAAATCAGGAACTACACCACTAATTAGTGACCGACTAAAAACAATTTGAATAGACGAGGTTAGCGCGAAAACGCACCTTTTCAGAAGATACGGTGGTAAACCATCAGGTCCAGAAGTACAAGTATTCGGTAGGTTATTTAAATAATTAAAAATATCAGTTGTATTAACAACAAGGGAATCAATGCAGATAGACTCATTGCATACATTTATAAAGGAATGTACATCATCATTGCTGTACACAGTAGAAAAATATTTAACAAATAAGTTTTCACAGTCGTTGCCATTATCACAGGTATTATTTTCGTAAAACATATGCTTAGGAAGACAATGCAGATTAGTGCATTCATTGACATAGTTCCAAAAATTTTTAGGGTTATAGCCAAGAAATTCTTCAGTATGTTTAATATATGACTGACTTAAGTTAGCACAAAGAGATCTGAGCATTTTAAACTCTTCATAATCACATTAGCCTTAAAAGCAGCATAGTTTTCTTTTTCCTAAATATAAGTTGAATCCGCTCCGCATTAAACCACCCTGGGAAAGTAGAAGATTTTTTTGGGTTTCTTAATCCTGCTTTAATAATTTCGTAAAATTTTTCAAAGAAATATTTATATTAGGATGATACCAAATAGATTTTCAGTCCACCGATGCTAAAAAATTATTTAGTCAATCTATAGTTTCAAAATAAAACGCAAATTTATTCATAGACAAATTAGCAAACAACTATTTTATAATATTTTTTTGTCAATATTAATTATACTACATCTGATTTGTTTTTTAACAGAAATTAAAACACCTCAACCTCTCGATTTAAATGATTTTTAGTAAATATTCCATTGGATTTTTTGAGGAATTTGTCATTGATTTTTTCTAAAAAAATGATAATCGAAATTCTTGTTGTTTAAAAAAATTTAAACCGTTTTTTTAAGAGTTTTTTAAGATTCTACTTTAGAGAATTTTTAGTTTTCGTTTTTGTAAAGGTCTTTTAAAATATTTAAAACCAATTTATTTTTTAAATTTTCTTAAATGCTTTTAATTTTATTAGAAAAAAAAACTTATATACAGAATTCTTCAATTATTTGTTTGTTGTTGAAAGGTTCTAACTAAAAAAAATTCTAAAATTTCAAACAGCCCTTTTTAGATTTAACAGTTATTTTTAATTTAAAATTTTATTTTCAGACATGTTTTCTGAGGAAATTTTCAACGCAAAAAATTATGTTTCTACTTAAAGTAAATATGTTTAGAAAGAAATCAGCTGGGTTTTTGGCATTATTATTAACTATTTAAATGTTTTTTAATAGAAGATTTTAACTTTTAGTACATTTTAAGTTCTCCTTTTTATAATTTTTTATCGTTTGTTATTTTAAGATTTGCAATTTTTATTTTATTTGTAAAACCCCAGCAGATTAAGTAAATTTTTAAGCGCTTAAACATAAATTTTGAGCTGTTTTTCCTAATAAGTTCGGAATTTTTTGTATTTTTAACTGATTTTTTTGTTTTTTCTAGTATTTGTGAATCGATGATTTAATATCACAGAATAGTGAAAGCTGTTTAAAAAATTGATTATTCCTTCGATACCATTTTGTTACTCTTTGTGTTTAAAATATTTTTATTCGTTCTTTACAAAAAATTATGGCCACCACTGTGAGGATTTCAAGTCAAAAAGATTAATATACAGAAAGTCTCATTCGTCATTTGAGAGATACTTATTTAAAAAAAGTAATTTGTGTGGGCTTATAAGACCAGTAAAGAATATTGATGAGGCTGTTAAATGTTGAAACTCCATATCACTTAATAAAATAGTGACACAGTATATGGTTTCAAAAATGTTATTATTTTTACGACAATGTTATTTTCTCATCTACCTGACGAATCCACTGTGGTGAAATATTGCCGTAGAATTAAAAACATTATTGAAAGCGTAAACAGTATCAGTATTTTATTAACCCATAATAAAATAAAAGATTAAGAAACTACTCTTTTCAATTTAAAGAGGTTGTGACATTTGTTCTTAAAAGTTGTAACCATTTTGAGTGATGTGAAAGCAATGTCCATGATCTTCAAGATATATATATACAAAAACCTTATTTGTCATTTGTGGATATCCAATTCGAAGAATTTAATCTGAGTTGCCTTAGAAATTTACAGATAAAGAATACCTTAAATGTAATACCCAGTCTTGCTATCATCTCGGCGCTAGCAGCAAGAGAAGTATATTAGTAGTAGGCAAAATTATGTACGAAAATTAAATCCAAGCGAATTGGGAAGTCATGAGTAGTATTTAATAATTCGGTAGTTATGCCTCTATTATGGGACATAGACATCATCTAAGCGAGATCTTTAACTAAGATTTGGAATTCCTAAAAGACATATCAAATCTGCTTCATGAAGCCCAGATCATTACTGAAAGGATCAAATAATTGATTTGATCTTCACTCGGCATAAAACTGAAATCCTACAAAAAAGGGGCTACCTGATTATACATATAATGGCGTAAGAAACCCAAATCCTATACACGATAATTGAAATAATCTTCTCTCCATCTAACAGATGCAGAAGGCAGCGAAACGGTAAAAAAATATAGTGTCTTCAATCACATATCTTTCCTGGCAAAATATATCCTAATATAGATCCTTGGTTAAAGGTAGGACTTGGAGAATCTGTAAAAAAAAATTGGGAGGCCCTTTAAACAAATTAATTTTTGTTAAATATAGATTGCGCCTTGAGAAAGAGGCGTTTTTGTGATAAACCGGAAATAGTCGGAGAGTAGAGCCCACGACGTCGGCGCCCTCCTACAAACTTAGAGTTTGTTAGTTATTGTTTAGTTTCAATCATGCCGCTGTGGACCGTGGACGTCGGTCGTTGACATTCTTCAGCATTTCGAATGACTGATACTTCAGTACGCAGAATTCTCCACCAAGATTATTATTTCCACTCCTATAAAATGGCATTTCTGCACCAGCTGAAAGAGGCCGACTAGCTACAACGTGGAGCTTTTGTTGAAGTAATGCTCCAACTTCTTGAGAACCGAGCTGAGAGGACGACGAATCAATCTGGGAAATGTTTGTTTGCCCGAGTGTCGATACACAAATGATTCTAATCGCCTTATCTCCAAATTAAACCATTAAACCATGCACACTGACTGAACTGCGAAAAGCGATAGATCAGAACATTGCTCAGAGCGATAGTCAACTATTGAAGAGAGTGGAAGCTTACTTCAGAGAACGTCTTCATATTTGTTAGCGTGAAAATGAACATTATTTTTCGTACATAGGTAACTCAGACTGCATCTTCTAACCTACTTATATCTGCCAATATTTTTTTTAAAGTAGTGGTAAATGTGAATATAAGGGTATTTTAGATGATGAATTATAGTAGTTCAGCCAGAAGTGTTATATTTTAGAATATATTTTATAAAATAAATAACAGTTCTGCATAACATCATATTTGTTGATAAATCTTGTTAGATTAGATTAAACTAAAGTAGATTAGTTTGTTTAATTTTAAGGATAGATCAATATTTTCTTACATCTATAATTAGTAATTTGGTTTACTAAAATTTAATTTAAAGAGGGAAACGTAATTTAGTTTAATGCAATGCTTTAGGCAACAGAAGTCACCTTAAATATTATATCTATCCTCACGTATCCTTTGGTTTTTAAAACCCAAAATTCTATTTTCTACGCTCTCATTAGCATAAAGCAGAAAACAGAATTCAATACCAGGCAGAACACTGTATGGTGAAACATTGCAGTGTTAAACAATAAATGTGAAATCCTCTCAACTGTATTGTTTTATTTAAATGTGTTATAGAGTTTCATCATGTAACGGCCTGTGTAATTCAATATATTTGAATAATTTTATTGATCTTTTTCTTTATAACTATTCATTTTTATTCAATTTTAGGATGATGAAAACATTCATTACTTATGTTTAGTTTGGGATAAATGTGAATATAAGTTTAGTATAACAAAGGAATTACTTATAGATGATGAATTAAGATATAGCGCAATCAATATTCGCACATAATTGTTACGAAATTGTTATTCGCCCGCAATTCGAAGATGATAAATATGCGGTTTTTGTTCATTTATTCGGCATAAAAAGCAGATTGATGAATCCATTCGGGAGATTCTTCTTGCGAGCATCGATGGGGAAGCCCCTGAAGAGATTCTGCCATTGTAAGCCTGAATAGATCGAATGGATTTGGTTTGCCGGGAGAGGAAAATCATAGCGGATGATGTAGAGAGGGTCGGCCTAGATATCCATTCCTTGCAATTTACGTGATAAATCACGATGTTAAGTGGGGCAGGATATTAAATTTATTCTTAAAAAGACATCCTACGTTCTTAATGTTGTTTCGCTGCAATAAGTTGCGCGTTATTAAGCTAAATGTCAACGTCAAAGGGCATGCATTACATTAGGGATGTTTTTAGATGCAAAAGTGATTTAAAATTCTTGAGGGATTTGCATGTCGCAAATTTAATTCATTACGAAATTCTGATGAATTACTAAGGATGCCGAATTTTCATGGGGTTATTGTAAAATTTTTAGGGGGATGTGTCGGATTCGGACTTAATCCTGGCGTTATTACGGTTTACGTTTAGATGTAAACGATTCACTTACCTTTCTGTCGCTTATATAAGCCTAAAGGCCGCGGCTAATGGGATTATACAGTTGTTTACAAAAAGGGAGGAAGTAATGGCGATATTTCTACGGCAACATGATGATATAATTTGTCTCATGGAAAAGAGGGACCATTCTTATTGTTTCATTTAGGACCTACAACATTGTTCATGCTAAGAAAATACTAATAAAAGAGGAATTCAATATAAAAGTGAAATTTTGTAATATATTTTAAAACTTTAATCATTAAATGTGACAATTAATATTCCAATATCAAATATGTGTAAATATCTTAGATTAAATAAGTTGACATTTTGTACGGTTACATAAATTTGATAATTTAGAGATTAGCATTTAAATACAAAAAAGGTCTCATTCCATCATAAACATTAGATAATCAAAGTAATATTTAACAACCTCTGTTACAGATTGATCGCAGGTAACAAAAAGACTGTTCCTTATATTATAGCAAATTCTTATATAAAAGAGAAGTATAGGATAGATTATTGCAGTTTATTTAAGTTAAAATATACCAGCTAGGTCAGATGATATCAGCAGCCTTCCCCGAGCTTACAATTGCATGTCTTCTTATTCTTTATTAGCCCATTATTATTTTGTTTAAGTAAAAGTGAAGATCGTTATTCATAATCTCGAAAAAGGGAATTTAAAAAGGCATAATGTAGAAAAGTGCAGAGTCACGAAATGTTTCCGGCAGTTGTTTTTAGTTATATTTCAATGTATCTGTATTTATACTGTCTTATAATGATGTGATATTTTTATTAAGCCACAAACCTACCTACTGAACTACAGTGCACGCCCGCGCCGCTTAATGTGATCACAACGGGACCCGGGGTTTTTGATAACAATAACCGATTGATAATAATAGCCGAAAAACAAAACTTTATTTTAAATAAAAATATATAACGTAACAAACTATAATAACGTAACATTTTGAATTCTCTACAATTATTTGTTATATAACTTTCATGTTGCTTCAATAGTTTATTAGCAATTGGCAAAAAATGTCAAAAATTTCAATTTTTATTTTTTTTCTCGAAAGTTAAGAATTTTATGAAAAATATATTTTAACAAAATTTGTTCAGTTTCTCATTCTCTTTAACTTTTGTTTGAAAAGTTTTGTAATATTTTTCATATTAAAAAAAATATGGGAAAAAAACAAAAAACGCCTCGTGTAAACACCCACTTCCGGTTTATGAATGTTTACCAAAAGATTTTCAGTTCCAGTTTTTAACGATAAAACCTTAAGTTTAAAGTTTCATCTCAATCGGATCAGTCGTTTTTGAGACAAACAGACACACAAACAGACACAATTTTTTTTTTTCAGAAATTAGTTTAATTGACTCAGGGGACCTCAAAACGGATATTTCCGCAAAAAAAAATTCAAAAAAAAATCACGATCACAATACTTCCCCTATATATACTTCGTATATAGGGAAAGTAAAAGTGATAACATAAACCGAAATCATGATTACTATAAACGAAAATTTTTGTATGTAGTATTACACGTTCGGCCCGTTCAATATCCGATTGATAACATTATCCGTGATTCTAATAAGCGGCGTCTACTGTATTTAATGATTCGTAATTAACTAATATTTTAATGTTTACGTATACCTACATGTTTTGACCTGTGTAACACAAATGT
Organism: Ontholestes murinus; assembly: GCA_963969525.1. Classification (NCBI taxonomy): domain Eukaryota; kingdom Metazoa; phylum Arthropoda; class Insecta; order Coleoptera; family Staphylinidae; genus Ontholestes; species Ontholestes murinus. Next base: position 82,423,497 of record OZ018387.1, read on the forward strand.
GATGAGCACCAATAAATTATTATTATTATTATTATTATTATTCGATATTTTTAGATATTCTATGGGTTCTCAGCACTCCTCTCTTTTCATTCTCTATCCCCTAAAGGCATCTGCCTACAAATTAATTTCAAAACAGATCATAGCCGTGGGGTACGTAACGAGTGAAATGTTCCACAGAGATATCTGACTTCACCACTTGATAATATACGAAAATAAGCAATTGACAATAGGCATCTGCATCACTAAATTGGATAACTAGGTCGCATTGTCGCTGTTGATACGATATAAAACTTTATAGCTGAGATATATCATGATAACTAGTTTTAGGAGACAATCGGCAGTGTAGGCTTTTATTTAAATAAACAGTTTGGTCTAAAATAACGTGATAATTTGGTTAGAATTACTCATCTTAAGGGTTAAAATGTAGCATTGTAAATGAGTATATGGCATGAGGCGCGAAACTTTGTTTAACTAGGTAAATTTAAAATATTACGCCTTATCTTCTTCCGGTGAGGAATATTTTAAAGATATCTCTGTAGATGACACAAGATCCTTACATTTGCTCTTAGTTTTACTATAGTATAGGTACACGATTTCTTTGTAAATCTACAATCAAATTATTGTATCTTTTTTACATTCCTTCCTTAAAACTCCTTAACCTTTTAAAAGATTTCACCAGGCATAAATAATGAACTTGTGTAGTACTTTTTAGGCCCCATTATCTCAGAAATAAATTTCGAGTTTCAGTATATATTCACGATATCTTGGTAAATCTAGAATCCATTTTTGCATCTTTTTGATTCCTTACTCACCAACCATCCAAAGATTTTATCAGCTGTAAGTAATTAGTTTGTATATTTATATAAATCAAATCAAATCAATCAAATCAAAATATTCTTTATTTCAAGGTGTAATAAAACATTACATACAAATTGAAATAGTGTCAGGTATTAATCTATTTAAGCTATGCATATGTATACACTTATTACAATAAATTGTTGGAATATTTCTTCAAGGGGACATGTAAAGCAAAATAAAGAAATGTGATAATTAGAATTAATTATTTTGAGCGTTTCTACACTGCAGATTTACATTATTACAATGTAAAAACCACAAAATTGTAATATTCTAAAACTGCAGTGCGGAAAAGCTCGAAATAATTAATTCTAATTATTACTTTTATTTCCATAATACTGTACCTGTAAATTAATATGTAATTTGCACAAATATATAAATAATTACGCATTTGCCTCGGTGTCGTTTTTAATACAAAAATCAAGCTATAGTCCCATTGACGGATATCTAGCTCTTATCATTATTTCAGTTACTGTAAGAGTAGAAAAGTCAACAAGGTTCTTGCACCTTCTTAATCTCAAGTTTTATTAAGTGTATTAAACCATTGATAATGGTCAGTTTGTGTCCGAAATATATATTTGGTATTTCAAATAAACTGTGGGAAGAAAGCTTTATCTTCACATAACTTATTCAATTAATTTACTATCATGGACTATTCCTTTTAATGACGTAGTGCATTATGGATTCGGACAAGCGTTCAGTAAAGTTGAAATGATTAATTTTTTGAGGTCAGTAATGGTGCATTTCAGTATTACAACCTTAAAATATCCAAGATAACACTTAGGTTGGTTTAATTTGTCTGTTTTTTTTTTAATAAGATTTGTGTAAACCCAATAATTACTGGAAATATTTAAAACAAGTCATATTTTAGCCAAAGTTGATTGTTTTGTTTGAATTTCGAATGTGACATAATTGTTGTTTCCAAAATTTAAATAAATTTCCTTGTATGTAAGAAAGTGCTTAAAGTAACAAACATTAGAATAAATTATGTAAGAAAACATTTAAATTGGTTTAGTCTGTCTGTATTATGTTTAAATAAGGAGTTTTTTGGTTGATAGGTGTGTTTAGGTTGTATATGAGACATGAGTCTAGTTTAAAAAATAAATACATTTCTAATATCTAATTTTTTCGTTTTGGCAAAATATTCATTGTACAATCAAATAATCCTCTTTTCTTTTTCAAAAATTGTTTTATATCTTCTAGGATACATTTTTTGGTTCTATTTTTATAACAGTATTCGAGACAAAATACTCCATAAAAGTTGGTAAAACTTATAACTTTGTAACACGTTTCTCTACAATTTGCGCTCCTAGTCCCAAAGTAACATTCGTCATCATTTCAAGAAATAAATTGGAATAAATATCTATTTGACCAAATTTTTAAGTAAATTAATATCTTTGTCGAATGTCAACCGAAGTATAAGATTAAGTTCTCATATATTTATATTTACGTTAATATGGGTCGCTATTTTCCAAGTTTTTCATTTATATCTAGTTGATCATTATCCGACAAATGAATATTAAGTTTTATTTCACAAAATCTCGAGAAATTATCTTCTTTACTGAATGTAATACTTTATCCTTATCAGTAGATCATTTTGTGGTAGAGTGATATCCTGACAAAATAAGTATCTATTTTTTTTTAAATATTTGGTCGTACAAAAACGGCTGAATAGTTCACAGGGGTCATACAATCCAAATTTAGCTTGAATATTAGAAGTCGCTTATCCATTTCGACTTTTTTGCTTTTTTTTCTATTTAGGTCCAATAGAGTAAGATTCGCTAAATGACATGTTATATCCTTTTAAAGCCTAATATAATTCTGTATTAGGTTGTAAGAACATAGTATCACACCATTACTACCCCGCCCCCCAAAATGGTCCACTTTTGTAAATGGCTAGGGCAGATTGGGCAGCCTTGCCTACTGGTGGTCCGCAGAGGTACCAGAGGCTAGGCGCCACGCCAACAGTTCCAGGAGGGGCCTTATTTGGTGTAGGTGCAAGGAACTCCTTCAAACTGGCCATCTAAAAGGTAAAGGTCACGGCCTGAAAGCGCAATAGATGGAGATCGACCTATAGAGCAGGCCAGTCCTACCTGAATGTCGCTCGCAAAATGGGATAACACCGCCCCAACCCGGCTATGCTAATACCTTGAGATATGAGCCTATTCCTCCAGGGAGGAGGCCACCACGTCTTTTAACGACTCCGACCTGTTCAGAGAAGACGGGGTGATGCGACCGCACCGTAAGACTGCTGGACCCGGCGGCGTGCCCAACGAAGCCTACAGGAACTAAGTTACCAACAACCCTTTGCCCGCTACGGAATTCTATAATGACTGCCTGCGTAAAGACATCTTTCCCCGATAATACAAAATAACCCGCCTGACCTTCTGACCGAAAGAGAAAAGTGCATTGGACTCCCCTGAGGACTACAGGCCCATTTGCCTCCTTGATGTGGAAAGTAATCTTCTCGAGAGGCTACTTAGGAATTGCCTCAACGATGGCTCGAGGCCAATAGAGGGCGCTCTCCCCAACAATTCGGATTCCTGAGTGGCCTTTCTACAGTAGATGGAAGGTTAGCAGAGGACCGCTCAGGAAGAGAAGGCATTGCCTTGCAATCTCAATCGACGTTAGGAATGCCTTCAACTCCAGAGCACTTATTAGTGAATAGGATATGCATATCATTCAAGAACGGCGTTAATGTGACAATAATAGATACACAGGAGAAATTTCCTTTTCATGTACGTAGGTCTTATTAGAAACCGTTAACTTTTACTGTATCATCTTTCGTAGGGTAACAATAGTACCTTAGACTGTTTTCTTGAAAAGAAGTAACCTTCTTAAATATGCACTAGAAGGTCTTTTAATAATATTTTTTGTACAGGTGATATTTGTGGTTCGTCGTCGTCTCTCAAGAAGATTCCGATAGCATCGAGTATATGGATTCAATTTGATAATCCGCAATTATTTTGTTTGAAGAAAGGTTCATTATACAGAATCTGACGAAGAATATTATTGATGTATTTTGATGTTTTAAGTTGTTTATGAGTCCTCAGCTCTCAACAATTGTTTCTCTTATGACCCTAAATGCATCCATATGCAATAAAATTAATTACCAATCAGAAACAACCCAGCGAGGTCAATCGAAGTGCCGATGAAATGCGCGTAACATTTGAGTTTCTTCTTCGTCTCTTAATTAGGTGCTACTTGACTCATGGATGATAACTCAATAATCGAAGAAACACTTTTTATCTTTCACCCTATTGTTATATATGGTCTAATCATATTTTAATTTTCATTGGTGATACTTACCGAATAGTTTCATCCAGCATTTCAAGACCGTAAAATCTAAAATTCTATTCATTGTATTCTGCCTAAGACATGTGATGTCGAAATGCACATGCCACTTCCTGTATGCTAAGAGAACTACTAAAGGCGTTTTTTGTCGTAAGTTATTCGGTTGATACCGTTATCTTCTAACTTTTACTCTAGTTTATTTCTCCTACTACTCCTATATCTATACAAAGAAGTTAACTTTTGCAACATGTCCTAGGAGGTCCTTTATTAAAGATGGTTTGTTTTTAAGGATCGTTCCTCGGATAGATGTTGGTTATGTCAAAAATAGTGATGTATTAGTCGAAGAAACACTCTTTTTCATTGCATCTTTTATACAGTTGTTATTTTAAAAAATAGTAACATTTATATTGTGGTATTGTGAATTTGAATACTTTGATTTCTTTTGAGGATACTCACAAAAAAGTTTTATCTAGTGTATAATTTAAAATATGCTTTTTGTCATCTGCTAGTGGCAGGAAAAGTCGTATTGTATGTGCTACTTGTAGAATAATGTTTGTCCATTTAAAAGAAAATTTAAGAAATATTCGTTCATAAGAACTGGTGTATACTTAAACAACTCATTTTCACAAGCCTCACCCAAGGAAAATTTTAAAAATGATTGAAAATAAAATAATCACTCAGCGAGGTATGGACTATATGGTGGGTGCGATAAACATCACATATAAGCTCTCGGAACTTCTGGTGTGTCTTTATTTATGGTATGGGTGCGGCCTGCTTTTATCTTGAAGGACAACAACATCTTTTCTGTTAGATAATTATATTCCCTACTAGTCAATCGTCTTCTTTAATCTGGTTAATGGTAGCAATCAAAAAGCATTGTGGATTATTTATTTTCAATCTTACCAAACATACAGCAACCCTTTTTGTCCGTTAATTCGGGCTTGTCCATTGTTTGGGTCAGGTCATCGTTATTGGACCACAACCTTTTTTGGCTGTTGTTCTCATATATGATCATGTTTCATCACTATCCGCTTCCAGAATGTATCGATTTCGCTACATCTTGCATTCGCATTTTCCCCTTCTTCAATTTATTTCTTTTTACCTTCAGTTTGAAACGTATGGTTGACCAAACATAAAACGGTTAAAGAAGATTTCTGAAGCGCTATGTTACCTTTAAATTTACACAAAGTATGACCCGTTATGATGTATACATCTTCAGATATGGCTCAGTAAAGGCATCTAGGGAACACGTACAGAACGTTTTACTTTACCTAATATGTGCTGGGTGGGTTGATTCATTCGTGTCATCGCCTCAACATTGGGATTATAATATTCTCAAGATTTAGTAACTTATATAACCCTCTCCGTGTGTATTTTAGAAATTAAAACTTAGTCAATTTTAATTTTCTGTTAGTTATCATCGACTAAATCTTGAATATATTTTCTAAGTTAATTAGAACTTCATCAAAAGATCTTTATAGTTTTTAATATCACTTTTTGAAGCTATATTTCCACAATTTACTTTTATTGCATACAACCGTCTTGATCTTGACTTGTTTGGTTTTTTTGTAAGAATTCTTACTTGGTAATATTCCAGTTTACTATTTGCAGGCTTCAAAGAGGAGATAAAATAAATATATGGCGACTTTAAAAAATTCCACCATATTATCTGAAGATTTAGTCTATTAGATACTGTTTGTATTTTTAGGCTCTGTATAAAATCAATCATATGATTCTGTAAAATTGCACTACATGATGTCAAATTTGTTTTCAGCCAAAAAACTCACATACACGCTGAAAATATGAAATAGTATTTTAAAGACACCTCGAAATATTACATTTTAACATAGAATTTGATATATGAGTCTGAGTTAGATAACTTTTATTTACTAATATTTACTCCTCAATTAGTTTCTTGGCGTTATTTTTGGAAACGGCTTTTCTGTCTTGAAATCTATATCTAAAAGCTTGAAACAGTAGACATTTCTAATAATTTTTATTTTAGTTGGTTGATAGATAAGGCACTATAGTGTTGAAAATCCATTTTCATTTGGATTTTTTTTAAGTTATAAGTAACTAATATTTTCAAAATGTGGAGTGTACATGCTAACATGCAATGACTGCCCTAAAAAATATATTGGACAAACAGGACGAGCCTTTGAAGAAAGGTTTGCACAAAAGTGCATGGGAAAAGAAAATGAAAGATTAAAATGGTTCCAATATGACGGTGCTCTACCTAATAACATGTTGGCTTTACAAATTATTTAAATGATGCTTTTCCTAACTCATAAGTGGGAAGAAATAAACCAAACCCAGGACCACCTAGATCTCCCGATCTACGTGTTTTAGAATTTTTTCTGTGGGGTTATGTAAAAAACAAATTATATGAAAAATCATGTCAATCTGTGCAGGATCATAAACTAGTTGTTATTGAAACATTTAATTCAATTTACATGAGAATAGTCAAAAAGCGATAAATTCAATTTTAAAAAGATATAATTTATGTCATAATAGTATTAATAGTGGACTCTTTGACCATATTTTTTAATATTAAAATTTCTCTCCCATTGATATATTAATAATTACAGAATTACTTTATGCAGTTGTTTCATTTTGATTTATCTCTGTAAAACTAATAATTATAATATTGCTAATATTATAAACAACTGCAATTGTTTTACTTTCATCTTTTTCATGGCTATCCATTTTTTATTTATAATAAAATTTAAAATGACTATAACTCACTCATTTTTAGAAATAACTATGTCGTATGCCATATTAGATTAAAGAGAAATAATTACCTTTGGATCTAAAAATTATCTAAAACTTTGCCCTTTACAGTTTTTTTCTATCTGTTATAGTAACCGAGATATATTGATTTGAAAAAATTGACACTTTTTACTTTTTTCAAAATATCTAGTTACCCTTGACTTTTTTGAAAACTTTGAAAGTGGAATTTCATTCGCCTCATAAATCTACACTTCTTTCTTCATTTAACCGTTTCTCTATCTCTTATAGTTTCCGAGATCCCCATAGAGAACATCGAAAAAAACTCACCCTGTATATAGTTCTAAGTTTTTTCTTATTTTATTGTAAACTTTCATTCACCTGAAGAAGCAACCCATTTGCGAAACAATTTTAGTGAATATAAACAGACACATTTTGAAAATCGTAGTTATTTGCAACTTTAATATACAAATTTCTATTTTAATAAGTAGATTTAAATTTGTAAATTTCAAGAAGGGGTTATACAATTTTTACCAATGCACATCAATTTTAAAATTATTTTTACAAAACACATTGTTGCTTCCCGTTATATTGGTGTTATTCTGAATAATATTATCTGGATTATACATTTTATTTCGTCCAAATATCTTTCTTACGGTATGAATCATTCCATATCCACAGAAAATCAAAACATTTTACTCCCCCATAAACGTGACAATGGCACCTTAATATTTATACGAACAAACAAAAAATACGAGTTTTATGCGGATATAAAACGATAAACACTCCGTATAAAAGTCGTGCTTTTTTATTTTGTATATAATGTCGGCTTCTTTTTTGAACGATGACGCCATCGATTTGTTGTCAAGTATGATTGATCACGAACGGGGCGAGTTCGTATTTTAGTGGAGATTAAACACATTTCCTTATTTACCTTACCTGAGGAGATACCTTTCCCCGCAAATATTGACACAAGTTCCGCAGCTACAACGAAATAAGGATTCGAGCCAGATTTTAGTCGCAATATTAGTGTTGATATTTCATAAACACGCTCAATATTTCAACGTGAAACGATGGAAACGCGATTAATGGAAAACACATTTATTATGCAGCTGTAACTATTCTTATCGGGGCATTATAATCTGAAAATGCAATAAAGTCTTTGTGTATTTTTAATAAGCGTATAATGCAGCGTATTTATAATAAAGCAGTGAATTATTTTAGGATTTCTTCTATGAATAATAAAACGTAGCTATTTATATAAACTTGTAAAGAAATTCTAATTATTATAGCTTTTAATAATTAAAAAATAAATTAAATTATCAAGATAATGCCTTAAAAAGCAAAACTAGTCAAGTAAATAGAGAAATTAGTAATAGTTAAAAATATTTCACCAAGTGATAAATGAATAAATCGTTCAAGAAAAATTGTTATCAGATATTTACTTCTTGATAAGTAATTCAGTTTTAAGAAAAACCCCAATTATCCATTTCTTTTCATCTATTTTTTTTTTCTACCTAAGTGTCTGTCTTTTTTCATTCTTCATCACACTTGTACTGTGCTTGTGTATTTTTCTAGTAACTCTAAGACATGTTCTGTCTATCTTTATATTTTTCATGTCATTATTTATTATTATTATCCCGTTTATATCTTTTATCTAAATTAGTATCAGGTATTTCCGTTTTCTCTGTTCTCTTCGTGTTTTATAAAATAGATTACAATTTCGTTTGGAGTTTTTTTGGATAGTGGTTTCGAAATCTGCTAAGTCTAGCTTCTCTTTGTTTTAAATAAGTAATTGTAGAGACTTTCACTTCGTGAAACATTTACAACTTTAAACATTGTTTGATAATGACAAGTTGTTGAAACTATAGTTACAAGTGTAATTAAAGAAGTGATACCAACAAAGTAAATTGTTTTATTTCTTTTTGTTTTGTTTGCCTTTTTATCTTTTTGAATTGCTATACTTCTTGTTACTTTTATTAAAAAATTGTATCCTTTTTTTTAAAGTCTCTAAATGATTCTCTAATATTTGTTTTTATTACATGTACTTCTCCTATTCATTCCTTAAAATTAGTCTCATATATTTCTTTAGTTTGTGCATCATTAAATTTACAGCCTTTCAATTTTATTCCACGTTCCACGTTCTCTGTTTGGTTGATTTGTGTGCTTAGTTTTCCAAGTTCCCTTTTTCTAGTTGTTTTTTTTTGTACCTCCTATTTGTTTTTTATGGTTCTTTTACCATAACTTATAAATTATTTAATTATAGTAAATTTTATGGTGAATTTAGGTCCTCATTACTTGTAACCCATTAGCAATTGTCTCTTCCACTGAGAGTATTAAAACCTTGAAACTAAAGTAAAATGATTTTTGTCTGGTTAAGATTATGTTAAGTTTTAATTATATATCCAAAAGCAGCAAGAACGATCATGTTGATAAATAATATCACATCAAATAACATATTCGACAAGTGAGTTCAAATTATTCTATACTTAATTTCCATATCTTCGCATAATTTGACCTATACGACTGTGTTTGCCTTCTTCTCTTTTATTAATGTATTTTATTATTTATACGTTTATCAAAATATTATTTCCAGTTTTTAAACCATTCCTTTATGTAAATTACAGAAGAGAACGAAATCAATTAGAATTTACAATTAGCTATACATTATTTTTCATTAAACAGGCTATGGACGTTAAAACTTTCTGCCCTACTGTTAAGATAAATGACGTATAAGGATTATCTTATCAAAAGTACGCTGGGATAGTTTATAGATAGATTTTATAATTTATTAGCCAGTGTTAAGAGTACACAAGGGCAATGCATAATTTACTGTTTTACCTTAAAAGTACTCTAGGATATTAAATAATATGTTGGAATAAGTCAAAAGCATCCTAAGACAATTTATCCATAAAAAGAAGTCACAGGGAGCCAAATCGGGGGAGCGCGCCGGTAACAGTACGTCACCCCTCAAGGAGATTAGGCGCTGAATAATTTATTACCTTATGTCAATAGTACCCTAGAGTAATTATTAATATATTTTGATAAGTTAAAAATACGCAAGGGCAATAAATAATACATTGGGATATATCAGGACACTTTTTCAGCCTATGTTAAGATATTTATTTGAATGGGTTAGTAGTAATAAAATATATATTGGGATAGGTCAGTAGTACGCTAGGATAAAGAATAGTTCATTATCCTCTGTTAATAGAATGGAAGAGCAATGAAAAATGTAGTTAGGTAATTATTTAGCAATAAATTAGTTATTGTGATAGGGTAATACATAATATATTAGCTTAGGTCTAATGCAAAGAAATATTGATCGGAATAAGTGAAGAGTAAATATGGTGAAAAAGCTAAGTGGCTCTACAGACAACATTTAAAATTTAAAACGTGTCAACAAAATATCTGGTTTATATTCCAACGCAAAAAAAACGGGAATTTACACCAAAATACTTCTCGGTTAGAACTAACAACAAAACAACACCTGCAAAAAATATTATCCAAACTATCTGGTGGAGGAGTGCTAATCGCAATTAAAAATAAATATTTAGTATCTTAAATTCCAATTGATACTTGTATTGATCAAATATATGTATAACATTTGAAAATTGACATTATATTGTAGGGGGTGTATATATACCTCCGAAGTCGAAAGCTAGCCTCTATAAGCTTCACTCAGCTCTTGTTGAGTCAATTAAAGATCCTAAAACACACTTATAATTTTTTTTTGTGTGTAACACGTAATTTATTTTTGTGACTTAAATTTCAAACAGAAAGTGAAAAGTGTTATAAGTGTGTTTCAGCATGTATAACGAAGTAGAAGCCTTCAACATCAACATTTAAAGATCAGTTCAATAATCATTTGTGGAGATTATAACTTATCAGTGTATGATTGGAGTAAATATGATTATGACTTAACGGGGATTCTTAACAGTTTTGCTCGAGCTCCGGGAATTATATCCCTAATAGGAGGAATGTATATCTGGATTTATATTTCACTGATATTAACGACATAAGTATTAGTTTAGCTAATGATGTTTCGACAATAAATTGCCAACATCATCTGGCAATTTCCCAATTTACCTACTAAATAAAAAATGTATCTATGTAGCATGGTGGACTATGACGGATTAAATAATCAAACAAATTTCAACAAAATTAACTGGTCTAATTAAATAGAGAAAGATGATGATTAAGCATCCAAACTATTTTCCTAGTTCTCGAGTGATTTGAAGAATCTAATTATAAAAAAGAAAATAGCCCATAAACATTATAAAGCAAGTGGGAACGTTAATGATTATAATTTATTTATTTCTTAGGAAACAGTGCAGACAATTAAGTGAACAAGTGTATTACAAACACGTGCAAAATGCAGAACATCATAATCCGAATTATTTTTGTAAATTTGTTAGAAAACTCAAGCAAGAGGATGCCATACCAAACAAAATCTCATTTGGACAGAAAACTGTTACTGATGGTCAAAAAGTCGCCGATCTGCTTGCGGACTTCTTTTAACCATAATTGATACTTCTTAAGCTACACTCTTGATGGAACGAGATATGTAAATTCTTTCAATCAGTTTACGAAGAAGATAACGAGGATTCAAATTTTCTATCAACCAGTGAAGACGGCGTTAATGTTAATCCCTACATAATCATTGGGGAACATATTTTTGATACAATAAACAAGTTGAATGATATCCCCATAACTGGTCCGGATGGTTTAGCTAATTAACAATATTTAAAAAAATTGTGCGTACTCTTTATGCAATCCTATATTTAAATTGTTCAATAGATATATCTTTTTCAAGCGGGCAAGTTTCCGCAGTTTGGAAAATATGTTTTATACGTTCGATTCATAAAACTGGCAATCGAAATGCTATTGATAAATAACGTGGTGTATGCCTCCAGTCGGGTTTTTAGTTGCTCGATGGTTTGGTAGTGGAACATTTTACAAATATCTATTCGGCTAAATAGTCAATTAAGCAAAATAGTTTCATCCCGAGACGATCAACTCTTTCAAACCTTCTGGAATATACCATATTCTTATCAAATGCTTTGAAATATGGTAATCAGATATATGCTACTTATAACGATTTCGCCAAAGCGTTTGATAAAGTAAATCATACCTTAATGATTCGTAAATTACGGGAGTTTCAAGTTAATAGTAAAATAATAAATTGGGTTTCGTTATTTATACATAATAGACTGCCAATTGTAAAAATTAATAATTTATCAAAACCACTGGCAGTTATTTTGAGATTTCCACAAGTTTCTCATTGTGGTCCTATATTATTTTCCATCTTTATAAATGACATAATTGAATCAATACATTCATGTAATATATTACTGTTTGCGGATGATATGAAAATATTTAAATGCATATCCAGCCTTGAAGATTGCATAGAAGTTCAAGAAGATTCAAATCTGATAACTGCTTGGTTATTGTTAAATAATGATAAATGCTCTGAAATTCGATTTTATCGAATACGTATTTCATTAAAATACAGTTACAAACTCTAATCAACTGTATTGTGTAATGTATCGGAAATCGAAGACTTAGGTTTGGTATTCGACAGTAAACTGAATTTCAAAAAGCATTAATATATGTAAAAATGATAGGAAAATGTTGGATGTTTAAATGTAAATGTCTTAAAGATCCTATACTATTCGTTTGTTTGCTCACAATTAGAATATGCCTCTGTGGAATGGTCGTCAATATACGACAGTGATGTAAAAGTGTTTGAAAAAGTTTAAAATTAATTTTTACGTTTTTTTTTTCCTCACGAGGTGGTGTCGCTTAGCATCCCTGCACTGCGGTCTCCGTGGTCCTTTTGTGCGCCTCTGGCTGTTTTACTCCTTTTGAACTCCTGTATCTTCTAAGAAGTCCAGGAGTTTCTGCCATTGGATATTTCTTAGCTGTTCTACAGGAAGCATGGGCTTCCCGTATTTCGCCTTGCGTTCTTGTTTGTATGCCTCATTCCATTTTGGTTTTGCCATGCTTTTTGCCGTCCTCTACTAACTTGCGTCGGATTATTTCCTTTCTGGTTTCATGGGGTTACCGAAAGCGGGTTCAGGTCCTATGAATTCACCTGCTGCTCCTTGTTTAGCCAGCAAGTCGGCCCCCAATAATTCTTTGGTCCTTGGGTATCCATACTAGCTGTGTTTCTCTTGTTGCCGCCAGTGCGTCCAGTCTGTTTATCCAAGTCATGACCAGACTGGACTGCACTATCGGTGAGGCTAGCGCTATTATGGCTGCCTGGCTATCTGTCATAATGGTAATTGGTCCTTTGTTAAGTCCCGACTCCATTACGTGATGAGCACACCAGTCAATGGCGGCTATTTCGGCCTGGAAGATAGAGGCATGTTTCCCCAGAGCAATCGCGGATTGTTTGCTCCGGTTGCAGCCTCCATAGATACCAGCCCCGGTTCCTTTAGTATTTTTGGCCCCGTCTATGTACCAGATGGTCCCTTTACTCGTTCCCGGGTATGTTCTATTTGTCCATTCACTCCGCTGTGGTATGATCGTTTTAAATCTGCGGGATGGGTGTACGATTTTGGTGAAATCGGACCTCATTGTTAGTGTCTCTTCTTCTTGTAGTACTTTAAATGTTGCCGGTCTTGATGGCCCCATATTTAAAGTATGTCCATTTATGTGCATCCTATAGGCTGCCTGTCTAGCTTCCATCATTACAAATAAATGTAGTGGTGGTAGCGACAATATGTGTTCCATGGCTGCCGTGGGCGTTGTCCTCATTGCCCCAGTGATTAGCAGACACGGCTGTCATTGCACTCTTTCGAGTTTTACTGCTGCACTTTTGGTTTGGGTCTTTTCTCCCCAAACGAGCGCCGCGTATGTCACTATACGTCTTATGACCACAGCGTATAGCCATTTGGTCATACTGGGTCTCAGTCCCTATGTGTGTCCTACCATTTTTCGGGTCGTAAAAAGTCCTCTCATTGCCTTTTTGCTGATGCTCTCTAGGTGGAAGTTGAAGTTCAATCTGGTACCAAGTATGACCCCTAAATATTTTACTTCATTTTTGATTGGAACTTCCATTTCATACATACGTAGTGATTTTATGTCATTGGTTTTTCGTCGTCTAGTAAAAGGGACGATCGCCGTTTTGACCGGGTTTGCAGTTAACCCTTCAATCCTGCACTATCTTTCTACGGTATTTAGTGCCTTCTGCATCAAGTTTGATACAGTGGTCCCAAACTTCCCACTTACTAGAATGGTCAGATCATTTGCATACCCTAGTGCATATATGCCCTGGTTTTCGAGTAGCAGCAGAAAGAAGGTCGTCTATGACGAGGCACAATAGGAGCGGCGAGAGAACACTTCCCTGCGGGCACCCGCCAGCGACTAACGCTTCTGCTGTTTTTCCATATTGGGTAGTTGTCACAGTCCGACTTCTGAGCATCTTGTTTACCCATTGTCGGACTTGCGGGTTAATTCCTATTCTCTCCATTGCTGTTGTTGAAGGTTGTGTTGTCAAACGCCCCTTCAATATCCAGAAAGGCCCCTAACGCAACGTCTTTGCATTGTAGGGTCCTTTCGCATCTGCTCACTAGCTGGTGGATTGCTAGCTCGCATGACTTTCCCGATTGGTAGACATATTGTTGATGGTGTAGTGGCGAGTCCTTTAAAACTCCTTCCCGTATTTGCCTGTTTACTAGTTTTTCTAGTAATTTTAAAATAAATGATGACAAGCTGATCGGTCTGTAAGATTTAACCTGGGCATATGAATCACGCCCTGGCTTACGTATGAATACCACCTTTACAGTCCGCCAGCTGCTTGGGATGTATTGGGATGTATGAAAGGACAAAGCTTGCTCTGAGGATATCACATAGTGGTTTTCTCAGCGTTTCTATCCCCTTTTGTAGCATGACAGGATATATCCTGTCAGGATCTGGTGATTTGAATGGTTTGAACGTGTTAATTCCCCACTCAACGTCAGCTGGTCTCATTATCATTTTCGCTGTTTCCCAGTACCGTTTTGGAGCCCCTATGTTGAGCTCGCTTAGATCCTCGGAAACAGGATTATCAAGTATTGCAGAACCCAGCAAGTGCGTCTGCAGTAATACCTGCCGGGTCTCTTCTACCGAGTCTGTGTATATTCCATTTTTGGTCTGCAGTGAGCCGCATGATCTTTGCTGAGAGTCTTGAGTAGATGGGAGCTTGTGGGTTCACTTTCTATGTCCCCACAGAATTTTTGCCAAGATTTCCTCTTGGCTTTTTTAATGACATTGTTATATGCCGTGAGGGCCGTTTTGTACTGCGCCCATTCACCGTTTCTCTTGGCTGTATTAAACAATCTTCTGGTGCGTGCCTTAGCCCTATCAAGATCCTTGTTCCACTAGGTGACCCTGGTTGAGGTAGGTTTGGTAGTTCTTGGGCAGCTTGCTTCAAACGCAGTATTGATAGAGTCTGTGATGCTTTACACCATGAGCTCTAACTCATGTGTTGTTCTCGCTACTGTTGGACAGTCCCCGATTTGGCTGGCTAGTACCTCTTTGTACAGGTCCCAGTCAGTTCTCTTTGGGTTTCTGTTTTGGATTTCAGATACTTCTTCTGATTCGATATCGAATCGTATATATCGATGATCTGAGAGTGATGGTTCCTCAGATACATGCCAGTGTTTTACCATTTCACTTGCCTCGCGAGAGGCAAGTGTTATGTCAATTACTTCGCTTCGAACCGCGTTTACGAACGTGCGTACATTTCCAATATTTACTATTTCAATGTCATTATCTAAGATAAAATCTAATACTTTCTCACCTCTTGGATTGATGTCCGTGTTCCCCCATATAATGTGGTGCGCGTTGGCATCGCATCCAAGGATCAGCGGTATGTGGTTGGTCGTAGGGAAGGTAACCGAATCCGAGTATAAAGTCCCTCCGATTTCCCCTTTCCACTACTTCCAGCCGTGCTGCCACTAGGTCTCTGCATCATACGTCCCATATTGGCATTAAATTCAGTCCATGTTTTGCTATTATACATTACACATAGGTTCGGCGACAATCAGTCGCCTGCCCTGTATGTTTAACGCCTTTACTATTCCCCTGTGAAGCCATGGCTCTTGTACAAGTGTAATGTCAATATTTTCTCTTAGGATATATGCACTGAGGGCAGCAGATGCCGCCTTGCAATGGTGTATATTAATCTGTAGTAATTTGAACATTACTTACCCTTCGGCGATTCGGGCAACGGACTGTCGTCCATTGCTCCCTCTCCCGGCACTCGAATTCCTTCCATTGCTACCTCTTCGGTCTCCTGAGGCCTGCCGACGGCTTTTACCGCAAGCGCACTGAGGGTATGGTTGAAAGGCCGAAGTGCAACTTCTTCCCTTCGCTCACCTTCCCCCAAGAGACATTGTCCATCAGTATGATGTACTGAATTCCCTTGGGGTCCGGTTTTTGGTTGACTACTCTCCAGGTATCGGTGCTTACTTTGTTCTGCACCGATATTCTTTTGAGGAAGGTGGTTGCCTCTATTGGTGGTCGTGGAGCCCACGTTAGTACTCTCCTGGGTTCCGGTAGGTCCTTCAAATCAATGATCTGAAGTTCCTTTTCGTTCCCCAGGAGATTCTTCTCCTTGGCTATGCTCTCAAGCCATGTCTTGGTTGGAAAGTCGGAGCATACTATTCTCAGGAATCCCCCTTTATGGGTGCATTCCTGAAATTTCGGTGATGCTTGTCCTTTCACTGTAGCATCAATGCTTTGGATTATCGAGGCTTTGATAGCCTCGGCTTCCTCTGCATTTATGCTCATCTCTGGGTATCCTTTCGGTATTATAGCGAGCGCTATTCCCGTCAGAGTGTCACTGAAGGTTCCTTTTGCCGGAGGCCCTTCGCCCCCTCTCGAGGTTTTTGCTGGTCTCTTTTGAAGTCCCGGAGGTGTGCTGTCGCTCGACAAGTTTCGCTTCTGCGTCCCTGACGAGCCGGGTGCTGACGCTGGCGCAGGGCGTCGCGAGTGCGACCCTCCCCTAACGCTTGCTCTCCCTAAGGTAGGTTACGCTTAGGCGTCCCTGACCTCTGGTCGAGTTTCTCTCTCCTCTGGCGTCGTCTGCACGCTCCCGAACGTTGTTTAATTACGATGTATTTAAATTAGACATTAAACACTTTTAAGGAGAGTAAAATGGTATAAGAAAAATTCTAAATGTGAACACTTTGGAGCAACGAAGAATTTCAATTGATTTACTTTGTTTATATATGTATTTAAAAACCAATACATCAATACGAATGTGTATTGTCGCTAATTAGGACAAATTAAATGAAGCTATCAACAAAAAGCGGTCAAAATTGGCAAATCTTAAGGGTGTTTCACCATGACAACTCTAGTCCACACACAGATTTTGTGATTCGCCAGAAGTTGATGAAGCCTTGATGGGATTTTCTGTACCATTTACCATACTCACCAGGCTTTTTACTATTTGTTTAGATCTTTTCAAAACTCCTTGAATGGTAAATAACTTAATTGGGACAAAAATCACTTGCTTAATTTTTTTTCCTGAGAAAGGCCAAATGTTACCGAAAAGATGTAAAAGATCATCGAAAAAATGACCAATACATAACTGAATAAAATTATTTCTTTCTATAAAAACTAAATATTTCTTACAAAATTTAATTATATTCTAATATATTACGTAAAACGTTTATGTAAACATTTCTGAAGTGTTGATAAGTTTACGTGAAATATATCAATCTCATTAGATTTAATATTTGCTGACTTGCACATTAAGATGATTTTAGAATGTAAATGATGTGTCGTAATTGAACGGATATTATAAAATGTATGTTAATGTCTACTTATGGTTCTGTTAATAGACAAATTTAGTTTTGAAAGGATATATGAATCACGAATATTGTAATATAAGTTTGTATATGAATACTACTTGGGCGATCCTTGGTCGATTTTCAAGTGATTCTATACCAAATTCTTTCTCCAGTTCCGTGGATGTATAGCTCTGAATCGGGAATTGATGATGTTTTCTCTAATAAAGTGCCTTCAAGAATTTCCGTACAATTTTACTAATTCCTTGAATGTGAATATTAGACTTTGGGTTCCATACTATTGAGCAATATTCTAGTTTGCTACGTATAAAAGCATAATAAAAGCGAATAAGAGCTTGCAGGCTCTTAAATGACTTACTATTACGTAGCAGAAATTCCAACATACTATAGCTTGATTTAGCAAGATGTGAAATATGGCTAATGAAGTTTAATTTATTGTCAAAATAAGTACCAAGGTTACGGAACATTACCACAGACTCTAAATTTGACAAATTAAGTTTATAAGTTTATAAGAAAATTTAACTGAGTTTAGCTTTCTACTAAATGTCATTGATTTGCATTTACATATATTTAATTCTAATCTGTTGCTAACACTCCACTCGTATAATTTATCTAAATCTTCCTGAAGAATCAAGCAGTCTTCAAGGTTTTTAACCATCCTAAATAGTTTTAGGTCGTCTGCATAAAGTAGACAATCAGACTTAAAGCATTTAGTAATATCATTAACAAAAAGCAGGAATAGTAGGGGTCCTAAAGTTGATCCCTGTGAAACACCACTAGGGCAAATAAAAGTACGTGATTTAAAAGATCGGTATTCAACATAGCCGAGTCTGTTTTGTAAATAACTGTTAAAAAGACTAATTATATCATTTCAAAACCAAAAAAAATGTAATTTATTAATAAGTAGTGCATGAATGTCTTTATCGAATGCTTTAGAAAAGTCTGTAAAAATGACATCAACTTGCTGACGATTATCTAGAGCACTCGATATAAAATCCGTGAAGTGACATAAACTTGTGGTTGTTGATTTATATTTAACAAATCCATGCTGTTTGTGTGTTATGTATTGGCTACAGTGGTTGTATACAGCATTATACATCATTATTTCAAAAACTTTGCCAAAGTTCGAAATTAGAGATATACGTCTATAATTAACAATTATGTCAATTGCTTTACTCCTATGTACTGGAACAGTTTTGGATATTTTCTAAATATTGGGAAATTTATTTGATTTAAAAATTAAATTAGAAATAGGTACTCCTAATATATCCCTACAATCACATATAACGAGTGCTGGAATATTATCTGGCCCCATTGTTAGATTAGATTTTAATTGCATTATCTCTTTTAAGGAGTGTTCTAAGCTAAAATATTTAACAGATAATGAATTAGATTCAATAGATTTTAAATCAAGATTATTATTAGGGAAGAAACTCGTATCATGCATTATATACGGTAGATAATTGTGATGCAAATTCATTAGTTATATTGGAAGGAGTGTTAAAATATTTATTATTTTGTTTCTTACTACCAAGAATTCTGGTGGTTGACTTTCGCTCATTTATAAACGACCAAAACTTTATGGGATCACGTTTAATGTTAGATTCAGCTTCATCTATATACATGTTAATTAAAAACCGAGTTAATATTATTTTTGACAAGGAAGCGATTCATTTCATTAAGAATACTGCATTCTACCGTATCAAAAATTCGAAATTTTGAATATTGAATTGAATAGAATATAGAAGTAGTTTATATTTTTGAAATAAAAGTTTCTGCGTTTATTTAATATTACAAAATAATTGCAATAATGTCATCAGCTGGAGGATTAATAAAGGATTTCACTAATAGTTAATAAAAATTAAAAACATTTGCAATGAAAATTTTGCCCACATGTACAAATTTTATTTCTTTAGATATGTTTTTGTGATTATTGTTAAATAATAAATTATTCAAAATTATACTTTATACCAATTATATTATAAATTCTATTAGTTTATCTGCTTATAGTTATTTTTTCTGCCCTTTATATGTTCCTGCTTTTCTTAAAAAATCGATGATAATATCAAAAGAAATGTCTAACCTGAAAATCGAACTCACATTGTTCTTGGCTTAACCCTCTGGGTCTTATACGAATAAGGTAGTTAAAATGTGGTTTAATTAGGTTTATAAACAAAATTGTGTATTAGGACAACACTAAAGGTGTTTTATAAATAATTAACCGTTTCAATTTCTACTCAATTCTGGCACTCTAAACCGTTATACCTAAAGCCATTTTACACCTATGCACTATAGCACAATATGTTTATATTATTTAGTTAAATAGGTATATGGTATTTTAACTTATATTTTTTTGTTACAGGAAATATGCCTTGTAGTATTCTTCGGTGTAGAATATTTAATTCGTCTCTGGTCTGCCGGCTGCAGGTCAAAATACATGGGATTCGCCGGTCGACTCCGTTTCATCAGGAAACCAATTTGCATTATTGGTAAGTAATAAAAATGTATCTATTATTTTATCTATCATCATATGTATTTAACAAATAGCATCCCATCCTGTATCTAATTCTGATAACTGTACAATATTAAATATCCATAAAATTATCTAGAAAATCTAGAAATCTAATTTAAATTAAAATAAAAGTAATAATTAGAAATTATTATTTTGAGCATTTCTGCACCGTAGTTTTGCATTATTATAATTTAAAAATTACAAATACCAATAACTGCGGTGCAGGAACGCTCAAAATAATTAATTCTAATAATTACATTTATTTCGATAATACTGCGCCTAATAATAATAATAATCTTTATTTGGTCAAAACATTATACATAATAACAATAACAATAAATATGAAAACAAATAAATGGTTTTAGTTCGTCTGGGCTATAGACCTGCGGTCTTTCAGCCCTTACTTATTTATTATTAATCAATATTTAATTTAACTTAAATTAACTTCAACTTAGTTATTAGTTTCATTTGATAATGTTTGATAATGAACCGTAAGGATAAAACCAACTGTCAGTAGTTTATCTGCTTAAAAATATATATGAAACAAAATATTACTTCTCCCAATTTAAACATTTTATTTCATCAAGAGTGTAGCATAGCAAGTATTTGTATTTGTGTTTAATACTTTGACCCTCTTACAATAAATAAATTTATTACAAATTAGATAGATAGAAATATGTACTTATATTTTTGAAGTAAGAGATCCGGGGGAAATTAACTCGGCAGAATGTTCTTCCACTTCAGCCCAATGCTGCATTTTAAGATCTTCAGTTGATCATACTTGACTTCATTATTTAGCGACTGAATTATTTTTTTTTTATTTAATATATTATAGTAATATATTTGTTTGTTAACACTTTTCAAATTAAGGAAATAGATATTTTGTATACATCAATATTACGTGATATGTAAATGTTTGTTCTCTATAAAAGAAAATTAAATATAATAATTTAATATATTATATATTCCATTTGATGTATATATCCAGCGCATATATTTCCTTGTGTTTGAGGAAAGGCGGACTGTATGCGGTTATGAAATGGCGTTCTTTCAACAACACGAGAATGCGTCTCATTAGAGATAATTAGTGAACTGCCAAAGGGAACCCCTCGACATATATTTTATTTTTTACTTTATCCACGGTATGTTATTTCGTCATATTTATATATACATCGAATGGAAGCGAAATTAATTTTAAAATTAAAGATTTCTTATTAATTATCAATACCATTTCATTAATTATTTATGCAGTAGCCACTGTTGTTTACAATTGAAATCTAATATATTGGTAATTATAACACGTCAAATATTATTAAATTGATAAATGACATATTTAATTTAATTAATTGATTTTATTTACTAATTACTATTAATACTATATGTTTCTTCGAATAATTTATTTGGACAAATTAATACATAGTAGCAATAACAATCAATATGAAAACAATTAATCTGCCCTGTCTTGAATTTAAGGTGAGACAAAATAGTATCTTTGCTAGCTAGCTGAACTGTCCTGATGATTCGCACAAATTAATTGATGAATTGTGAAGGGGTCGCATGATTATTATCCTTAAATTGTTGGTAACTTTAATTTATATTTTTATTTAAAAGCAACTATATATGGATTAAAAAATAAATTCAGATCACAATAATCGTTTTTAAAATCTTCTCAAATTTTGAATTGATGAGGCTCTTACTTCGCTAACTCTATGATGCACTTAAATTTATAAACCTCAGATGTTTGAACAGTTTTTAAGAGATTACTAAAAATAATTAAAACGTTTATATAAGAGAGTAGGATTTTAACAAAAATTCAGTTAAACAAATCTTATAATAATGGTATAAGGGGTCCCGCCAGCATATCGTTCGTCTAGATGCCTTCTTCGCCAAACCATCTGCTATTCTGTTACCTCAGCTGTTATTGTGTCCTTTTTACAAATAGGGTCACCTTATTGTCACAAGCGACTTTTTCAAAGACTTCGCAACATTTCAGCCTCAATGCTCAGGTAATTTTACAGATAGCAATCGACGAAATTACTGCTCTGCTGTCGGTTATGATGTGCATATTTTCCCCGAATCTTCTTGTCTGAGATATCCATTGTTGCATTAAATATTACAACGAGTTTAACCTTTGTTGGTATGCTAATTGTCTTATCTAATGTAGGGATTTCTTTTCCTGAAATCTTTTTTTGTGATGTTTACCTCCACAATTGCTTACAAGCGAGCCTTATAGCGGCCGAAGCTGGCTGTTCTCTAATATATATGTCCAGGGATGGCCGGTGCATCAGGGCTGAATATGAAATCCTGTTGATGTTGTTCTAATAGCTCCTGACGCGTTCAAGAGAGCGCTTCGTTAGACATGACCTAGGAGCCTTACAGCTGTTTTCATAGTCTTTCTTGGCCACCATGTTACTGATGCATATGTCAACATTGGCCGCACGATGGCTATGTAGATCCATAGAGCTACCTTTGGAGATGGTCCCCATGTTTTTCCCACAGTTCATCTGCATTGTTTTCTTAGATCTGACGGAGGTCAGATGGGCTTTAGAAGAATGCCCAAATATTTTACTTCTTCTTTCGAGGCGCCCCTACGTTAAAGTGCATCTGTTATCTTTGGGAAGGAGTATCAATAGCTCCTTCTATATCCATGAAAGTCCCAAGAGTGAAAGCTTTTTGCTCGAAGGATCGGCCAATTCTGCTCACCTCAGTATGCAGGGCCGAGTCCGTTGACTTGCTCTCAGAGTATGCATGTTGATTGTGATGTAGAGGTTGTTTTACCATGGCTTTTCACGCATGGGGTATGTAACTGAAGGCAATACACTCCCGGTACATGTTCACGAGGATGTTCAGGATAGTCTTCTTGCCTAACTGTATAAGAGCCGTCTTTCCCTAGGGATTTGTATGATAAGAGATTTTTTGAGAAGGTTTCCAATGCGTTTTCTACTTTGGATTAGAAAATCCTCCAGGCCTCGCCTACTATTTTATATTTGTTCAATTACGAGTTATTTTGAATATTCATGGCTGTCTTTTGTGCCCTGCCTGCACAGGTTTTCAGCGCCTTAAGTTTTAGGCACTTGTGGGTAACTCGTCTTCTCTGGATTTTAGAGGGCATGCTTTCTTGTTCGCTGATATAATCTCTTCTGGGGTGCATCGTTTATATTCTCCAGTTCGTATATATCTCTTTATTGGCTCCTTTTCAGGGTCCCTAGTGTTAAAGATCCTAGTGAGGATCTTTTTGAAAAAAATCCTCCTGGTCCTAGAATCTCTGTATTGGGTTTTGTTAGAGCCTTTTAGTGTAATTTGAAATTTTATCCATCTATGGTCTGGCATTGTAACTTTTTGAGATACGTGCCAGTTCCTTACTTACTTGGTGATATGAGTACTAGCAAGCGTAATATCAATGCAACCTTGGTAACAAGAGTTTACAAAGGTCGGTTAGTTACCTCTATTTACTATATAGATGTTTCTACTTAGTATAAAATCATGTAACAACTTACCCCTGCTGTTCTTTTCTTGGCTTTCCCATACTTGGTGGTGCGAGTTGGAGCCATACTCCACTAAGAGAGGTATACCTGCTTTAACACAGTGTTCCATCAGTGCTTTTATCTTCAAGGTAGGAAGAAGATTGGAAGCATAACCTTAGCCGAATAACCGCCTTTTCTTGGGGGAAAGGTGCTGCATAACGATAAGATTATATTTGTTAGGACAGCATATCGCGGTTTTACCTGTGGATACATAAAACATATCACTACCTGGTTTGTTGGGTGCATGAACCCTGTTTTTAATTGCCCAGGGTTCTTGGATTAAAGCAATGCAGTCATGCACCTCAACAAGCTCCGGGCCTAATGTGGCCATTTCAGCTTTTCAATGATGATAGGTATTATGTTTTTTCCTACCTTCTCTTTTCCTTCCACTTTTACTAGACAGATCAATTAAAGGTTGTTTATGTCTTGACTATTTGGATAGTCGGTACATACTAGAGTTGCGTAGCGGTTTCGGTCGGTGCTTTCGTGTTCGTAGCCGATCTCTGGGCTGCCTTGACCTCCATTGGAGACTCGGACACACACGTGTCTTGGAGCCATTTCTTCATTTTTAGAGGGATGTCGCTGAACATATACTTCAGGTTTAGCCCCTTTCTTCTCAATGGCCTTGATGTCCGCTTGTCTACTCTTATCACCAGGAGAAATCCTTCGGGTTTTTTCTGTGGTATTTTTAGGAAGGTGCGCCACCGTGTTACATTTATTCCTTTAATTAGAATTGTGGTTTTCGTTAGAATCGTCAGCTTGTCAACGCTAACAGTCATGAAGGTCTGTCTGCACCACCCTTCCAAAAAGGCACTCACTGTAGCCTTTAGCCAATCTAGAGTTGCCTCATCAACGCTTAAATGATTCCCCCGACCAAGCTCTCCCAGAGGCTACTTGCCACCTGCTTGTACATCTTTTAGACTTGCCTGGAAGTTCTTTCATGAAAGTTTTAGTCGATTTCTCTGGGTTCATCTGTGCTCTCTTACTGTTCCCAGTAGAGGTCCTCGAACCTCGGCTTTTGGGTTTTGTCTAGGGCAGGTGGTTTCATTTTCGAGTGGCTTGTACTGGCCTACGCTACTTCTCTTAGCAGACGAGCCTTTCCGCGTCGGTGTGGTTTTTCTTTTTCTGGCTCAGCCATGTGTCACCAGCATCAGTTATAGCTCCCATGGCAGCATCAATGGTTTTGGTTTTCGGGCATCTGAGGATGTCTTCGAAGGATGACACTTGAGCTCATCTGCGAGGAGCCAAATTGGTGGTGGCCCCTGGTGAACCTTCTTCCTGAGGATTGGGTTTGGGTTTTTGTTTTGGGTTATTTTTAGTAAATTTCATCCCTCCTGGTTCCACACCCTCTATGGGGTCTACAAAAAGGGGACAATTAGGGGAAATTTTTCAGTAAAATGCGCGCCCTATCCAACCAAAGAGCTTACTCTTCCAGCTCTCTAACGGGAGGACTCAGCCATTGTCCCTAGGAACCTTGGTAAAGATGGGTTAATCTCTACCGCCCGTCTAGGAGAAAACCGTACAAAAGCGACGGTTGGCTTCTGGCAGTGCAGCTCAATATGCCAGAAGTCCTTCAGCCCTCAACACAGGTCTCCATGCATAGCATAAAGACGTGGGTGACAATAACGTATAAATGTACATATTGATTCAAGAACTACCATGCCACAATCGGCCACAATCACTAGGTAGGATTTTTGATTCAACCATTTTTGGTCTGGATCTGCCGTGTTTAGTTGGACAAAAAGGAGTAAACCTCGCGAAGGGAGTGGTTCTTCACCACAGATGGTCGCTCTTGGGTTGGAGAATCACTGAAGCCTCGGAAGGAAAGGCAAGGACCAGCTCGCTGGGTCTTATACCGAGGTAGTGCCGCTCCCACCGCCACAGCTTAAAATTAAAGGGCTTATGCTTCACAAAGAATAAACAATTGTACAATTCCCAAGAGAAAGTGCAGAAGAAATTAGTAAACTTATTCAACCATTCCAAAAAATAGTTTACAGTCCCACTCTCATTTGGCGATAATCCAGTCTTAATATCATATTATTTTCTTCCCACACTATATTATTTGACTCCACATTAATATGTGCGGTTTTAATCTTTAGTTTTGATTCGTTCAAAATAAGACTATTGCTTGAACACCATGTAGAGATGCGATATAAGGACTCTTAATTTTGTATGTCAGCATTTTCTACTACAGTATCAGTATTTAGAACTGTTACGTCATCTGCAAAACGAATTGTTGTACTGAGCTGAACTTCCTATGGTTAAAAATTAACAATTAAAACCTATGCCCTCTATATTAAATCTCAATTCGAAGCAAAGGTGCGGTATTTCATATCTCTAACGTACAAAAACCAAGGCATTTCTATGAAAATATTCGTAAATTTATATAAATCGAGTTTTCCGCCCTATACTTGATTATAGCGCAATCCTCTTCACCCATAATCCACACTTCGCACTCTGGGCAATCTGCGAAACTTTATAATTCATTTCGCAATTCATTTAATGAACTATTCTCTAAATGTTAGCCATAGCTGAAAAGTTTTCAAAAAAAAAACTCATAATTACAAACTCTTGAATAAATTTTGTATTTTTGTCAATCCTAATAACCAACTTAAATACTAATATTCTACAAACATTTACTATAATTAATTTGTTCGTATCATCCCCAAAGCCATTGAACAGATTATTACAGGTGTAAATATATACAATGTAGTAGTACATGCATAATGTATAACCTAAAATTGGAACTAGGTCAGGAGTTATAGTTAGGCATAATATTATTGATGTACATGTTAAATCAGAAAAGTAGCTATTAAATATGTAGCATAAACGAATTATACAATATACAAATAAAATCAATACGCGCTATACTTTACTTCGTAACCGTACAATTTGCGAAAGAGCACTGTGCGAGCCATGCATAGTTCTACAAAATGAAATATCCAAAAATTTTGTACCACTCTTTAAAGTGACGTTGAAGCTTAAAGTGAAAGTAATTCAGTAGAGTCAATTAAATTCTTTATAATTTTCAATAAGAGAGAGGTTCTATTATTTCGTTGCGATGTTCAAGGGATGAATGATAGAGGTAAATACAAATTTACTCATAATTAAAAAAATTTCTACAATGTAAAGGACCTTAATACATTTTTGTTACTCCATTAGTAAATGAATACTACTACGCTGTAACTTATACGATATATATTTAAAGAACTTATTCTGTCCCGACTATATTTTTCATATGTTTAGAATATGAAGGTGATCAAATTAGTTGACAGAATTCTAATTGCGTTCATAAAAGGGAATTATAAAGACAAGTTGACGCACATAAGAAGATCAACCTTATATAAAACCTAGTTTTTTACTATCTCTACTGGTAGTATGATCAATATGCAGATTTAATGACAATAAAAAATGATATGTAAATCACATTTCGATGTTATGTAATATATATTAAAAAGAAACTGCATTCTTGCTTCTGGAGTCATTGACCGCCTTGACCTTACACTATAGCATGAGATCATGAGGTAAAAGTAGAGGCGAGTAAAAATGTGGAGAACAATATAAGTCCGATGTGTGAGCCCTATGGGAATAAAGAGGTGATTGATACTTTTTAAAACGTATTAAGAAAACATACTTTGTTTTCATCACACAATATTTTTATTTTTTTATTATTTGTTACTAGTTTGAACCCTTAACCTTTACAAGATCATTTACAAACGTACAATATGTTAGTTCGTGTGTGATAAAAACAAAGTAAATTTATTAATCTATTTACAAAAGCATTAACATAACGGGTGTTTTAGCAATTAAAATTACAAAGGGTGGTAAAACACAAATATAAGTTTTTTTGTTCCCATCGACAGATAACGTTAATACAGAACGCGCTCGTTAGTACTATTAACTTTCTTTCACGATGGAAAGTAAAAGCCGATACGCCGTAAGCTAATTACGTTCACTCGCTCACTCGCATGTACAGAAAATAGCCCTTCAGTCACGACCGGCAATAAATAATGGCCGCCGGTCAATACGGTGCATTTAATAACAGTTTTTCAGTAAATATTTTATGACCCGTGAAGGTTGTCCACTTTATAGGTCATGTGCGATGGAATAGATACCGACAATAGCGGATGCATTATTAACCCGCCATTTGAGCCGAGGCGGAAATGCACGATAAAAAATAAATAAATAAATAAAATGAGTGCCGTTGCAGAAGTTATTTGCCTGTAGTTTAACCAAATACATTAATGACTGCAATAAATAGATTTATTATATTGCTAATTTGTATAGTCCCGGCGCATCCACCAAATATACTATGTAGAATGTAATTAAATAATAAATCAAAAAATTAACTGAAGTTTAAGTTGATACGTAAATAAATCTCAGTCAAATATAATGTAAAATATTTATGAATGTTTATTAAATGCACCTTCATCATATGTTATACAATTTTTATAATTAAAAACCTAATGAATATAATAAGTGCAATAAAAAAAGTAGCGTATTTTTGTTGAGCCCTTTACGATATATATATATAGTAATGTTGAGTATGATTTTATTCTCTCGATAGTATATTAAAATTAGTTTCATAATTTTATATTTTTTCAAAAATACGAAACAATTCTTAAACTTACAATATATTTTTAAATTATTAGTTTATATTTTACATTAACATCAATGACTTTAATATATTTTATTATATTATTTTTTGCTTATATTTAATTAATTAATTAGTTGTGTATTAATTTTTATATTAATGTTTTATTTGCAAAATATTATATATCATAAACAAGATTTTTGTCTCTTGTTTTCTTTCGTTGTGTTTCATGTCCTCAGTACCATGACAAAAAATGTTTCTATCATTCATTTCTACTCTTATTTATCTAGAAATAAAGTCAAAGGAACGATGAAAAAAAATATATAAAAAAATATATCATAATTAGATACAATATTCTACTGTGGTACAGACAACATAGAACATGGAGATTAAACATAAACAAGAGGAGAAAACAAATAAATTTGGTGGTAGATATTTCTCTAAACGTTTCTAACCACTATACTTATAACAATAATATAAATATTATTATTATTTTCACGGAGTTTTACATCTTAAAAAATAAACCTAATGTTAATGTATTTTACAATAAAGTTTTATTATTAGTAATAATAGATAAATAGTAATTTATTTTGTAAATTCAATAATAGTGGTTGGGCGCACGTCAATGCATGAATATTAATTGCCGTTAGGGAAGTCCATAAATTATTTAACAATAATGTAGTTTAAAAAAACATTTGTTGTTGTATACGTGGATCAATATGTGATGCATTTTGTGTCAGCAGTCTTTAATAATGAATCGCGTTATGTATTACTTGTTTGTTATGTGAATATTTCGTGCTAAAAGTGTTTGCACCAAAAAAATAGAGTTTATTGATATTTCATTTATTAAAGTTTTAGAAATGTCGTCGCCAATAAATATAATCAATATAAAAAAATTGTCACTTTTTTATTATAAAAATATCACTTGCCTTTATTAAAAAATGACTAGACTTTACTTTTAATTATCGATATTTATATTTCTCGTTAATTTTTATATTTATTATTTTATAATAAAGTATAAGCCTTAAATATTAATAATATTACTACTGTTTTTTTTATTTATTTATATCTGTAAAACAATATATTATATAAAGAATCCCACAATAAAATTATGCTTTCCTTGCACGAAAGGTATGTAATGGTTTAACGTGAAGAAACAGCACATGAATAGTGCATTACTAAAACCATTAGTAAACTCTTATGAATCTGCCAAATTCTTTAAATAATCTCTTAAATAATTTGCCCTTATTGTCTCTAAAACAAATCTATTATATTAATTATACTTCTTCGGTTTCCGTGCAATTTTAGCTATCAACCATTTCATAGCAATTTATTATTTATTTATTTATTTTCACCAAGCAAAATCAAGAGGTGTTTACAAACCATGTTACAGACCATATAATAATAAATAATTACAAAATGATCCTACCAGGGGAAAATTAAAAGGTATGAATTCAGCGCAACCGAAGTGCGGCTGATCTTCCATTCAACCTATAAATTACTAGGGCAAATGTAATGGGTTTAATATAATTAAAATAATAAAAAATATTATGAAATAAATATTGAAGACGTAAAATATAATGTTTTCGAATATTTTGGATTACACGACAAAATCAAAATTAACTAATTTGCTGAATATAAGTCCTGAGGCGTTATTTGAATAGTGGAACGCTCAGAGTCTTAATGCTACATGAAATGCTATTATATGTTTTTGAAATTGCATAGGAGTAACTTCGCGTAAAAAGAGTTGAACGAAACTTTGGAGGTGTTAGTGTTCCCTTAAACCGAATATTAAGACTATGAACGTCTGTACGAAATTTTATTTTATTGTAGAGGTAGGGAGGCTATTTATTAATTATAATAGAGTGGAATAGACATGCACTATGTAAATATCTTCTGTTCTTCATATTTAACCAATCTAGATCTAAGAGTTTATGACTAATTCTATCTCGTTTGTTAATTCCTAAAATAAAACGCATACATGCATTTTGTGCTCTTTGTATTCTCATTATATCTACGGAATCAATGCTTGGATCATATAGGGCATCCGAAAAATTAAAATGTGACAAGACGAGAGAATCGCACAACATTTTTTTTGATCGGATAGATAAGAGGCTACGGTTACAATATAGGTTTTTTAAGTTACAATAGGCATTTCTAATACATAGATTGACATGTGATTTAAAGGGAAGTCTATTGTCGATAATAACCCCTAAACTCTTGACTTCGTTGCTACATGGGAGCACAGTATTATTGATCGTTACTCTAAATGAATTGCTTTGCATAAGGCGTTCTCTAGCTTTTTTTGGCCCAAAGATAATCAATTTCGACTTGTCTGGATTAACATAGAGACAGTGTTCTTTTGAAATATTAACTAGACTTGAAATGTCTTCATTAAGTTGTCTACACGCTAGCGCAGTATTATCAATATGAAAAGAATAGAGGAGCTGGGTATCATCAGCATAGAAGTGGGTTTCGCAAAATTTAATAGATTTATGAAGAAATGATGAATATATTAAAAATAACAGGGGACGCAGAATGGAGCCCTGTGGCACACCTGAGGGAACTGGTAGCTTATTAGAAATATGTTCAACTTTAACCCGCTGAGTGCGATTTTTTAAGTAATTCTCAAAAAAAGTTACTGCAACTTCACCTAGCCCAATGCAGCTTAAGATAGATAACATCGTATCGTGATTGATTGTATCAAAGGCTTTGCTGTAATCTAGCAATACAATCACAGAAAGCATGCCAGTATCCGTGGCTCTAATAATGTTGTCACACATATTAGATAATGCGGTTGTGCAGCTGTACTTAGGGCGAAATCCTGATTGTGTTAAAGGTAATAGGTTAATAGAAGCGATGTAATCTCTTAACTGAAGGTCAACAACTTTCTCTAATATTTTGGACATTACTGGGAGCACACTAATGGGACGCAGATCTTTGAACTGAAGAGGAGTTTTAATTTTAGGAATTGGAGTAACTATAGCCTCCTTCCAAAGTGTTGGAAACATACCTTTGTCTAAGCACGTATTTATAATATCCATGATATAAGGCAAAATATGTGGACAGCCATATTGTATCATTTTGAGACTAATGGCATCGCAACCGATTGCATTACTTTTAATGTTATTTAGAATTTTACTTACTAATTCTTCACTCACAGGCTGAAAGTTAAAAGAAGAGTTGGACACTAAATTATTTTGGTAATACTCTTTAACGGTATTATTATTCCCATTTTTGGGTATAGAGTCAATGAAGTAGGAGTTTATTTCATTGGGATTTTTGAGAAATGTGGGAATATTATATGTGTTCTTTCTTTTAACTACTCCCATTGATTTTAATGATCGCCATGTAGTTTTAAAATTACGATTATTGAGGGCATTTTCTAAAAAAGCTTTATTTTCTCTTCTAATAGAGGATTTTGTAAGGTTTCTCATTGACTTATAATATTCCCATTTGGCTGCTGTTGGATTGGATTTAAATCGTTTTAGTGCTTTATTTTGAAGTGATTTCATGAATTTTAGATTGTCTGTATACCAGGGTGAGCAAGGTTTAGAAAATATCTTAGAGCATAACGGAGCATGCGTATCAAATAGAGTTAAGAGTTGCGATATTAAGTAGTTGACTTTTTCATCAACATTATTAATGTCATAAATAAGGAAGAAAGGCACTGAGTATAAGTCAACTAAGAAATGACTGTAGTTAAAGTGATTAAAGTTTCTAAATGTTACCAATTTTTGCTGTATTTCATTGTTACTTATTTTTAATGTTGTATAGACAAGTTTGTGATCGCTAATTTCAGACACATTAACAACTCCAGTATTAACAACCAGCGTTTCATCTGAAATACAAAAAATGTCGATTAACGTTTCAGACAAGTTAGTTACTCTAGTAGGTTCAGAAACGATCTGCTTTAATTTATAGAAATCTAGAACATCCATAAGGTATTTTAAACTGTTACTCATTATTAAATAATCTATATTAAGATCACCGGTAATAATACATAAATCATAAAGGGGACTAATGTGAGAGAGTGTATCTTCCAGTGTATCAACAAAATATTTTACGTTAATATTAGGAGGGCGGTAACACACACCCACTGCAACAGAATAACGATCAATATAAAGTTTTATCCATAATTGTTCAATTGTGTTAGAACTAGGAATATGTTCAAAACGTATACCATGTTTAATATAAAAAGCTAGTCCTCCACCTCTGCCTTCTCTGTCACACCGTATCAAATTATAATTATGCAATGAAACGACTTCGTCTTTAATAGCATGCGTTGGTCACGTTTCTGATAGCGAAATGATGTCATAATCTAGTGGTGCCACAATCTCAGTAAAATCTAAAAAAGAAGAAATTAGTGATCTGGTGTTTAAATGACATAAACTTATCTATAATTTATAGTGTAACCCAAAACAATAATAATAATAATAATAATAATAATAAAGTATCCAAACCTAATCCAAAATATCTAATGAAATACTCAATTTTTAGAGTAAATTAATATCGTTATAAAAATGTTTTTTATATATTAAACCCAAAACTTAAATAATTTAATGCTAGATTATATATTTAAAAAATATGAACAATTCAGCTCAAACTAAACTAAAAGTGATGAAAAAAAAACGGTTATAGTATTAGAGTAGTTAATTCGCGCAAAAACCGACTATGACTACTGTTAATGTAATAAATAAATAACATGTGTTTTAATATAAATGAAAACGATTAATACATCTCGAGGCATTAATATCGATAATTGAGTTGCAAATATTGTACATACATCCTAATGTAAATAGATACAATTATTAGCAAAATTATAGTGACTACGATTATAATGATAACCTATGATGCAACTCGTAATATTACCGATCTAAAGAAATAAGTTATACAAACAAAGTTATCGTGTTTTATTCAAAATACATAATGGTTAATTATTGAAGATTATCGAAAATTATCGAAAAAGGAGAATAATAAATATGGATAATTGGGTTACATACACCACGCATTATAAATAATGAATAAATTAAGAAGATCAGTGTATGTAAATAATAAATAAATCAAATAAGTCCTACGTATGCAACTTCATTATCATACTGTTTAAACTAAACAAATACATATTTAATATTTACTAAAAGTATAACAATAACAAAATAAAAGTCAACTGTTTGTTACACTTGACCTTTTAAGTCATCAAGGGACGATATTCTGACTGTACGTCCTGCTCTTATTGCTAGGATGTTGCCATTTTTCGTCCAGCATTCTTTACCAAAAATCTTGCGTGTTTCCTTATATAAGCTGAGTCGGTCTGATGTCAGCATCTCAGTTAAAACAAACGATGATCCTTTTAATTTGGATTTGTTGTAGAAGACAATATCCCGTTTCCATCGCTGCACAAATTCAACAATCACGGGACGAACAGGTGTTTTTTTTTTTCTTATCAACTTTGCCAATCCGATAACATGAGTCGATATCCATCAAATCAATGTCAACGTTTAATTTTGTTTTAAATATTTTAATTACTGCGGTTGTTACATCTTCCTTGTTTACTTCTTTCAGACCTTTTAGAATTACGTTTTTACGTAAAGAGCGCTGATTGAGAATGTCCAAGTCCCGCTGAAGTTCTTGTTGCTTTTTCTGCAGCTGCTCGATGTAGTTAATTATTGAATTAACCTCCGTAGTGAGTGACTTTTCCAGTGCATCAATTTTCACTAGTAGATTCTCTTGGGCAGTGGGCGTATTGGGCGTAATTTTCGTCATTTCTTCGCGAAATCTGGCGATTTCATCGTGGAACGTCGACGATAACCTCTCCACTCGAGTGTTAAGTTCTTTTATATTTTTCGCCATGATTATGATATTGATCACTTTTTATTATTACAGGTTACACTTTACTAACGTAAACTCACTGCAGAAACGCAATATTATAACTTATTGTACACAATTTTAATAATTTAGTCGGAGCTGAGCGAAATACAACTACTCTGCATCCGTCATTAAATACGAATGCGCTAAGTATCAACAATTGGAATTAACCGAGCCTTTAAATTAAACTCTCATTAGCTTTTCAAATTAAGGAGACGTTGATTGATCATTAGCTGAAGTATCTATGGTTTGGGGTAAACTCTGCCTGTAGTAAGAAAACATTATTAAGTCATTTTGCTCGATATGGTAAACAGATATTGCCAGTCAACTTAAGTGCATACAACTCTGAAAATCAAAGAGACATTGGTTCAGTTTAATTTAAATTTAATTAAGAAATACACTCCGCTCTATCTGATATGTTGTGGTTTAGTTTTTACCCTGCTTATAACAAAGTGACGTCAAATTATTATGTTTGTGCTTCAAATGAAAACGAGTTGTTTAGTTATGTTAAGTGCACATAGCTCTTAAAATTGGAGAGATATTAGTCGAAATAAACCTTAAAAGAGAATGCAAGATAACTAGGAATGGTGTAGTGAAGGTTTACTAAGCCTGTATTGAAATGCGTTGGTCTGAAGTAATACCGTAAGCTAGTAAAAACTGATAGTAACGCTGAAGTTGTCTTAAGGCTTACTATATGCTATACAATCCAGATCTTCCAGTCAATCCTGTCATATCCAAAGCCATGCAGGTTTTCAAGACAATGGCATCGCAGATAATGCCGTAAAATCAGCCAAAGAACGACCTTTATCCTCATATGGTAATCCGTTTCATTATATTTCTTTATTTAGTCTGCCCGAAATGTGTCTGTGGTGAATAAGAAATTAACTCAACATAAAATTAAGTGACTACGGTTTGGAATTAATTCTACTTTTAATAAGAAGTGGTCATATTAGCTCCCTTTGTGTTGCCTTATATAGTAATCATTTGTTGCCAGACAACTTAAGTGCACTCAACTCTTAAAATAGAAGACATTGGTCGAGTTTTATTTAACTTTAAATGAGACGTTCACTTAACTTTATTTGATGGATAGAGGTAGTATCAAGTTGCTTGTAATAACTGGACTATAAATTAGTTTTTTGTTAGAGATGAAAACCAGATTGGATATAGTCGATTTATATTGGAATAATCAGACACACGTTTCGCTTTTCATTTCATTCTGTCCCGGTCATCCTAGAATGATGATAGAACGAGATAGATATTAATTGCTATACGGTACTTAGTAAGAAAATGCATGAGCAACAGTTAGTTCTCGATGGAATGCCTATATGCATAGCCATAACTGAGAAAAGTGTAGAAGAGGTTCCCTCAGCCTATAAAAAGGAAGGGTTGATCTAAAGTAAAACCCTAATCTAGGAAGCATTGATAATAATATTTAAGCTGTGTTACGGCTTGTATGAAGAAGTCTGCTATGGTGAATAAGAAAGTAAGTTCTCCTTCCCGTCTGTTGAGAAAACAATGTTCAATATTTAAATAAGACGTATATTCATATTTAACTGAAGTAAGTGTCAACCCGAAATCCCAGGTTGACTCTTCCAATAATGAGAAGACGTCATATAAGGTAATTATATGCAATTTCTTTATTAGCAAATATAAATACAGATAAAGTAAATATAATACATGTATATTAGTATAATTGTTAGTATGTTACTCTGTTAAATGGCTATTGACCGGCGATATTTCAGGCCGGATTTTTCATTTTCTATGCGTCTCATCAGTCTGTCTCTGATCATGATGATGCATGATGCGATGAATTTGAATGTAGTGAATGAAGGGGCTTTGAATTTATTTTGGGATCAACTGCGCAAGCAGTAGAGGGAGAATGCGTTGGTTGAAGGTGTTTTAAAATTTTTTTAGCTTAGGTATAGAAGACATTAATTCATAGGAATAACAGAGATAGAGTCATATAGGAGTTGGTTATAAAGATTGTGTAGAGGATGACTGGGGTGGCGAATTTTGGTTAAAGTTTTTAGAGAGGATCTCGCGCTAACTTAGATATTGTGACTAGTAGAATTGCAGGAGTTGCAGAAAAGGACATTGCCATAGTCTAGTAGAGGGCAGCGGAACATTTTATAGATTTTAACCATTGTTTTGATAAATATACCGCTCTTTGTGTATGTTTCTGAACATTTTAGCTCTAGCTATGATTTTTGTTTTGTTTAAAGCTGTGTGGTGTTTGAAATTTACTTTTTGATCTATAGTAATGCCTGAGTATATTATAAACGTAGATGGGGAAACAGTTGCGTGAAAGATGTGGATATTGTGAGCAGGATTATTATTGCGGTGATAGGGAATTAGAAGCTGGAATTTATGGGGATTGAATTTAATTCGCCATTTTGCAAACCAGTGTTGTAAGGATTCAATTAGCTGCTGAAGAAATTGAACTGCTTTGGGTACGATGAGGGCGTGGGAACTTAGGTTTCTGTCATCTGCAAATTATAGGAGATATTTAGAAGGATTAAAGTGAACAAACTCGGTGTTGTAACTGTTAAATTAGAGAATGTTGTAGAGTGGAGTAAACCTTGTACATAAGTAAAAGGAGGGTAGTAAAAGTTATTGGTTTTGACTTTGAAGGATCTGTTTGAAAGGAATATTCAATAATAGCATGGCTGATGACTTTCCTTCAAGGTGTATTATTTGAATGTTTGAGGTAAGGATAGTAAGTACTACCCTTCCGTAATGAAACGTTTTGGAAGAAAGCCGAATTGGTAGTTCGGGATACGGCCACAGATGCAGGTTTGTTTTTGAGGAGTGATTCGTATAGTTTTCCTAGAAAGGGGTGTAACGAAATAGAATGATAGCTGGATATTTTGTTTTGGGATGCAAATGATTATTCCTAGTTTCCATTTGGAAAGAAAATATTGTTTTTGGTAATGAAATTAAGGATATTAAAGATATTTTCGTGTATATGGGTTGGTAAGGATTTTAAAATATGTCTATGTAGTAGGTCCTGTCCATTCGTTGTATTTTGGTCCTTTATAATACATTAAAATAGTCGTTGGGTGTAAAATTGTCCATCGGTTTTGAACTAACATTGAATTTAAAGAAATTGTTATGCTACTCATTGACAAGTTTAGTCAAAATTAGGTACAAGGCATGTTTTGTTTTGCTTTTAATGATAACTAGTTGTTTCCAGTTAACTCAAGTGCACTCAACTCTTGATATATATGAAAAATTGATTTTTACGTAACCTATAGTGAGACTTGTACTCAGTATTATCTAGCATTGCTGTGGTATGGAGTTGACTCTGCCTATAATGAAGAGAAGTCAAATAATTTTTGTTTCATATGTTAACCAGTTGCTCTCAGTCAACTTAAATGCACTAATTGCTTAAAATTGAAAGGATATTAGTTAAGAGCATCTTTTAATGAGAAAACAAGATTATCTGTGAATGTGCACTTTATATTTACTAAGAAGTCTTCCATTAAGCTCTTAGTGACAAAGAATTACGCACAGTTTTTTACTGCCATAATTAGTTTTGATAATTATAATTATTTTCCTATTAAACATTATTTAAATTCACAAATAAAAAACTTTTTAACTTTGTATAATACTGACTTTATTTAGTGACTGTAGTTTCGACAATTTTAACTTGTCATTATCAAACTAGAACAAGAACTTCTAGTTTGATAATGACAAGTTAAAATTGTCGAAATAGAGTCACTAAATAAAGTCAGTGTTATACAAACAAAGTTAAAAAGTTTTTTATTTGTGAAGAATGATGTATAACGAAATAGAAGCCTCCACCGTTAACAATTATTTAAATTATTATTATTAAGAAACTATAGAAATAAAGTTGTATTTATATAATATTGTTAATGCCTTCGCATCGTTCTTTTCTTCAGCTTATTGTCTAATCATAATTCAATTACAAGTCTCAAGTTAATTCTTCTAAGATATGTGTGACACTAGAAGAAGTGTTTAATGAAATTGTTAATTTATCTAATAATTGTAGGTATGGCCCTGATGGCATTCCTGGATTCTTTTTATCTAGATGTGTGTTTACTATCTCGAAACCTCTTCATTGGCCTCGAGCATTCCTATTTATAAAAAAAATGTAAAAAATTTGGTGGATAATTATCGTGGAGTTACGATCCAGTCTATGATTCCTAAGATACTTGATAAAATTGTTTCTACTCAATTGCGTTGGATTAGCCGGAGTATTATTGTGGATAATCAGCATAGTTTTATTGAAGGTCGGTCTACAACTTCAAATTTATTATGTTATCAGAAATTTATTATTGATAGTTTTTCTGATAGTAAACAAGTAGACGCGGTATACGCAGACTTTTCAAAGGCATTCGACCGGGTAGATCACAATATATGAATTGCTAAGTTAAATGCCTACGGATTTAGTTTAAACATAATTAATTGGATACATTCTTTTCTTTTTTGTCGTGTACAAATGGTGAAGGTGAATAATTACATTTCATGCGATGCAAATGTACTTTCAGGTGTACTACAGGGAACGCATGTAGGCCTTTTATTGTTCTTGTTGTTTGTTAATGACTTATGTCATTCGTTTAATTATTGTAAAACATTAATGTTCGCGGATGATTTAAAGATATTCCATGCTATTGAAAATGTAAATAACTGTAAAGAACTTAAACGTCACTTGTGTAGGTTACATGATTGGTGTTTGAAGAATAACTTGTTTCTGAATATAACTAAATGTAATACAATTTCATTTACGAGAAAATCATCTCTAATTACTTTTAACTACAAAATCAATAACAAAGGATTAGAAAGAGTTTCTACTATTAAAGGCCTTCGAGTGATTTTCGATTCTAAATTATCTTTCACAGCCCATATTAATTTTAATAACAAATAAAGCATTTAAGATACTAGGTTTCATATTCAGGAATAGTTACAACTTCAAACCCCATGCTCTTATAACTTTATTTACTAGTTATGTAAGATCAAATGTAGAATACGCATCTACAGTTTGGTCTCCTCATTCTAGTTGTTATGTGTTAGCTATAGAGCGGATTCAGCATAAATTTCTAAAATATATGAGTTGGACATTTAATGAAACTACTATTTCGATTGACGATAACGAGGATTTTTCTTTTTGTTTTAACCTAGAATCTTTACGTAAACGTAGAATTAGGTTAGATTTATGTTTACTTCATAAATTAATATCGGGTGCAATAAATTGTCCGGAATTGACAGCTTCGCTAAATTTTTCAATTAGTTCTACTTATATTAATATTCGTCGAAGACCTCTAGTTAGATTACCTGTAGTGCGAACTAATTATGAACTAAATAGTCCAATATATAGACATATCTTTCGCAAATGAATTAAACTCAAATGATAATGTTAATTTATTCGGTTCTACCTTCAGTAGAACCGAATAAATTCAAATTCAATTCAATTCAATTCAAAACTGAATTGAAAAAGGTAATACTGCACGTTTGATGCTCATTTTTTTTTTAAATTTAAACCATATGTACTTTAATTTTATATTATATATTTGGTGGTATTTATATGTTATATTTATGTAAAAGGAGATTCCGTTAATAAATATTATTATTATCATTATTAATACAAAGAAAGTAATATGATTTCGATATAACCATTTTTTGTAAAATTTTAGTTGCATCTGTGTAAATTCTAAACTGCTTGATGGTAAGTTTTTAAATGATCTTTTTATCAAATTTTGTTAAATTAAATTTTATATGCTTTAAACGAATATTAAGTGGAATCAAAAGTTAACAAATGTCGTAGTAACAAAATTTTCGAATTCTTGTTACTTTAAGAACACATTTTCACAATGACCTGGTTTTTATTAAAACTTGAATGAAATTATCGATTAATTCCATAATATAATTATTATTGTTGAATGTTTCATTTTTTATTTCTAATCATTTTTAGAAAATTTCAATTGTTTTTTATTCATAACGTATTATATTTTAATTTTAAGTGCTTTTAATATTAAAGCGGTATTTTCTTGAACATATTTGATTTTTTTTGGTAAACCAAACAATTTTAACAAGTATAGAAAGTAATGACGATAAATATATAAACATATTTTATTAATTTGTGTAAAATTATCTACAACTAATTCATTTACAGTTTTTCCCTATCTGTCATAATAATCGAGGTATATTGACACAATTTACTTCTTTCAAAATATCTAGTTACCCTTGAATTTTAGAAAACTTTGAGAGTAGGTTAGTATTTTCTCGTAATACTACATTTCTTTCCTCATTTAGAATTTTTTTAATTAAATGTAGGATGAAATAAAACACTATTTTTTATGTTTACATTTGAAAATGAAATACCACATAATAACCATCACTACAATTCTGTTCCTTTTTTTATCTCTTATAGTTTAAGAGATCCCCATAGAAAACTTAAAAAAAAGGGTTATAACTGTTTGAAATTAATATGTGTTTTTTTTTTTCAGAATTTCTATGTTTTTTGTAGCAACCATGTTTTTAAACTTAAAGACTATTATTAGGTTATGTAAATTTTCAATTATTTTAGTAAAATCAAATTGATCTATATTTTGAACAATTAAAAATATATGTATAATTAAATAATTAAAAAATTAGACATTGGTGATAACGTCATAGCTATCTTTAAGCCTAAATAAAGAAATAATTGGCCAGTTTAAGATAAGACTTTAGCGTATATAAAGGGTGAAGGGGGCTGTGTGACGTACAAGGGACATAGAAGAAGCTAAGAGAATGTAAGTTTATCTCCCCACTAGCTCTAAGAGGGAATATTGGAAACGGATTGGGTCTTTTGCCAGATGGAAATTTTGTGTTAGTAGTGACGAGGGAATAAAGCTGAGAGGCATATAAGGATTAGTCTCTCTTTTTATTATTTTAGT
Source organism: Ontholestes murinus (assembly GCA_963969525.1). Taxonomy (NCBI): domain Eukaryota; kingdom Metazoa; phylum Arthropoda; class Insecta; order Coleoptera; family Staphylinidae; genus Ontholestes; species Ontholestes murinus. Next base: position 82,464,566 of record OZ018387.1, read on the forward strand.
GTCAGCATTTGCTATTTATGTATGTATGTATGTTTTTTATTTATTCAATGTGCTTACATGATATATTCAAATACATATAAGTTTTCAATTTTCCAAAAATTTCGGTCACACACGAAAAGGCTTGAGTTCACTTCTTGTGTTCTTCCACTCGCGCCACCTTAGTTCCTTTATTGCTATTCTTGGCTGCTTGCGCAGCATTTTTTCTCAAAACTTTGAGTATTTTTTACTGACTTTGTCAGTTTGACATATAATTTACATTTTAGAATATAAACTATTACATGTGTCTACCTATTATTTGTGAGCATACCATTTTTCTTTACAGGAAAGTATTGTGTTGGTGAAAATATTTTAGATTTTTTTATTCTTTAAAAATATGAAATTTCTTTTAGTTTTTTAAAAGTCATGTAAATAGTTTGTGTTACAAGTCCCATTTTCGAAAGAACTTCTAAAGACTTTCTTACTTGTGAGAATCTTTCGTTAAAATAAATGTGCACTGGAAGTAAATGTAATATACATGGCCGTTTTTTGTTTTCCTGATTTAAATTTTTTTATCTGAATTTAAAGATAATAATTCAAGTTTTTCTGTAGTAATGTTTTCATCTTTTTTTATCTCCTAATATTTTAAATACTTTAGATTTGTAGTTTGTTATTATTGTCATTAAAAAAAGTAAGTGAATCAATCGATCAGTAGTCGTTGTAAAGCAGTGGTCGATAGAAGAAAACCAAACCGAGGAATATAGTTATATTTCAAGCCCGGTAATTTCAATATTTAAAATGCGGTGTATGACAATAAACTCGATATTTGAATGCCAAATAAACTCAAAGAAATTCATTTAATAAAACTTCTGCGATAAACTCTAAAAAACAATGATAATGATGCATTTCTCAAAAGTGTTATTAATGACAATGGGGAATAAATAATTATAATATTAACGATAATTTTCTGTAAAAACAATCATAGTAACTGAATAAAATTATTTCTTGCTACAAAAATTGATTATTATAATATAAAAAAACCGTAATGACCTAAGACATAACCCAATATATTAAACGTAACCTTATTTCAAAATTAACATAATAGAGGATTTTAATGTCCAAAATAAAAAAGGCAGTTTTACTTAATTTAGCGAGTAAATAGTCAATGTGGTTATTAGACTTTAATTTATGTTAACCAAATAAAAAATAGAAGACCGAGGTAGTTGGCAATTATTATCATATAACGTTTAATCTTACGATATTTTCTTGTTTCCAGTTTTTTTAAACAACCGATAATTCGAATATTTTTTGTTTAAAATCAATTTGCTGTTTTAGAACTACACCTCTAGTTAAGACAACAGGTTCTATTTTCTAAAAGGTCTTCCAAGAATTTTGGACGATTAGTCTCAAAATTACGAATAGATCACCAATTAAAATATTAAGTAAAAATGTGCCAATAATGCTTCCTTCTGGGACATCCTAAGATACAAGCGCGTAAAATAATAGAAGTCTTCAAAAATTAGACCGAAATGTGCCAGTCAGAACTAACAGTTGTAATGGATCGAGTGGAAGAACACGAGAAACTGTGACCTCTGCCTTCAAGATTTATGCTCCAAATTTTAAAGTAAATAATTATATTTATATCAACCTATTATTAACATAATGTTTTACCAAGTGAAAAATGAGAATCAAATACAAGATAAATTATATTTATGTATGTATATTTATGTTATTAGTTTCTAGAGAATCTCATATCAATGTTGTTTACCATTTGTCGCGAATTCAAAATAGCTATTGCCCCTTCTGCGCCATCTTAATTCACACTACTTGTATCTGCGTCTTCTAATGCTCCCCCGAAAGTCTCAAACGTCCACAAGGGGACGTTATCGCCCACGTTGAGAACCTATGGTTTAGAGAATAGGCCTCTGGAAAAGTCAAACAACCGATTTTTGATAAAAGTAAAGATAATCATAGCAATGTAATAGATCTTGTAAAGTAAATAAATTAGACTAGATTAGTAAATTGTAATTACAGTGTTATCACTTTCTTCACAAAATTGATTTTATTGACTAGATGTATATTTCGAACACGAAGTGATCCTTATCAATAAAACAATTTTGTGAAGAACGTGATAATACTTTAATTACAATTTACTACATAATAATCAATCTTCACGTAACTTAAAAAAATATATTTCTAAACTAGACTAGACTATACTAAACTAATATTCAACAAGATACTTGAATACATTTTATCTCAATATAAATTTTGTTCAATAATTCGCTGTGCATTACTTAAGGATTTTAACCAATTTAATCGCGAAAACCATAAATGTGTTGTTTTGCAAGTAGAAGTAATCGATGCTTTTAAATGTCTTACATAAATCTACCAGTACGCTACAAAAAAATTGGTTGCTTCCCAGACTAAATAAAAAGAAACGTTTCGTTTATAGTGAATTTTTATTAAAATTAAAAACTGATGGTTTCAAATTATGATTAAATTATAAAGTCAAGTGTACTCGTAGTTAAGTTCTTTTTCTAAAAATTAACGTTTTTGTTAGTTTTACCACGTATGATGGTCACCCATTTTATAATTGGACTATGGCGAACTTAATTCCTTTAGATAGTAAAATATTTATTAGTGGTTAAAAGTATATCCTTTCTTCAACAGTTTTATTATTAACTATATGTACATTTCAAACCCTAAGGGTTAATTTTCAATAGTATATTGACATAACAAAATGAATATAAAAGTAAAAAAAAGTTGGGCGACTTAATTATAATGTTTAATTAAATAGAAAAAATAAAAATATTTGAAAAAATCGTGGTAGGTTTAAAGTTACGTTTTGGGAAAATACACGTTTAATTACATTCACTCGAATTCAGCGAGCCCTACAAAACATAAACTCGCCTCCTTTAATAGTATGATTTATAGAGCAGTCAATTTACCATTATCGGAATCTAACAGGAAGGCTGAATTCGATCTTATTTTTAAAATTGCTACTTCCCTTAATTATAACATAAACATAATTAAAAAGATTATTAATAAATACATCAATAAATATAAAATCTCAATTGCCACTAGACTTACACCAATTAAAGAAATTTGCAAGAATAAATGTTTTAAAATACATTACACAGAACATTCACATCAAAAATTTAACAAACTATTTAAACAATTTAACCTTACCCCCGCATATTACACAACCACTCAGTTAAAATTTATGTTAGGCAATACTTTTAATAAAATAAGCTATTTAGAAAAATCTGGTATTCATTCACTTAAATGTTCTCATTGTGATAAAATTTATATTGGACAAACCCAAAGAAATTTATTAACTCGTTTTAAAGAACATACATATCACACAAAAAATCAAAATATTGAAAAATCAGCAGTAGCATATCTCACTTTCTCTACGGGCCACAAGTTTTCATTAGAAAACACTAAATTATTAAAACATTCCACCGATAATAAATTAAATATGTTGGAAGCAATTTAAATAAAAAAACATAAAAATTGTTTATTGAATTTTGATCTTAGTCCTTTAGATAACCCTTTCCTTGAAATTATACCAATTTTAAATTTTTCCAAAACGTAACTTTAAACCCACCACGATTTTTTCAAATATTTTTATTTTTTCTATTTAATTAAACATTATAATTAAGTCGCCCAACTATTTTTGACTATTTTTTGTTATTTATTTATTTATTCTTTATTGGTGGAGCAGATGATAATTATATAATTTTCACAAATCAACTGCACAGATATAATAGGATTATAATAAAACATAAGATTAATAGTAGTAACACATATTTATTGACAAATTCTGTACATATTAACATTAGAATAATGAAGAGTGAATGAGGTGTTAATGTGTTAATTTGTCAAAAGGCTATCGACCAAAGGTCTTTCTGCCTTGTTTTGTCCAGTCATATGGCGTCAGTCGTTAATGCGTAAAAGGATGAAATGATAAAATGAAATTGAATATGCTTGAATTGGGATTTTTAAATTTAGGGTTAATATTAGGGTTTCTGGGAAGACAATATTGGGATAAGATATGGAAGTTGAAAGGATTTTTGGAAAATTTTTCTGATAGGAATTGAAGGCGTTCTAGGATAGGGATAACTAAAGTGGTGTCATAGAGGAGCTGATTAGAGGGATTGTATAAAGGATTAAGAAGATGTCGGAGTTTGGTTAGGGTACGGAGGGATGTTCGCTCTCTTACTTCAATATTACGGGATGTTGGATTGCTGGGATTGGTATAGAGGGCACAACCATAGTCAAGAAGTGGACGGCAGATCATTTTGTATATTTTAACAGCTATTTTTGTGTTAATACCACTGTTTTTATAAATTAAACTTCTAAAACATTTTGCTCTAGAAAAAAGTTTACCTTTCATTATGGCTCTATGTTTTTTAAAATTGATTTTTTGATCTATGGTTATGCCCAAGTACTTAACGGAAGTTGTGGGAGGGACCATGGTTTGAGAAATATGGACTTTGTAAGGTGAGTTATTGGTGCGATGATAAGGAATTAGGAGCTGGGATTTGTGGGGATTGATTGTAATGCGCCATTTTGCAAACCACCTTTGAAGGGAGTCAATAAGCTCTTGGAGGAATTGAAGGGCTTTTGGTAGTGTGGGAGCATGTGTGATTAGGGCTAAGATTAATAATATTTCACAAATGTACAAACTACATACATAAATATAAAATATTTTTCAGGCAAATAAAAATTGTTTTTTCTGCAATCTTAGCAGACAAATAGCATGAGACGAGGTTGCACAAACAATTATAGCATACTCGAAATCAGAACGAACGTATGCGTTATAGTATGTAATGAGGACCTCTGTTCTTTTTAAGTTAACCAAAGTATAATGTGCTGTATTCATTTTTTTACCAGATGAATCACATTGTCTTCCCATGAGAGGTGATTATCAATATATACACCCAGAAATTTAGTAACACTCTGTTCTTTTATAGTTTTTGTTCACTTTTTACCCTAATGCTACATGAATCAATATATTTATTTTTATTTGAGAATTGAATTATTACTGATTTATTTTGATTTAGTATCAGTTTTTATTTTATTTTATTTATTTTATTTTTATTTTATTTTATTTTTATTTTATTTTACCCAACAGCCAAAAAGGCCAATTACAGAGTAAAAATTAGCGTTAAAGACTTAAATTAATATTTAAAATACAATAACAAAAATACAAATGACAAATGATACAAATTAATACATGAACATAAATTATAATTACTTAACAAAAACTTTCTAAACAAGCAACAACAGATGATTTAAAGGCAGGAAAAGATGGAGAATATAAATCAATAAAGGGATTAAACTGATTGTATAGACGTGAAAGACGATAAAGAGGAGAGTTAAGGCAGTGATTAGTGTTCGGTGTGCGATAAGAGAAAGTTTTTGCATGCCGCGACGTGAATCTAGGTACATTAAAATTTAGTTTTGCTAAGAAACTGGGGTTATCAACTTTATTATGAATTAACTTATATAAGAAACACAAGTCAATGAATGTACGTCTTGAATGCAAAGATAAAAAATTGAATTCTTTCAGAAGATCCTGATATGAAATGTCAAAATTATAAGTCCCATGTTTAATAAAATAAATGTATCTCAAAAATCTCTTTTGTACATTTTCAAGAAAATTAATATGTTTATAATAACAAGGTGACCATACCACCGAACAATAACACAACTTGCTCAGTACATATGTGTCAAATAATTTTACAAGAGCATCAATATTCTTGAAAGATTTACAGTTCCGAATTATGAAGCCTAAAAGTCTATAACACTCTGCAGAGAGTTTTGCTACATGCGTATTAAATGTGAGTTTATTATCAAATGTAATACCCAAATCTTTAATTTCGTCAAATCTAGCGAGTGTTATATTATCAATTACGTAATCATATTTTATTACATTAAATTTTCGTGTATAGGATGTTACTGAACATTTACCAATACTAATATTCAACTTGTTTATATAACACCAGTTTACCATGGCATCTAGGCTTCGTTGCAAATCTATACAATCAGCGTTAGTGGTAATAATATTTAAAATTTTCAAATCATCTGCATATAATAAAGTTTTACATTTAATTTCGGAGCATACGCTATTAAAAAATAATAAGAATAGAAGAGGCCCCAAATTAGAACCTTGGGGTACACCACTAGTAGCTAAGTAAATATTAGATTGAATGCCGTTAATTTCAACAATTTGGTACCTGTTCTGTAAATAGGAGCGAATAACATTTATAACGTTAGCACTCAAATCACAATCTTCAAGGCGCGATATTAACAATTCATGGTCTAGCTTATCGAAGGCCTTAACTAAATCAGTATAGATGACATCAACCTGCTGACCAGTATCCATAGCTTCAGATATAATTTGGGTGATATTAATTAGATTGGTTGTTGTAGAACGCATTCTTACGAATCCATGTTGATCTTCATGAAGAGTGGTACTGACATTGCTGTATATATAGCTGTTAAGGAGAGATTCAAATACTTTAGACATATTGCTCAATATGGAAATAGGTCGATAATTTTCAACTGCTGTTTTCACACCATTTTTGAATACCGGACAAATACGGGCCAGCTTCCAAATATTAGGAAATATTCCACTACTTAATATGAGGTTAAATATAAAACATAATGGTTCACTCAGAACATCGGCTGCATCTTTCAATATTAAGCTGGGAACTAAATCAATACCCATAATTAATGTAGGTTTCAGACCACGAAGTTCTTTTCTCACATCAGATACACATAATTTAAAATCGCCAAGATGAGTAAATGAAGTTGTATTTTCAGAAACAGGCATAGAGTTTGGAGCAAATGACCTACTGAAGTGATTCGCAAATCCATTAACTACGTCGTTGCAATTAGATAATTCAGTATCACCCAGTGTCATTACACCGGGAATACGAGATGAGACCTTTTTTTGGTTTACATATGTCCAGAGAAGTTGTGGAGAGGTACGAAGATTATCCTCTATTTGACAAACAATTTGAATGAGCAGCAGCTATATCATTTTTGCAAGATCTACGTAGGTCATGATATACATCCCTATCACAATCAGCTCTTGATTACCTGTTCTTGCTGTAATTCTACTACGGAAAGTCATATGCTTGTCCACTGCTGCATATGTAAAAAGAAGTATAATGCTGATTGTATTGGAATAACTAAAGCTGAAGCAAGAAAAATTAATCTAAAAAGTGGACTTACTTGGACCTGCTTACAATGTAAGGAGCTAGGTGATGACATAAATGGACTTAAGGCTGCTATAGTTGCCCTAAAAGAAGATATTAGGCAGCTTAAATCAATGCCTACCCCAGCTATACCTTCCACTTCGTTAATTACGGAACAGATTATACAGGAAATTGCCGAAAGGGATAAACGTAAACAAAATATTATTATTTATGGACTGAAAGAGCCAATCCTTGAATCTAAAGCTGAACTAATAGAATCTGACAAATCCACAGTGTCAGATATATTAAAATCTCTCCACATTGCCATAAGTAATCCTAAACCTATTCGGCTTGGAAAATATGACCCATCGAACGAACGTCGTAATCGCCCTATCAAATTACGACTTGATGACCCATCTCAAGTAGGTTTAGCACTAAGAAGCCAACATAATCTGAAATCTACGAATAAATATAAACAAATTAGTATCTCTTCCGATAAAACACCTACCCAGATTGAATACTACCGCGCAGTGAAAAACGACTTGGCTCAACGAACATCTGCTGGAGAAAATAATCTCATAATTAAATATGTTCGAGGCATTCCTACGATTGTACAAAAGTCGGAAAACTAATTATGCCCAGCATCTCCAGCACCGCTACTCGGATATATTACCAGAACACCCGCGGACTCTGCTCGAAAACTCATATTATGTACACATCAACTGTTAACACATACTTTGACATCATTGCCTTAACGGAAACGTGGCTCAATAACTCCGTCTGTGACTCAGAACTATTTCCTTCTTACTATAAAACTTTTAGATGTGATAGAAAATTTAGTTCTGTTGGTCGCTCAAAAGGCGGCGGCGTTCTCTTAGCGGTGTCTGAACAAATTTATGTTGAAAATTTTGATGTTACGCATATTACAAATGTTATTCCACTTATAGATTTAGTTGCATGTAAGTGTAAAATTAATCTACACGTGATTTACATATTAGTTCTGTACATACCACCAGATGTATCCCTCGATGCACTATCCTTATTCCTTGAACTGTTAGAAATTCTAATATTAAATAAAAGAGTGTTAATCTTAGGTGACATCAACATACCCCAATTTTATTCTGCTAATTGTACTCCCACAATGCCCCCAAAATTAGATTCATTAAATACGTTTATACATTCCACGAGTTTAATTCAACTAAATACTGTCACTAACAACAATGGTAATCTTCTTGATTTAGTATTTACAAACTTAAATAACGATATATTGATTGAGCACGACGGACTTCCTTTAGTACCGGAAGATAGTTACCACCCCGCCTTAGCAATTGACTTGCAAGTACAAGTAAATCAACCTGTCCATCCTTTTCCAACTAATAATAATACATTTTATAATTTTCGAAAAGCAAACTATCCTGCTCTATATAATGCTTTAGCAACCACAAACTGGACATTTTTAGAATCTATTACAGACGTTAACGAAGCTGTAAAAGCATTTTACAACAACTTATATGATATTCTTGATTCTTGTGTTCCCGTACATTCCCGTCGAAAATCTGCATTCCCCCCTTGGTTTACCAGAGACATCATACACGATCTTAAACTTAAAAATTACTATCGTCGAAAGTGGAAGACTAGTAATTCATCTTTTTACCACAACGAATTTATTCGGTTACGTCGACAAACAAAAGATAACATTTCTACAGCCTATAGGAACTATCTCTCACGAATCGAACAAAATATTGAAAGCAATCCAAAGCAGCTCTGGAATTTTATCCAATCTAAAAATGGTTCCACTAGAATTCCATGTCTAGTAAGAGACAATAATATGAAATATGATAAACCTGCCGACATCGTAAACGCATATGCAGACTATTTTTCTAGTGTCTATTCTCCTAGTTCATTTAATGCTAATCTAGAGGCGACTACAAATAATATCCCTCATGATATTTCTTTGGTGTCCGAGGTTGACATTATTAGGGGCATTAATAAACTTAAAAATAATGGTACAAGTGGTGATGACCAAATTCCAAGCTTTGTAATACGAGACTGTAAACAATTTTTCCTTAAACCCTTACTAATAATATTCAACCAGTCAATTAAAACATGTACATTTCCAGATGTCTGGAAACGTGCACGTATAAGTCCAGTACATAAGAAAGGAGACAATACTTTGATTAATAACTATAGACCAATAACAATCTTGTCAAACTTTGCAAAGGTCTTTGAACACACTCTACACAATGATCTATTTGCGTGCGTTAAAACATTAATCTCACCACAACAGCATGGGTTTATGCCGGGTCGGTCGACTGTAACAAATATGGCAACAATAACACAATGCATTAGTGATGCAATTGAAAACAGAAGTCAAGTGGATGTGATCTATACAGATTTTTCCCGAGCATTTGACAGCATAGATCATCACATTTTGCTTAATAAAGTGTCAAGCTTTGGATTTGGTACTCGTACTATTAGATTTTTGAAATCTTATCTTGAAAATCGGGTAAATTATGTATTTTATAACGGCTTTAAATCATTTGAATTTGTATCTACATCAGGTGTACCGCAAGGTTCAAATCTTGTACCTCTTTTGTTTGTGATGTTTATTAATGATCTTCTTATTTCCATCTCGTGTCATGTATTAGCTTATGCAGATGACATAAAAATATTTACTAACATTAATGGACTAGGAGATTTGATTCTACTTCAAAACAATCTTGATTTAATTTCTACATGGTGCTGCAAAAATAAACTAAAATTAAATGTTAACAAATGCACTTCAGTTAGTTACGGCCGTGTGATACGTCTTAAGTATTATTATAATATACAGGGATTTCCACTGCAGAAGCTCACTGATGTTCAGGATCTTGGAGTAAAATTCGATCGACAAATCACTTTTTCGCAACATATATATAATCTAGGCAAATCTGCTTCAAAAACAC